>CAMZMU010000052.1:66231093-66597131 GCA_947311845.1 Poa pratensis | reverse complement strand
GCGGATCGAGGTACGGCGGCGCCGGTGACGTCTAGGATCTTGGGAGCTGTGATGTAGCTCAGCCTACGGCGCGTCTACACCAAGTGGCCCAATGCCAAGAGCAAGGGTCAAAGCTATACATGCTAAGGTGAATTCACTCCTATCTATATGGACCTTAACACTCCACCTGAATGATTTGCTACTTCATTCTGATACATTGTGTGTACTCAGCTGTGGTGGCCCTGATGACCCCTTTGAAAATGGCCAAGGTAGCGTCAAAGTTGGACAAGAATCGAGTCAAGAAGAAGAGAAGATGGAGAAAAACTTCCCAGGCGGCGGTACTACCGCTGGGTCAAGCGGTACTACCGCCCCTGGCCCAGTCAACGAGAACCAGGACCACGCCAGCGGTACCAGCAGCGGTAACCGCCCGGTACCGAGCGTGCGATGGACCAAGCCCACGTCAGCGGCACCAGCAGCTGCCGCTCCGCGCTACCGCCGAATGGGCCTTCGGCAGCTTCTTCCGGTACTGCCCAGCGGTACGAGGAGCGGTACTAGGAGGTACCGGGCGCGTGGGAGGAAGCAGCGCATGCCCGCGCCAGCGGTAGCACCGGCTAAGCCATCGGTACTACCGCCAGTGCGGGAGCAAATTCGTCAGTTCGGCCACCAAACCTTATCCGTTCGTCCTCCAAGTTGCCTAGACTATTTAAAGTATCCCTTGGACTAGATCTAGAGTTAGACTATGATTTGGGAACTAAAGTAGAGCCTTGCTCCTTCTTCTCAAAGTGTCTCTTTCCTCCTATGGAGATGAATCAAGCCTCCCCATGTGGAGATGAACCAAGGCCTCCCCTTGAGGAGAAGATCCCTGCGTGGATACCAAGGCTCCGCTTGTAGTTGCGATTACTTGCTAATCTTTCATCTTAGGTGATTCTATTGGGTTGGTTGGATTGACCAATTGGACAAACAATCCTAAGAGTAAGGTGTGCTTGGGAGAGGAGGATTGGGGGCTGCCCTCGGGGATTTGTTACCAGTCGATTCTTGCCGGGTTGCTACTTGCTATTTACCCTTGTGTGTTTGATTTCCCCTCTTTTGTGTTCTTCGTTCTTCGCGTGTTCTTCGTGTTCATCTTCCCTCCGCACAAATCCGTGAAAATCGGGACCTACCCGCATCATATGGTATCAGAGCTCTAGGTTGACACGGATTTGTTTTGTGTTTCCACCAAAATCCACCAAATTTTTCTTCGTTTTTGAGAAATTCGAAAATTTCCACCAAAAATAGCCTTGCCTTGATTCGAGCCGATCTGTCGATTCGTTGCGTTTTTGGTAGTTTTTGTCCATGGATCTGTTGCTTTAGGACCCCCTCCACCTTTGTTTGCGTTCCCTAGCCTTAATTTTGCCAATTTCCCACGAATTCGAGGAATTTTTGGAGCCCAATTTCCGCCCAAAATCGAGTCAAATCGCGCAGATCGTGCGCAGCGGTACTACCGCCGAACAGCGGTACTACCGCCGCAGCGGTACTACCGGGCGGCAGCGGTACTACCGCCAGGGCCAATTTTTCAGAAATTTTTCTTTTCCTCGGTTCGTTTTGGCATTTCCTCTTTGGTTTGAGTCCTTTCTTGGTGTGCTACGTCTACGACATCGACAAGCTTCCGCAGCAACGCATCATCAACGCCAAGCGACGACGCCACCAAGGACTCGACATTTCCCCCACCATCATTTCCGTTGTGAGCCCTTCTTCCTTTCGCGCAACTTAACCTATTGGACTAGCTCGGTGATATTGCGAGGCATTGCACGTGTTGAGTGTTTGTCTTCAAGTATTGGCGAGTGTGTATCGTTAGAGAGCTTGGCACTAGCAAAAGAGAAGGAATCATCGTCAAAAAGCAAAAATCAAAAAAAAAAGAGAAAAGAAAAGAATCAAGTGGTGCCAAGTTCATCTCTTGTAGGTTGCGACAAAGCTAAGACCGCCAAAGTGAGTGTGAGTGTTAACTCTTGTGCAAATCCGTTGCCCACAAAAAGCAATTGAGCTAGCGTCCTTCTTGTGTTGGGTGACATTTGAGCACGTAGTCTTCGTTAGGTTGTCTATCTTCGAGTGCTCGCCCTTTGGTCGCCCAACCCCATCATTCGCTTTTGTGTGTGTTTCTTGATACTTTGTGGTTGGAGTTTCTTTGGTAATTTGATCATTGTGGATTTTCTCTACCTTTGACAATATACTTGTCGCGGGTTTGCTTGTTTCGTTTGCCACTTCATACCTTCCTATCCTCATAAGTGTGTGTGTTGGGTGTTAGAACCGGATACTCTCCTCTCAAGCCACATTATACTTGGGATATAGTTTGTCTTGGTTTTCCTTACCACACATCTCACTTGTTCTTGAGAAAATGTTTAGGGGAAGTACAAACGGAAGCTCAAGCTCGGATGAGGAAATCCATGGTGGAGTTCGCGGTGATCATGGCTATGTCACAATCCGAGTTCGTCGGTCTTCGACACCTTGTTCGTGATGGCTTAGGCCGCTACGAGCGCCGTCTCCAAACTCATGATGCCAACTTCAACGCAATCAATGCGAACATGGAGCGGATGACCGAAGCTATCAACAACCTTGCGCGACAACGAGCTCCTTCACGCTCAAGCCGTACAAGAAGCACCTCAAGGTCGACACAAGCACATCATGGACGTCATGAACCTCGACAAGAACGTCAACATGATTCAAGGAGCGACGCCCATGAACGACCTCCTCCTATCGTTGAACAACCACATGATCTTCACGCGAACAATGCCAATGCGCATCAAGAACAACCTCACCAAAATGATGATCGTCGCACACGCATACCATCACCACCACCGCCCAACGTGATCGTCATGACCCATTGGCTAATGACAATGGCGTTCCGGGTGCGAATGACTTTGGTGAACAAGGACGTCACCCTCGTCATCCTCCAAGGCCACGTCATCAAAACCATGACAATGCGAACAATGTCGAGCAACCCGTTCCTCAACAAGAGCTACCTCCTCAACATGCGCCTCGTCAAGAGCTTCCTCATGATCGTCACCAACACCAACGTTCCGAGTCAAGTGATAACGAGTCAAGCCAACACAATGGTGATGGACTCAACCGAAGGAGACGTGGACGTGCATTCCCACGTGGTGGCCACGTGACGACTATGATGACTTGACCAACGTCCGCTTTGACATACCCAAGTTCTACGGCACAAGTGATCCGGAAGCTTACTTCTCATGGGTACTCAAGGTTGACAAGATCTTCCGTGTGCAACGCTTCTCCGACAAAAAGAAGGTTGCCTTAGCCTCGATGGAGTTTGAAGAGTATGCCTCTTGTGGTGGGAACAACTACAAGATGCTCGCGTCGCTAACCACCAACAACCAATTGACACTTGGGTTGAAATGAAAGAAACATGTACAAGCGCTTCGTGCCAAGCCATTACACTAGAGACTTATACAAGAAGTTGCAAGAGTTGAAGCAAGGTTTGAAGTCGGTTGACGAGTACTACAAGGAAATGGAAATCTCCATGATGAGAGCCAATGTCAACGAGTACGAAGAGCAATCCATGGCTCGTTTCATGAATGGCCTCAACTATCCCATCAAGAAGATCGTGGAGTTCCAACCATATGCCTCTTTGGTAGAGCTAGTACATCAAGCTTCCAAGGCCGAGCGCCACGTGCTTGAAGAGCTCAAATACCTCAAGACAAAGGCATTCTACGCCAACAAGCCTTCTTCGTCAACTCCTACACCTTCACAAGCTCTTCCTCAAGCGAACACTCGAGGTCCTCCAAGAGTCTCTCTTCGACACCTCAAGCGCCTCAACCTTTCAAGAAAGTACCTCCCCTCCAAGGCGCCTCAAGGATCTTCGTCCGGCACAAGACTTTGCAATTACAAGTGCGGCGGACAAGGGCACAAATCTTTTGAGTGCACCAACAAGAAGGTCATGATCATCAATGACATGGGAGAGTATGAATCTATGAGTGAAGATGAGTACAATGCTTTGAACAAGGTCGCCACAATGCAAAGTGCTCAAGAAGAAGAAAGTGATATATTGTGATGGCGACAACAAAGACCCTTCCTTGGTTGTGGCAAGAGCTTAACCACCAATGTTCAAGTAGAAGAAGACCAAAGATGCAACTTGTTTCACAAGAGCGGGAGTCAATGGAAAGTCCATCAAGGTCATCATAGATGGTGGAAGTTGCCACAACCTAGCGAGCAAAGAACTTTGTGATAAGCTCAACTTGAAGTTCAAGAAGCACCCACATCCTTACCATGTGCAATGGTTGAGTGATACCGGAGCCGTCAAGATTCAACACATGGTGCAAGTGTCCTTCAAGATTGGAGCCTATGAAGATACGGTTGATTGTGATGTTGTGCCTATGAACGTTTGTCACTTACTCCTTGGGCGTCCATGGCAATTTGACAAGGGTGCTATGCATGATGGAGGACAAACTACTATAGCTTCAAGAACAACGACAAGACCTTCGTCCTTCGTCCCATGACACCAAGTCAAGTCATCGCCGACAACGCCAAGACTATTGCAAGGGCACAACAAGATCGTTCGTCTAGTGAGATGAGTGGTGAGCGAGAGACCCACCATAAAGTGAGTGAGAGCCACAAGCCAAATGAGTGTGACACTTCAAAGAGAGTTCCCACAAAACTTACACTATTTGCCACAAAAGAGAGATGAGGGAGTTGAGAGAAAACCCATCCACCCTCACTATGTGCTCATATGCAAGGGTGAAGTTTCTATGACTAACACTTTCACAAACCTTCCTCCTTCTTTGTTGTCTCTTTTGAAGGACTTTGAAGATGTCTTCCCTCAAGAGTGCCCCGGGACTACCTCCTCTACGCGGAATCGAGCACCGCATCGACCTTGTTCCCGGCGCACCGCTACCAAACCGCGCTCCTTACCGCACCAACCCCGAAGAGACAAAGGAGATCGAGCGGCAAATACAAGAACTTCTTGCCATGGGACACATCCGCGAGAGCTTGAGTCCGTGTGCCGTGCCCGTCATCTTGGTACCCAAGCACGACAACACTCTTCGCCTTTGCATGGATTGTCGCCCCATCAACGCCATAACCGTTCGGTATCGCCATCCTATCCCTCGCCTTGATGATATGCTCGATGAGCTTTGTGGTTCCGCTATATTCTCCAAAATTGATCTTAAAAGTGGATATCACCAAATACGCATGTGTGAAGGTGATGAATGGAAGACCGCATTTAAAACTAAGCTTGGTCTTTATGAGTGGCTCGTCATGCCATTTGGTCTTTCCAATGCACCTTCTACTTTATGCGTCTCATGAATCATGTTTTGCGTCCTTTCATTGGAAATTTGTTGTGGTATACTTTGACGACATCCTTATTATAGCAAGTCTTTGGAAGAGCACACTTCTCATGTTGCTCAAGTTTTGTTGGTTCTTCGCAATGAAAAGCTTTATGCAAATCTTTCTAAGTGCACTTTTGCCACCAACAAACTTGTTTTCTTGGGTTTTGTTGTTTCTTCGGATGGAGTCGAAGTGATGAAGCAAGATACAAGCAATTCGGACTTGGCCTTTTCCGACATCACTTGAGGAGTTGAGACGTTTTCTTGGTTTTGCCGGATTTTACCGCCGTTTCATCAAGGATTTTTCCACAATTGCTTGCCCCCTCCATGAACTTACAAAGAAGAATGTACCTTTCATTTGGGGCAATGCACATGATTTTGCTTTCAATGAGCTCAAACGGTTATTAACCGAAGCACCACTCCTTGCCCTTCCGGATTTCTCTAAGACATTTGAGATTGAATGCGATGCAAGTGGATTGGGCATTGGTGGAGTGCTTATGCAAAATGGTAGACCCATCGCATACCATAGTGAGAAACTAGATGGAGCTCGCTTGAATTACCCCATTTATGACAAAGAGTTATTTGCTTTGGTTCGTGTTTTGGATGTGTGGCAACATTACCTTCGTCCTAAGGAATTTGTCATTCATTCGACCATGAATCCTTGAAATATTTGAAAAGTCAAACAAATTTGAACAAAAGACATGCTAAGTGGGTTGAGTTCATTGAGTCTTTCACTTTGTAATCAAATACAAGAAAGGTAAAGACAATGTGGTCGCGGATGCTCTATCCCGCAAGGCCAACCTACTTACACGTCTTGACATTAGTGTCTTGGGTTTGGATGAGATTAAAGAGTTGTATGCTACCGATGCTTTCTTTGGAGACATTTTCGCTCAATGTTCGGAGCACAAAGGAATTGGTGATTTCTATTTGCACAAAGGTTTCTTGTTTAAGGCTAACAAACTATGTATACCCGAGTCTTCGCTTCGTTTGGTCCTTTTGAAGGAATCTCATGGAGGAACACTCATGGGTCACTTTGGACGTGACAAGACCTACGCCATGCTCTCCACCAACTACTATTGGCCTAGAATGAAGCGTGATGTGGAACGCCTAGTTCGACGATGTTCTACATGTCTCAAAGCTAAGTCTACTCTAAACTCTCATGGGTTATACACACCATTGCCTATTCCACATCACCCATGGTCCGATATAGCTATGGATTTTGTCTTAGGACTCCCACGCACTAAAACAAACAAGGATTCCATCTTTGTCGTCATTGATCGCTTCTCTAAAATGGCACACTTTATACCTTGCAACAAGAGCGACGATGCTTCACACATTGCTACTTTGTTTTTCAGGGAAATCGTCCGTCTTCATGGAGTGCCCAAGACCATTGTGTCGGATCGTGACACCAAGTTCGTGAGCTATTTTTGGAAGACTTTGATGGCCAAGATGGGAATCAAGCAACTATTCTCCACCGCATACCACCCTCAAACCGATGGCCAAACCGAAGTGGTGAACCGAAGCCTATCTACACTCCTTCGTGTGTTGATCAAGCCTAACTTGAAGAATTGGGAAGAGTGCATCCCACACGCCGAGTTCGCCTACAATCGAGCACTACACCGCGCAACAAAGAAACACCCTTCGAGGTCGTCTATGGCTCCAACCCCTACACCGCGCTCGACATGCTACCACTTCCACTCCGTGAGCAAGTTAACATGGACTTCGACAAGCGAGCCGCTTACATGAAGAAGCTCCATGAGGAAACAAGAACTACTCTCGAGAAGCACAACAAAGACCATGCTACGAAGATGAACAAACACAAGCGCGCCATGATATTTGAAGAAGGAGATCTTGTGTGGCTACACCTTCGCAAAGATCGCTTTCCGGATGCAAGGAAGTCCAAGCTTCACCCTCGTGGAGATGGACCTTTCAAGGTTATCAAGCGCATCAACGACAATGCCTACAAGATCGACATCTCCAACTCCAAACACTTGGTCCATGACACCTTCAACGTCGCCGACCTCTCGCCATACTATGGACATCAAGCGATGAAGAGGACCAAGAGTCGAGGACGACTCTTTTCCAAGGGGGGGGAGATGATGTAGCCCAGCCTACGGCGTCTACACCAAGTGGCCCAATGACAAGAGCAAGGGTCAAAGCTATACATGCTAAGGTGAATTCACTCCTATCTATATGTGACCTTAACACTCCTTGAATGGTTTGCTACTTCATTCCGATACATTGTGTGTACTCAGCTATGGTGGCCCTGATGACCCCTTTGAAGATGGCCAAGGTAGCGTCAAAGTTGGACAAGAATCGAGTCAAGAAGAAGAGAAGATGGAGAAAAACTTCCCAGGCGGCGGTACTACCGCTGGGTCAAGCGGTACTACCGCCCCTGGCCCAGTCAACGAGAACCAGGACCACGCCAGCGGTACCAGCAGCGGTACCGCCCGGTACCAGGAGCGTGGGATGGACCAAGCCCACGTCAGCGGCACCAGCAGCTGCCGCTCCGCGCTACCGCCGAATCGGGCCTTCGGCAGCTTCTTCCGGTACCGCCAGCGGTACGAGGAGCGGTACCAGGAGGTACCGGGCGCGTGGGAGGAAGCATCGCATGCCCGCGCCAGCGGTAGCACCGGCTAAGCCAGCGGTACTACCGCCAGTGCGGGAGCAGATTCGTCAGTTCGGCCACCAAACCTTATCCATTCGTCCTCCTAGTTGCCTAGACTATTTAAAGTACCCCTTGGACTAGATCTAGGGTTAGACTATGATTTGGGAACTAAAGTAGAGCCTTGCTCCTTCTTCTCAAAGTGTCTCTTTCCTCCTATGGAGATGACTCAAGGCCTCCCCTTGTGGAGATGAACCAAGGCCTCCCCTTGTGGAGAAGATCCCTGCGTGGATACCAAGGCTCCTCTTGTAGTTTGCTACTTGCCAATCTTTCATCCTAGGGTGATTCTATTGGGTTGGTTGGATTGACCAATTGGACAAACAATTCTAAGAGTAAGGTGTGCTTGGGAGAGGAGGATTGGGCTGCCCACGGGGATTTGTTACCAATCGAGTCTTGTCGGGTTGCTACTTGCTATTTACCCTTGTGTGTTTGATTTCCCCTCTTTTGTGTCTTCGTTCTTCGCGTGTTCTTCGTGTTCGTCGTTCCCTCCGCACAAATCCGTGAAAATCGGGACCAACCCGCATCAAGCTGGCTGTTGGATCCGATTGTGGTTCGTTCAGGAAGCTCAGGGTGCTTCGTGCAGTTTTCAGGGTCCCGTTGTAATTTCTTTTCTTTGCTGGACTTTTTTGTAAATTGTACTGAGCTCCTTATATATGGGTCGGATCCTCCTTTCAAAAAAAATGAACAGCTTAGTACGTAATTCCTTTGTTTTGTTTACTTTATGTGGTTTAATCAAAGTCAATTTTTATAAAGTAAATTCCTATAATATAAAATATATTTATGATGATACTAATAATAACAAATTTATATTTGAAATATTGAATGTCTTTTGCTATATAATTGGTCAAAATTTATAAAGTTTGATTTTTATAAATTCAAAACGCGACAAAAATGTCGACAGAGCAAGTACGTTGTTTTATGATTGAGTACATATAAATTAAAATTTTATTTGACTACCATCATACGAAAGTAATGAAAAAATGTCTGTAGAAGTTTGCAGTCGTGAAATTTCAAAATTAGTGAAATCGACCGATCAACACTACCACAAAACGCCTCTGGAAGTTCAAAATTCATAGTCATGGAATTTTAATATTAATAAATTCAAAACATTAGTCGCACTATCGAATGATCGTGTCCCTCACACTAAGAAAATTATGGACTTAATGATGCACACCTGTCTGAGTCAACAACTTGATGGGTCTGGATGTGTAGAACCATTAAATGTAGATTGCAATAAGTTAAAAGTCTAGAAACTTTAGAGTCGTGCTTCTCTAACTTTGACCACTCATGTACTATATGTTAACGAATATGCTAGAACATAATAATTTATGCTTAGCAACATACTCATATGAAAATAATAGCCAATGTTCTACATGTTCATTTTGTAAAGTGTTGCACATTGTGACATGGATTAAGTAAATGAGAAAAGGAATCATCATAATAAGATAATGAATTCTCAATATTAAATGTGACCTACATATTAGGTAGGATAAACCATTTATCTCGATTCAACACTTATTATAAAAAAACAACAATCTAACATCATCTCATAAGTTTAGTTCAATTTACAGATCCTGTATCTCTTACATGGGTGTTTCAACATATGGGATGATAATCATTTGACCAAAATACTCATGTTGCAAAAATATTATATGTGATATATTTTGCCTACCGGAAGATTTACAATAGTTGTTGAACAATCAAATTTGGTAAAAATAGATATATGTAATTTAATTTGTACTTCTTCAACAATTTAAACCAACTACAGATGATGCCCTCGCATTTGCGAGGGCCACCCTGCTAGTTAAATGTAAATATAATATATATGAAACAATGCATTGAACCAGTTTTAATACAAATAATCATTACTCTTATGATATCTTGCTTAGAGATGATACATTGACACAAGCCTGACATCTTAACCTGATATCTTAGGACGTCTCCAACGGAACCCCAAATTAGACATGAAAAGTGTCTTTTCAGCTCCGTTTGGGGTAGTGAACCCAACAACGCCCCTACTTTCATTTTTGTTTTTTCAATTTCCCACAGTTTACACATATGATTGAAAATTATCACTGTTTCTCAAAATGTGAGGACCCGGCCTCTACATCAAAATGATGCACACAGCCTAAATAAAGTATCACCTATTAGTCACTCTATCCGACATTCATAAAATACCAAAAGGGTCTCAAATGGTTATACACTAACACATATAATAAGATCAGTCTCGAGGGAAGATCACATATCGTGATCTTGGATCATCTTTCTCGAATCGAGTCCTTCTATCTGAATACATGATGTTCAAGTAGGACATCATGATCTGCTTCTTATTCATGGCTATCGTGCAATGGTGTTTGCCATCGCCGCAATCAAGAATTGAAGATTGAAGTAGCTGTCTGTCATGAGTAGTGGCCCCCCTTCGTGTCTGCTCGACACCTAGATCACTGGTTCCTGGTGCAGCACCGTGAACCAAAGATCAGCGAATCCGCTATCTGCACCTTAGCAACGATGGATGGTTCGTGCACTGCTGGAGATCGCCGTGTGACAACCGTGGATCAACTGCAGCCCTCCAGTACATTGCACAGTTTGCTGTCTTGGCTAGCTGGTCTACAGATTTGATGCCGTTATGGAGAGAAATTTGATCCCACGAGCACATTTGTTTATGGTCAGAACACGACCTGTCTGACGGATCGGGATAGCAAAGTTTCGTGGATGTGATCCTGATCCAGACGTCCAGTTGGACACTGTTGGGATGCGTCCTCCAATCTCCAGAGCTGACTCGTGTTCCTGCTGTTTAATTATAGCTGGTGCCTGCTTGCCAGGATGGGACGGTGACGCCGATTCTATCTACTCCGTATATGCCTGATCATCTTGACCTGCAGAATGAGAACGCGAAGAGGACGATGGACGATGACTCAGGCTAGCAAGCCAAATTTGGCTCTGTTTTGGTCCTGTCCGACTGTTTCTTGAGCCGCAACAGCTTGCAGCAATAAAAGATACAGATACGCATCCATATCTTTAGTCTTCGGAGGTGTTCAGTCTTCAGAGGTTGTATGATATACTACCACTGGCGCTAGAGTCAGAAACAGCGTGATCTATCAAAGAGCCTGTCGTGATTCCTAAACCATCCAACACTCCAATCTAGCTGCTCCAATATCTTAATTAGGTTGGTCCGTGCTCCGTGGTCAGCACATAGAAGAAACTTATACTAGTAAGTTAGTAACAGTTTCTAAATTGGAGGCCTGCGTGCCGCCGACGGGCAGAACAAAGGTGGTGGCGCCATAAAATATGCGTCCGATGTTACTCGTAAACTATGGACCCGTGATCTGAACAAAGATGACCCGTAGTTCTTTTCCTACTGAACTCTGGCGGCCTTGCTCGTTCATCGCCTTGCGTCGTCGTACGTAGTCGCGTTCTGGACCGACCCGCGAAAGAAATCATTGTTTCGTGTGCGCGCGGTGCCTGACTCGCCAAAGTCTCTTGGTTTCGTGCGGCGGCGATGATCGACGACGCCATTGATTGCCCGGCCCATGCTGGTCCGTACGTAACGGCATTGGCCATGTGCGGCCGCGGGGAAGGCGCAGTTGCAGTTGTGTTGGAGCAGCTAGTCTTCCAGCCGCTAGTTGCCACGTATCGAGCTGAGCTCTTGTTAAACCGTAATAAGTGCATGGTGGTTAACCACCGAATCCTCACGTCAGTACGTGTGGTCGCTGTGATCGATTTACCTGCCATTCTTGGCGTAAAAAGATGCTTCCAGTTTCACATCTTGTAACCACTAGTCCACTACTGTCCTCGAATCGATCTGTAGGTACACTCCTTGACAGTAGTTTCTTCGATTGCATACGTTCTATGGATCAGTGACCACCTTCATTCAGTTTTACTTTCAACCACTGAGCTCGACGCAAGAAGACAGGAAGGAGAGTTGGATAACTAGCCAAAAAAACTCCATTTCATGCAGGGTGGCCGCAGACGATTGCATGCAGGGTGGGCCAGCCCACGCGGACGACGAGCCATGACGGCAGTCGTCCACGTCGCGGACGACAGGTCCAATCGTCTTGGCCCCGGACGATTAGTACCAGCATATCCACCGACGGCCCCTTTCTTCCACCTCGCGTCTTCTCTCTCTGTGTTTCGCCGCTGGTCGTTTTGCTCCGGCGATTCCTGGCCGATTTACTCGAAATAACCACAAAATTTTCATCCTAGAACCTCCTATAGGTAGTAGGGAGCAGAGGAAACTTCGATCTACTCATGGGATAGCTTGGGATGGCCGTTTGGTGGAGCTCGTGTGAAGCAATGGTGGAGGTTGGGGCAGCTCGTGCAGGAGGTGGTGGTGGTGGTGCGGCTGCTGCTCCGGTGGTGGTGGAGGTGGTGTTGCTCCGGTGAATCAAGGCACGCGTCAAGGGTACGTGTTCTTTGTCTAATTAGGTTTAGATTAATTAGGTTTGCGTTTAGGGTTAAGTTTGTGCGTACGGTAGTATTGAGTACGGTTTGCATTCATGATTAATTAGGTTTGTGTTTAAGTTTAGATTAATTAGGTTTGTTTATTAGTTTACGAGTCCGGGTATTTTATCGTGCGATATTAAGTAGTTAATATATTTTGGAGAGTCGGTATAATTTTTTGGAGAGTCGGTAATATTTTTCGGAGAGTCGGTAATATTTTTTCGGAGAGTCAGTATAATTTTTCAGAGAGTCGGTATATTTTCGGAGAGTCGGTAATATTTTTCGGAGAGTCGGTATAATTTTTTGGAGAGTCGATAATATTTTTCGGAGAGTCGGTATATATTTAGTGGTGTTCGGGTTATTATTATTAATCGATGGTACTTAATATTTTTCTAGGCGAACAGAGATGTCTGATGTAGTGAAGTGTACGTTCTACTACGGTAATGGTACTGTGTTAACAAATGAATTGGGGGCAGATTTGAGTCAGTTTCAGAACTCGGAGTTGGAACTTAATTCCCCGCAGACATGGTCGATTAGTCAGGTGAAAGACTGGTTGGCAGGATGTTTAGGGCTTAATCCTGAAACAGACACCGTTGGCGTGCATGCATTGTGGTCGAAGTCAAGGTCAAGGGCAGACAAATTCTTCTATCTGAGGCCGATAGATCGGACCTCTCAGTGGGTGCACTGGCTGCAAGCCTGTGAAACCAGGGGCACAAAACCAGTCGCCCTTCTGCTTCCTGTCGCGAAGGAAGTGAATTCATATGTCGGGGAGGGTGGTCATGAACCTGGGCAGAGCAGTCAAGAGATGCATACTGAAGAACATGATTATAGCCAGTCAGGAGATGTTGGAGGCGGCGGTTACGAGTCCGGCGAGAACAGTCAGGCTAATGCGGAGGATGATTATACTGGTGAGGTAGATGCGGACGATCAATTTGGGCATATGCAGAACCAGATGGAAGAGGAAGATACGGATGGTGATAGTGCTGAGGCCGATGATTCCGACGAGTTAGATGACGAGCTAGAGGTGCCAAATCCAGCGTCATGAAATTATGACTATACTTCTGCGATGACCGTGAATGATGGTCATGATTCTGCATGGCAATATCACGAGAATAATATTGCCGTTGGTGCTCTCCTATCCTGACAAGCAACATTTGCAGGACTCGATCATTAAGTGGGCAATGTCGACGGCGAGGGTTTTCAGAACAAAGGTGTCTAGTAAGAAATATCTGACAATGGAATGCCAGGTACCGAGCTGTCCAGCGAGGGTGCATGGATATCTCCCTATGTTTGGGCTAAACTGGAAGGTCAGTGACTTGGTACAACACACATGTAAACTTCAAACCATACCTAAAGATCATGCCAATATTTCGTCCACCCTTCTTGCTCGGTTGCTTTACTCGGAGTTAGTGGTGGACAAAGATGTGGACGTTAAGGCCATTGTGCAAAAAGTGTTGACCAGGTTTAAGTACACAATTTCTTACGGCAAGGCTTGGAGGGCTAAGCAGCGGGCGCTTGAGATCAGATTTGGTTCTTTTATGGACTCATATGACTCAGTTGTTCGGCTCGTTCATACATTGCAGGCCCGTAATCCAGGCACCCATGTGGACGTCCAACACTTCTATATGCAAGAATTCCCAAATTTAAAAGTGTTGCGTCGTTTGTTCTTCTCTTTCGGTGTATGCATTGAAGCTTTCAGTCATTGTCGGCCAGTGATTTGTGTCGATGGAACTTTTCTCACTGGCAAGTACAAAGGGCAGATTTTGACCGCCATTGGTCAGGACGGCAACAATCAGATCGTGCCGCTCGCTTTTGCTTTTGTGGAGAGCGAGAATACTGCAAGTTGGACATGGTTCTTCAGACAGCTAAAAATTGCAGTAGTGAAGGATAAGCCGAATGTGTGCATCCTTCATGACAGGCATGCAGATATACTCAATGCCATCAAGGCACTCACAAATCCTGGGCCAGAGGAAGAAACGCCTTGGGTGGACTTGCAGAGCCGTTGGTGCATGCGCCATCTTGGGTCCAATTTTTTCTCGCAATTCAAAAACAAGGATCTGATGAATTTATTCAAAAAACTCTGCAAGCAGAACCAGACATGGAAGTATAATTACGTCCGTGAGATGCTTGATAAGTTCACTAACAGACATGTTAAGCATAGGAAACTTGCACGGAATGCAGCCGTGGCAGCACATGCACAACTTGTAGCGCAACAGGCAGCAGCAGGACCTCCACCAGAGGAGGATGTACCCGTTGGGATTTGTGACTTGCCAGGATTTGATCCGCCTGGGGTTAGGAGAAAGGCTGGGAGACTGATTAAAAACATTCAGCAGTGGATAGAGCACGAGCCTCTTGAGAGGTGGTCTTTGCTGCACGACACTCATGGAGCTAGGTACGGCGTCATGACTACCAATCTCGCTGAAACATACAACTTTGTGCTACGAGGCAACCGGGCTTTGCCTCTGACAGCCATTGTCGTTCCCAGCCACAGACGCAGCCGCATCACACTCCTGAGCAGCTGCATCCCCAGCACACTCCTGAGCAGCCACAGCGACACCGACACCAGCCGCGACCACGTCTACCTACGCAGCCTACGCCTAGACCACCGCCGCCTGACCAGGCTGGAGGTTCGTCGTGGCAGCAGCAGCAGCAGAGCCCAACGTCGGGCGGCTTCATTCTTCGTCCACCACCCCAGCCACAGGGTATGTATTTTGTTATATCTTGTTTTCGATATTAATCATGGTACAATTTCGTCTACTAAGTTTTTATGTTGCCTCTGTCAGGGTATCAGTCTTCCATGTCCGGCCAACAGTTGTCTGGATCAACGTGGGGGAGTGAGCAGGATGCGTACAACTATCACGACGCATGGATGGGCATGTACAACACTCCTCCACCACAACCCACACAGGAGACACAGCAGGACCACGACGAGTCCCTGGTTCCTGCACGTCACGTTAGGCCACCGCACAGGTTAGGATGGACGCCGCCTAACCCACCACCTCCGCGTCGTGGCAGACGTCGTTGAGACTTGTCTATCTATGTACGAGACTTATTTATATCTATGTATGAGACATATTATTATCTACGCATGAGACATATTATTATCTATGTATGAGACATATTTATGTTCGTATGTACGACACATATTATTATCTATGTACGAGACATATTATTATCTATGTACGAAACATTCCACATTGCATAAATTAATTTAACATACATCACTACACGTCCACGTTACAACTTCACTAGTTTTAAACACTGCATAGAACAACTACTGGTACAAATATTACATGCAACTCAACGATAACTAATTCGAATCAACGACTTCACTTCCCTCTGCCACGTGCTCGTGTTGGAGGCATGAAGTCGTCGTCACTATTTTCATCGACGACAGCCTTGGATGCACCAACACTCTTCAACTTACGTCTAGAGTTGGCTCGTTTAGGAGGCATGAAATCATCATCACTATCATCTTGAACGGCTTTCTTGGATGATCCACCACTTTTCGCCTTTGATATAGCCCTCTTCACTGCTTCAGCGTGAAGGGCATTTCCAGGACCATCACGACATGCGCCAAAAAGCATTTCCATCCAACCAAAATGAGGGATCTCTTTGTTCAGAAACTGTACTTCGGCAGGCCAGTGCTGGACATTCACAAAATCAGGGGAAAAAAGTTAGTACGATAACACTAGATTCTAACCTAATATAAATTCGGTACTCAGTTACCTTCACATGATATGCGTAGGCCTCCGGCGAAAAATGGATTATCTTTGACTTAGGTGTCATAGGCATGTCACTAAGCCCCGCCTCAATAGCTTTAAGCTCATTAATTCTCTGCCACTTCCACCGCCACCCATCAGTTTCATCTGAAATTTCTTCAGGGGTCATCTGGATTTTGTTTTTTTTGGCTATAATTTCTCCCACCTCAGGAATGTTGCCCCACTCACTAACTAGCTCCCTATAACAGCTCTTGGGCCTACCCTCCCTAATACTACTACCTCCAGTCCATATTGCGGCGTGATACAAAACACACCACGACCTATGCTCCGAACTAGGACCCGAACTACCAGACATCGTTCCTATCCGACTGAGGAAATAACCACGCACCACACCCCTCCTCCATCACCAAATATACTGGGGTATATATAGGCTCACCCGGGAGAAGAAGAGCGGGAGAAAAATGGCGGGAGAAAAAAGGCGGGAGGAAAATGGCGGGAACAAAATGGCGCGAGAACTATGGCGGGAGAAATATGGCGGGAGAACTATGGCGGGAGAAAATGGCGCGAGAACTATGGCGGGAGAAATATGGCAACGAAAATAGCAGGAAAATAACCAGTGCCATGCAGGGGTCGTGCACGATTGGAACTAATCGTCTTGGCCCTAGACGATTGGAACTAATCGTGTTGGCCCCAGACGATAAGTCCTATCGTGGACGAGCAGGTTCTCTGTCGCACTCTGTCGCACGCAGCCGACAGACGATGGGCCTACTTGGCCCCCGACGATAGGTACCTATCGTCTTGGCCGCAAATTAGACCGCATTATTTTTGAAATACCCTCAATCCGTGTAATATTCTTCGATTTTCTGTAATAAAATGTATTATTTAAAAAAATGGGCACCGCGCACCACGTCATCGGCTGCACCAGCGCCGGAAGCGGTCGCCCTCACCGTCATCGGCGGCTACGGTGCCCAAGTACTCCCATTATTATTACGGAGCAAAACAGCCATGTGTATATGCTCCCAGGGATTATGCCGTGTCCTGTCTGTCCACGAGGTCGAGCAGGGAGCATGCTATGTCGCCTTCACAGTACCATGTCAACTGAAATTCACTGTAGGTAGGGGCAGCGGAGAGAGCTGGATCTCGATCTGCATCATGCAGTCCCAAACTCTCAATGGAGATATGTATTCCGACGAAAGAAATCTATTGTGCATGCTTTGATCTCTCTTCTAGAGTTCTAGCGGTGCGTGATTTGATTCGACCGTTGTTCCTTGGGCCTTGGTGGGCTACGTTTGATCTGAACCGTAGGCATTTTTATTCCGGGGTTTGGACACAACTCCAAGGGGCAACACATGAGTCCGCTCCGCGACAATGAAGGTGATCTAGTTTTGGCTGCTGCTGGAGATGTTTCAAGTGTGATTGATGCACTACATGCTGAAACAACCGCTATGCTGAATGCAATTGAAATAGCAAGTCGCCTGGGCATTAGTCGTGCTATTTTTACTACTGACTGCCTCGTTCTGCAGAAAGCCCTGACGTCAAAGGAATATGATCTCTCTCATTTAGGAAATCTGTTCACTGAAGCCAAGTTTCAACTTCATGTGTCATTTGTTGAGTACAAAATTGTGTATGTCCCACGTATTTGTAATAAGCCAGCACATACTTTAGCTGCGCTTGGTTTGAGTGGTGTGCAGAATGGCCACCAGGAGTGGGTTCAGCATGTCCCTGACATTGTAAGCAGGGCTCTGTACGGCGATTTTGCCGTCCAAGTTTAATGGATTAGAAGTGGTTTAAAATAAAAAATAAAACACATGAGTCCGCTCGTGTCTATTCTTATCTTTTTATTTTTGGAAATGGAGACATCGCCCCAGCCTCTGCGTCTATTCTTATCTGTGCGAGCGAAAACTAAGAACCAACGTCGAGATGCAAACATAGCGTTTCTATTTTGCTGTCCGTCACAACCCATTCTCAACCCAAATTTAATCGACGTTCTTCCTCTCGGTTTATGGATTCTCCAACTCCCCGTTGGTAGAAATGTGCATGCAAGTTACACATTGCTTTGGTTCATTTGGAAGTTGCCCAACCAAGAGCATCTCCACCGGGGGCCTCCAAATCGGTGTCCGGCACTCCCCAATTGGGCCTCCTTTGGGGTGCCGGACATGTGTCCGCCCAACATTTAGAGGCCGCCCTCAGTGGCAACCCCCAAAGCAAGTACCCCAAACAGTTTTTTTTATAATGTTCATTCATTAAAAGTCCGGCGGAATTTAAACGAGATTTAACAAACTTACAATTTCAAATTTAAACGAGATTTAACAAACTAAATCTAGACTAGGCGGAGAGAAGGGGGCCTATGCAGCTTCTCGCCAACCAATACGCGCGCCGGATGGGAGAGAGATGCCGCTTCATGGCCTGCCGGCGAGGAGAAAGATGTTGCCTTCGTCCGGTTCATGGCCGACCGAAGGAGAAGAAGATGCGAACCGAGCGCCAGAATCATCAAGAGACTTGCATGCCTCGATGATCCGGCGCCGGGATTTCATCTTCTGTTCCCGTCGGCTACGGCCTTTAGAAACGTTCCCGCCGGCCTCCCATATCGTGGGCTCCGGCCTTGAGGAACGTCCCGTAGCCTCGGCTGAGCCGGCTGAGGCTTCTGGTTTCGCCGGCGCGTGGCATTCGATTTACCGCCGTGACATGTGGCGGGGCGTTTGATGGGAAGCTTCTTTGGCTTGCGGCGCCCCTTTCTTCGATGACGGCGACGCTGCTGCCCAAGATGCACCCAGTTGTAGAGGCAGATCGGGCAGCTCGGGGTCGTCGTCGCCGTCCTCGCCGTCACGCTCGTCGTCCGTTGCGGACAACTCCGGCGTTGGCTCTCGTCGAACGGTACGACGCGCCTCGTACTCCTTGTCCACCACGGCGTGCCAGTAGGGCGCCGAGATGAAGTACTTGGGGTCGAGCTTTTGCTCGTACGGCATCTCCATCCACTTGCGCTTGAGGAAGTCGACGCGCTCCTGCCCGCTGAGCCGCGGCGCCACCGGAATGTTGGCGGCACTCCTCACCCACCCGTCCGGAAGGGTGGCGACGTCGGCCAACGACACCTGGTGGCGGCTGCACAGCCGCGCGGTCTCCAGCGAGAGCACGTAGGGAGGCGCGTTGTCGGCCTCTTCGCGCCACATGCCTCGCTGGAACGCCTTGGCCATCTCTGCCTCCTCGTTGCGACGCTGGAGTTCCTCCAGCTGCTCATGGCGTTGCTCACCGCAACGCCCGTCGCAGCTGCCCGCCATGGCGGCCTATGTTCTTGAGGGAGAGGGAGAGAGAGGGAGAAGCGATGGTGTGAGGAAAGAAGGGTTGCGCTACGTCGGGTTTTAAAGGCGGCCGGAGGAGCGGGGTTGGGTGGCCTGAATTAACGCGGCCACCGCTTCACCCGGCCGCACATTGACGCCGACGAAGCGTCTGCAGGGCGCCGCCGCGGCCAACCGCTGCGACTTCAGCACGCGTCGCATCCGTCTGCGCCATGGGAAGCGGCGCGGCGTTATTGCGACGCGTCGCTTCGCTCTGCGGCCGCCAGGGGAACGGGCGTGGCGTTATTGCGACGCGTGCTGACAGGCATACCGCCGTCTCGTCGCGTCGACATTAAACGCGGCGGAACAGCGTCGTGCACAGCCAATTTAACACGGGCGCGGCGCGGTGTGTCTATGACGGGCGGTCCAGCGCTGTCAGGACCATGTCAGCGGCAATGTCCGGCACCTCCAATCGAGCCTCCATGTCCGGCACCCACAGGAGGGCCTCCAAACTTGGAGGCCCGATTGGAGGTGCCGGACAAAAAATCGCTCGAGCCGAGACTTTGGGGATGCCGCTGGTGGCGATTTTCGTTGTCCGGATTCTAATGAGCCTTTAGGGGATCGTTTGGAGGCCGGGTGGAGATGCTCTAAGCCTATTTGTAATGAACTATTTTTCCGATGATGAATCTAGGCAAGAGAGTCGGGACAAGATATGTGCACGGGTGTTGACGTGAAACCGTTGGCATTCTAGAGTTCTAGCGGTGCGTGCTTTGAGTCGACTGTTGTCCGTTGGTGGTGGGCTACGTTTGATTTGAACCGTTGGCATTATTATTCTGGGGTTTAGCGTAATGACACGATCGGAATCTAGCGGATAATGAGGGAATTGATACTTCTGTAAGACAGCTAAGCATTTCTCTGTTGTAATTGTTAGGATTTAATTAGTTTACTTAATTATGTAATCCTCCCTATGTAATGTTGTGTGCTGTTGCGTTGGCAACCGTCACAACGCTCCCTCGATGTAAAACCGTCCCTGACGGTTGCTCCCGAAACGCCGCCTCCTCGATATGTCGGTTTGTTGAGGCGACGATTCACCTTGTATATATACTCGATCATCAATGGAATAAACACAGTTCGATTCATTCGCTTCTTTCTCGATCGCTCTCAGTTTCTACTTCGAACACGTTATCAGCACTGCTCGCCGGAGCGATTCCGACACCAGCGAACTCGCCGGAAGAAAGAAGAACAAGAAGAACGGGCAAAAGAAGGTGAGAAATAGAACAATGCATCGAGGTATGATGTCCCTGTTTCTTCACCTTCAACGCGACCACGGCCGTCGCCGCCGCTTCGTCGCGCGCCACCGCCACCATGGTGTAGGCGGACTTCGCTGGTTCCAGCGTCGCCAGCGCGACCTCCGCCGCTTCCGGCGTGGAGATTGGAACCAGCGCCGCCACCGCCGGTTCTCGACGTCCATGCAGCCGCACCGCGCCGGCCGTCCCCGACGCCAGCTCCTCCGACTTCGCCACGCGCGGGGGTTCGCCGTCGCCTCTTGGCCCTCGACGTCCCGCTGGCGAGCTCGCCGTCGACCGGCCGCTCCCGCACACGGAGCCCCGCGACGCTCGGGCTCGCGAACGGCGCCTCCAACAGCGTCGCCCCGGGGACCCTGCTCCCTGGAGGACCCTCAGACGAGGAAGAGGACGGCCGGAACACCCGTCGCCGGTGATTGCTGATGCGTCCGGCCGGCCTTGTGCTCTCCGCGTGTTTTACTCTGTGAGAATGGGGATCGAGAGCTTGGACTTGTTTCCTCTCTCCTTATCTCTTTGACTAACTGGGCAGAGCCGTAGAGGGCATATGTGGCCATGTGCATGCGGGACACCAGCACACCTTGCTATCTATTTAATTCGAAGTAGCTAGTTGCTTTGTTGCTTCGTTGGTACTAGTTTTGCTTATTAGCAAATTAGTCTTATAACTAACAGTAGTTCTAGCAGTAATTTATTTCTGTTTAGACCCTGTTTAATTCAGTACACATATTCAGTACTGTTTTATGTCGAGTACCCTGTATTCCAGATATTTATGTAATATATTTCCACTTTGTCACGTGTCGAAATTAATTACATCCATTTGCAATTGAGATTTTAAATTTCTTGCAAATGTAGATGCAAAATCAAAGTGATTTCTTCGAATTGATGTTTTGGGATCATGATGTGGTGTGTAGATTTATCTACCACTACTGTTTAAGCCTACATTCTGTCATTTTTGACATTATGATTGCCAATGTGCTCTCCCATACATTTTAATTAAGTTATGACATTAGGCATTCGAAGTGTGAGTATATACTCCGCTAATGCTGCTAGATCTACTCCAAATTTTTTTTTGGAGATTATCTACAACGTGTCATACTTAACAATTTGAGGTTCACACTAATGAGTTCAAGCCCACTTCTTGGAACTTTATTTTGCATAGTTCATTACGACATAACCATGATGGATTTTAATTTACGAATGTAAATTAATATTCTCTGGTTTACCATGTAGGTAAACGATGGCTCGAGAGTTTGATGCACTCGCTCTCAACGACCACAACTACCCTATATGGGCCATGGACATCAAGATCTCCCTTGCGTCCCGTGGATTAGTGCGTGCAATCCAGACCCTGGAGAATCCACCCCCGGCTGGAGTGACGCCACTGACAGATGAGCAAAAATATGCTGCTTTGTACATCATAAGGCACCATATTCACCCAGATATGAAGTCTGGGTACTTGGAGGAAGAATCCCCTAGTACCTTTTTTCAGGCCCTCAAGACGAGGTATGAACCGCAGAAGGCAGTTGTCATGCCTGAAGCACTCCATGATTGGACACACCTCCGACTCCAGGACTTTAAGTCTGTCGGGGAGTACAATCATGAGGTTCATAAGATCAGTTCCAAACCGCGCTTTTGCGGGAAAGAACCTACTGATGCGGAGAAGATAGAGAAAACTCTGTCCACTATGCTCCCATCTGACAGGATCCTCCAGCAGCAGTACCGTGCTCGCGACTACCAAGTCTATTTCGATCTTATTCATATTTTACTTCAGGCTGAAAAGCATGATGAGCTACTCACCAAGAATGGCTCTCAGCGCACGGTTGGTTCTCAACCTCTACCTGAAGTTCATATGAATGTCGCGAACGGACGAAAGTTTGATGGTGGCTTTAAAGGAAAGCCCTCAAACTTCAATGGTAAGTGAAAGCGCAACCGGAACAGAAAGCCTAGAAACTCAGACTGTGGGAAAGGCACCGCAAAGCCCAAGTTTGACAAATCTAAGCTTTGCGACAAGTGTGGATGCTACACGCACCCCACTGACAAGTGCAAGACCCCAAAGCATCTGGCCATTCTGTACCAGCAATCCCATGGACGCAACACACCTCGAGGGAAAAGGTTTGAAGCCAACTTCAACCTTCATCCAGATGGCACCGATGGAGCTGGTTGTTCGCAAGATGTTCCCCCGGGACCTAGCAACGCAGTTACTCTCTTTCCGTCAGAGGACCCTACAGGAACGGAGGACATGATGGTTGAGTACGCCTCAACCAACGTGTTTGGAGACTTCGACTAGTCCCATTACCTCCTTAGTGATTGATATATTCATGTCCATTTGTGATGTTGTAATAGAACATAAGTATTGTTGTCATTTATATTGTATCAGCACTTTGATATAATAAGATTGTAATCTATGTATTTAAATAAAGGATTCTTATTGAAAATTCTTCATTTTTATATATAGTTCTCTACGGGAACAATCCGATGGAAGAGGAATTATGCCTTGTGGACAGTGCTACCACAAACTCCATACTGAGGGAGTTGAAATATTTCCAAACTCTAAAAAAGATGAATGGAGATATTTTGACAATCGCTGGACGCGATACGGTAATTGTTGGCACTGGACGTGCCATATTTACCCTCCCAAGTGGTACACAAGTGACAATTGAGGATGCCCTGCTGTATCCCGATTCTTCACGTACCCTAATCAGTTATCGAGATATCCGTAAGAATGGTTTTCACATTGAAACCCATGAAGACAACAAAGAGGAGTATCTACTCTTCACAAAAGATAACGGATATGGCAAGCAAGTACTTGAAAAAATTCCTTCTCTGTCGTCCGGATTGTACTATACGTACATCAAACCCATAGAACATGTTGCTTACAAGGTAATTTTCTAGAATGTTAACGCATTCCAAACCTGGCATGACCGCCTAGGTCATCCTGGTATCGGGATGATGAGGAAGATTACTAGCAATTCCATTGGTCACAATTTGCAAGAGTCCAAATTTCCTCAGTCGTCAGACTTCGTGTGCACATCATGTGCCACGGGAAAGCTTATTCTGAGGCCTTCGCACCTCAAGATACAAGCTAAACCACTTCAATTTCTTGAACGAATTCAAGGAGACATTTGTGGTCCCATCCAACCATTGTCTGGACCGTTTAGGTATTTCATGGTTCTAATTGATGCATCTACACGATGGTCACACGTGTGCCTTCTCTCCACACGGAATCATGCATTTGCCAAGATAATGAGGGAAGTAATTAAGTTACAGGCCCATTATCCAGAAAGTCAAATTAAATCAATTCACATGGACAATGCTGCAAAATTCTCCTCACGTGCTTTCAATGACTATTGCATGGCCCTGGGGATCGAAGTTCAGCACTCTGTGCCATACATCCACACTCAAAATGGTTTGGCTGAATCCCTAATTAAGAGGATCAAACTCATTGCAAGACCTTTGTTGATGAATTGCAGCTTGCCAACATCGTGTTGGGGTCATGCAGTTTTACACGCTGATGACTTAATACAATTGTGACCTACTGCATATCACAGTACTTCCCCTCTGCAATTGGTACGTGGAAATCCACCTAGCATTTCCCATCTGCGTAAGTTTGGATGTGCTACATACATCCCGATCTCACCACCTCAGCGGACATCCATGGACCCACACAGAAAACTGGGATCTATGTGGGGAACAAATCGCCGTCGATTATTAAGTACCTGGAACCCCTTACTGGGGATCTATTCACAGCCCGTCACGCTGATTGTATATTTGACGAGGAACATTTCCCGGCATTAGGGGGAGATTTCAAGTACCAGAAAGAATGCCCGGAAATTGATAGGAATGCTCTTGCCATTTCAGCCTCCGATCCACGTACCCAAGAGACTGAACTCCAAGTTCGGAAAATCATAAATTTGCAACATCTTGCAAATAATCTGCCAGATTCATTTACTGATCTAAAAGGTGTCACAAAATCCTTGAATCCGGCTAGAAATGTGCCTGAAAGAGTGGAGGTACCAACTAAAACCACTCAACTCCCAGTTCCCAAAAAGAGGGGGAGTAGTAAGGCCTCTGATCCGGATCCTGCTTCTCGCAAGCAGCAAAGGAGAGCGAGGAGAAACTCCTCAAAGTCAGTAAATGCAAGTCAACTCAACGTTGACAAACACCTTATGGGTAGTATACACCTAGTGGAAGGGCAACCTCCACAACCCAGCTCCAGCTTGCACACACTGGCTGGGACATCGGAACACCTAGACTCACGCGTATTGGGAAATCACGAAGAGTCATCGACGGTGCACGAGATATCCATCAACTATATCGATTCTGGAGAATCATTCAACCGTAAGTCTATGATTGTCGACACTTATTTTTCTGTTACAATTGCAAATACCCTTCTTAATGATCATGATCCAAGGACTATCGTTTAGTGTGAAAAACGCTCCGACTGGCCTCAATGGAAGGATGCAATACAAGCAGAATTAGCCTTGCTTAATAAAAGGAAGGTATTCACAGAAGCAATACCTACGCCTCCCAGTGTTTTCCCTGTGGGATTCAAATGGGTTTTCCTCCGGAAACGGAATGAGAACAATGAGGTGGTGAGATACAAAGCAAGGCTAGTAGCACAGGGTTTCACGCAGAGACCCGGCATTGATTTCAATGAGACATATTCTCCAGTGATGAGTGGTATCACTTTCCGATATCTAATATCTTTGGCAGTGCAAAATCGTCTATCTATGCAGTTGATGGATGTCGTGACCGCATATCTTTACGGGTCACTAGATTCGGACATTTACATGAAGGTTCCTGACGGAATCTCTGTCCCGGATGCAAGTGCAAAACGCAACATGTACTGTGTAAAACTGAACAAGTCTTTATACGGCTTGAAACAGTCGGGGCGGATGTGGTACAACCGACTTAGTGAGTTCCTCCTTCAAAAGGGTTACTCCAACAATGATGACTGCCCATGTGTTTTCATCAAGAAGTCCTCTTCAGGATTTTGCATCATTTCTGTGTACGTCGATGATCTCAACATCATTGGCAATTGTCGAGGTGTGCCCTCGGCAATTCCCATGGTTGCTATACCTAGGGTTGATTGTGTGGTAGAGGACGCGTAGTATTGGTGGAATCGACGGCTGACAAGCTGGATTTACCCAGGTTCAGGGCCCTCGAGTGAGGTAAAACCCCTACTTCCTGCTTGTCTGTGTTTATGATTTGAATATGGAGGTTACAAGGGTTCGACGAGCAGCAGATCTCGTCGAGGTTTTGGTGGTTATGGATTGCTTACCTTGATCGATCACCCTCCCAGCCTTTATATAGGAGGCCGGGTCTCAGGAAACACAACGACCAGGGTTACATGTATGGAAAGTCCTAACCGATTATAACTTGATCTAACTTGGGAAGCACTCCTCGTCTCGGGCCTTCCTTCGTGGGCTTCGATTAATCTTTGGGCTTCTTTGATCATCACGTGCACCAGGTACCTCTAAGCTGGGGTACCCGCAGAGTATAACCTCGTCATTAGCCCCCGAGTACTTGCTTGACAAGAAGAATCGAGCATGTGCTCCCTTCATCGTGCACGTCCTAATCTTCTGAACTTGCGCTTCTGACCCGATGTAGTTATTCGAGTTTTAATTTGTTTCAATTGTATGTGTATGCTAATCGAGCGATATTGACATAGTAGGCCTGATTCACTCGAATATCGAGCTCAGTTAACTGCTTTTTTGAGCAAAAAACCTTACTAGTCTTCAGTCAGACTCGAGTCCCTGGGCTCGAGCCTGGAACGCAGTCGAAAAATTATGCCTAGGGATATTGACATAGTAAGTCTGATTCACTCGAATATCGAGCTCAGTTAACCGCACATTTGGGCGAAACCATACTAGTCTACAATCAGGTTCGAGTCCCCGGACTCGAAGCTGGAACACTTTTGAAACTTTTGCCTAGGGATATTGACATAGTAGGCCTGATTCACTCGAAAATCGAGCTCAGTTAACCGCACATTTGGGCGAAACCATACTAGCCTTCAATCAGGTTCGAGTCCCCGGACTCGAAGCTGGAACATACTGGACAGACTCGACTCAAGCCGTTGTAGGTCTTACTGATTCGTTCTATAGTTTAACTTTTGGTACCTAACGCGTCCGTCAGGATTTTCATCATGTCTGTTGACACGGGAAACTTCAAGGGAAAATACTGTTGGAGCGTCCCTCGGCCCATCTCGATTGCTCGGCGGGTCTTACCTTTGCATTTGCGTATGCAGCATCCGAAACATCTGCGATTGGCATAGTCCGGGAATTTATGAAGTTTGGTTCTTTGATTTGTGAAGTAATTAATGCATTTTAATCGAATCTGTAGTCGAGTGAATTTTTCTTACCTTGTTTTGGAAATCTATGGGAGCGCGACAGCGCTCCCATGGGAGTAGCCCCCGAGATTGTGGTTTATTGTCTTGCAATAGAGGATAATCTCAAATCATCCTTTTACACTGCTTTTTGTCAGTCGAAATATTTTGTCTTTGAAATCTGTGGGAGCGCGTCAGCGCTCCCATGGGAGTAGCCCCCGAGATTATGCTTTATTTCGTTTGAAGTAGAGGATAATCTCAATAATTTTGCTCCTTTTTTGATCAATGCAACAAATTTTTGATATGCTCCCATGGGAGTACCTTTTGCTAGTCGAATCCTTGCTTCGATTGTAGTCTCGAACCCACCACTCGAACGTTGTTTTCACACTTGACGTCAACCATATCTGTGTTTTTTGATTTGTGCCAAGCCCCGAGTTTATCGACTGGGTTTGTGTTTCCTTTTTGAACCAGCCCCCGAGCGTGTTGAGTGGGTTTTGAGCATCCTGTTTGATCCAGCCCCCGAGGATGTCTAGTGGGGTCTGGGTTTTCTGTTTGACCAGCCCCCGAGTATGTCGGCTGTAAGTCATTGTGTTTATTGATTTTTGAGCTAGAATTTTGATGCTTTATGTTTTTACGATCGAGCCCCCGAGTGCTTTGAGTGGGGTAAAGGCATACATGAGAAATATGGAGGAACATGTATCTTTACTCGAAATATGTGTATGATCAGCAAGCCGCCTCATTAAAACCTTCCAGTCCCCTTAGGTACCCTGGTAAGGGAAAAGAGTGCGTCTGAAACTTGCTGATTCTTTGACATTATGCTCTATTACATATGATGTTAGAAATCTATGCATAGAACCGACGCAGGTGCGCTACGTTCCATGGATTTGATGCTACTTCGCCTGTCTTTGCATTCTTCAATCGATAGGCTCCTCCTTCGATGACTTCTGTGACGATGTAAGGTCCTTCCCATGGTGATGCAAGTTTATGGACTTTCTTCTGTTTCTCCCGCAGCACCAAGTCTCCCACCATGAAGGACCGTGTGCGTAATCGACGACTATGGTAGTTGCGGAGGTCTTGTTGATAAACGGCTGTTCGTGCCAAAGCCGTATTGCGTGCTTCTTCCAGCAAATCGGATGCGTCTTCGAGTGCCTTGTTTGCGTCGTTTTCTTCATATGCTTTACCGTGGTGCATTAAACTTAACGTCGGATGGTAATACTGCTTCCGCACCATAGACCATGAAGAACGGTGTATACTGTGTGGAGGCGTTTGGGGTGGTCCGTAAGCTCCATAGTACTGATGGAAGTTCATCTACCCATGCACCCGGCCCTTTTGAGTGGTACTAAGAGTCTCTTTTTGATGCCACTGCATACGAGTCCATTGGCCTTTTCGACCTGCCCATTGGATTGTGGATGTGCCACAGAAGCGTAGTTTAGTTTGATGTTTTGTTCCTTGCAAAAGGATTTGAACTCTTCCGCCGTGAAGTTTGTACCATTATCAGTTATGATGCTATCCATTACTCCAAATCGATACATGATCGATTGTATGAAACGAACTGCGTAGAAGCTGTTGAGCTTGTGATGGGGATAGCTTCGATCCATTTGGTGAACTTGTCGACTGCCACTATAAGTGAGTATGACCTCCTTTTGATGATTTCTTCAGTGGTCCCACCATGTCAAGTCCCCATTGGGCAAAAGGCCATGCTAATGGTATGGTTTTTAGCGCTGATGCGGGTGCATGTGGCTTGGAAGCGAACTTCTGGCAACCAATGCACTTTTGACTATGTCCTCTGCGTCCCTTAGCGCTGTAGGCCAGTAAAACCCTGCTCGGAAGGCTTTGGCTACGAGTGATCGACTGCCCGCGTGGTGCCCGCAAGTACCGGCATGAATGTCTCGAAGGAGATCCTTGCCATCTTCGAGTGCAATGCATCTTTGGAACATACCTGAGGTGCTGCGTTTGTACAACTCACCGTTTATGATGGTGTATGCTTTTGCTCGTCGAGTGACGCGTCTGGCCTCGTTTGTATCTTCTGGTAGTTCATTGCGAAGTATGTATGCGAGAAAAGGTTGAGTCCATATTGGCTCAATGAGAAGTACCTCAATGGAGGATCCTCTGTGCTTGGCGCTTTGCTCTTGTCTGTAGCTGCTGTCGTAGTCGATGTCGTTTGTCGATTGACCTACGCTCTATTCGTTCAAAGAAAAACCCGGGGGACTGGTGCTTTTGTGGAAGCAATTGGCTAATTTGTCAGCCTCTTCATTGCTTTCTCTCCCTACGTGTCGTAGTTCGCAGCCATCGAAGCTGCCCTCCATTATGTTGTACAAATCCCGATAAGCGATCATGTTGTCTGCGATTGCATCACAGGCCTTCATTGTTTGCTGCACAACTAAGTTAGAGTCGCCATAAATCATTAGTCGAGTGCATCCCATGGCTTTTGCCATGCGCATGCCATGGATTAGACCTTCGTATTCGGCCTCGTTATTTGATGGGAACTCGAAACCCATTTGCAAGATATAGCGCAGTTTGTCGCCTTTTGGTGATATGAGTATGACGCCCGCTCCTGCTCCTTCATTCTTTTTGGACCCATCGAAATACATGGTCCAGAATTTGATACGTCAGGTACCCCTGGCAATTGAGCTTCTACCCACTCGGTGTGAAAATCGGGTAGGACTTGTGATTTGATGGCTTTCGGGTGTTCGTACTTGATTCCTAGTGGTCCCAGCTCGATGAGCCATTTTGCTACTCGCCCCGTTGCGTTGGGGTTTGTGAGGACGTCTCCAATCGCTGATTTATTGACCACCGTTATCGGGTGTTCTGTGAAGTAGTGCGCCAGCTTTCTTGATGTCATAAATACGGCGTACGCCAATTTCTGATATTGCGGGTACCGCTGTTTGGACGGGGAAAGAACTTCACTTACGTAATATACTGGCCTCTGTATGCTTTGACTATGTCCTTCTTCCATGCGGTCAACCACCAGCACGGTGCTGACCACTCGATTGGTGGCTGAGATGTATAGGTAGAGTGGCTCATTTTCCTTAGGTGCTACGAGGATTGGCGGACTTGTGAGCATCTTTTTGAGTTCGAGGAAAGCGCTTCGCTTCATCCGTCCACTCGAACTTGTCTGCTTTCTTCATCAATTTGTAAAATGGAAGTGCTTTTTCGCCTAGTTTGCTGATGAATCGACTGAGTGCTGCTACTCGACCAGCTAGCTGCTGTACCTCATGGAGTTTGGTAGGTCTCTTCATTGTGAGTATAGCTTGTATCTTTTCTGGGTCTGCTTCGATTCCACGTGCAGATATCAAATAACCCAAGAGTTGTCCAGCTGGGACACCGAAGGTGCATTTCTTTGGGTTAAGCTTGATGTTGTATCGATTGAGATTCTTGAATGTCTCCTGTAGATCACTGATTAATGTGTCCTCCTTTTCAGTCTTGATGACGATGTCGTCGACGTAGACCTGAACATTGCGTCCTATCTGTTCTTGTAGACAGTTTTGCATCATGCGCTGGTAAGTTGCGCCTGCGTTTTTGAGCCCGAAAGGCATGGTTGTGTAGCAGTAGACCCCGAGTGGGGTTATGAATGCTGTTTTGTCTTCGTCTTCTTCTTTCATCCGAATTTGATGGTATCCTGAATATGCATCCAAAATGATAACCGAGCGCATCCTGCTGTTGAGTCGATGATCTGATCGATTCGTGGTAATGGAAAGTGATCTTTTGGACAGCATTTGTTTAGGGCTGTAAAATCTACACACATCGCAGGGTGTCTGAGTGCTTCTTTTCGACCAGTACAGGGTTAGCAACCCAGTCTGCCTTTTTGATTTCTCGAATGAACTTTGCAGCAAGTAACCTATCAACTTCTGCCTCGATTGCACCTCTTTTGGGATCGGAGACACGGCGCATAGTTTGCTTGACTGGTCTAGATCCTGGCTTGAGTTGTAGAGAATGCTCGGCGAACTCCTGGGGACACCTGGCATATCAGCTGGGCACCATGCGAATATTTCCCAGTTTTTACGGAGAAATTCGACGAGCGCATTTCCTGTTCGCTGGTAAGACTGATGATATGTTGACCGTTTTTGAGGGATCTGTCGGGTGCACTTGATGCTTTCTTGTGTCGTTGGTTGCATTGAATTGTCTGTCGGATGCTAACCTCTTGTGTTCCGGCAGAAGTGTGCGGTCGTTAGAAACCTCGAGCTGGCGAATGATTGCTCCATCCCATACATCTCGAGATTTTGCTGAAGTCACGGTCACATGAATCTGACCTTTGAAATTCCCGTTGATCGTGATGACTCCTTTTGGTCCCGGCATTTTGAGCTGAGGTAGGCGTAGTGTGGGACGGCCATGAATCGAGCGAAAGTGGGGCGCCCAAGTATTGCATGGTATTGTGACTTCCAATCGACCACTTCGAACTCAATCGACTCGGTTCTGAAGTGAGTAGGATCTCCAAACGTAACATCGAGTTGTATGGTGCCTGGGAGCACTGCTTTGCCTGGGACGATACCATGGAAGGTACTTGTGGATTTTGGCAGATTTTCGACTGATTTGTTCATTCTGCGTAGCGTATCTGCAAAGATTATGTTGAGGCCGCTACCTCCGTCCATGAAGACCTTGGTCATGGCATAGCCTCCGATTTGGGCGTCGAGTAAGGCTGCATGCCCTGGTCGATATACTGCGGTGGATGGTCCTCTCGATTGAAGACAATCGGAGTTTCTGATCCTTTCAAAAAATCTGTTATAGCTGGGGGTGCCATGACCGCCATATTGACGTGTCGAGTGTGTAACTTTTGCTCTCTATTGGAGGGACGTCCTCGCTGGATCATGTTCATCTGCCCGCGAGTTACGGGATATTTTTGTTCATCTCCTTGCTGCATCTGGTGCACGGCTGCTGCCATTTGTGTTCCCGTAACGGGTTGTGCTGGCACCATGTACACTGGCGTCGGTTGCGCTGGTGTTGGTGCAGGATACACCTGAGTAGGCTGTTTGCGGTGGTATGGAATATACCTGTGCTTGTTGTACTTGTTGCGGTGCTTGATATGCCTGAACAGGCTGTGCTTGTGATGTAGTCGATAGTGTGTGCAGTTGAGGAGGTGCACGTCCATCTTGCAGTCGTATATATGTTCAATCGCGAGTTGATCGAATTCCCTGCAATTTCTCAGCGAGTGGCTAGAGCGAAGCTTACCATCATCCCCTCTGTAAAGATGGAATCTGCAATAATCGTCCATCCTTTCTTCGATTGAGCGCTCAGGTCTTTGTCTGCTCGCCTGCGCCACTCTGGCCTTGTTATCGCGGTCGTCGCGTCTGTGGTCTCGACTGTCACGTCGATCGTCTGTGCGATGGTCTCGATCACTCGGCGTTCGTCAGTACGATGATCTCGATTATCACGATGATCGTCGGGTCGTCGTCAGTTTGGTCGCGGTTGTCTTGACTGGACAAAGCCTGCTGCGATGAAGTTTGGATGGTCATCATCGTGATAACGATGCTTGCGTTTGCGCCTTCGATCATCTCTGTAGCTATCTCTGCGGTCTCGACTGCCACCCTCGTGATTTTCATGTGAGGGTGCGGTCGAGTGCTCGTACGGAGTCTTCTCCATCTGCCCATTTTGTTGCGAGTACCATGAGTGCCGCCATTGTCTTCGGATCTTCTCGACCAAGTGTTTCTTTGAATCTTCCTCCAGAGTCCGTTTTTGAAGGCGTCGATTGCCCTATCTTCTGATACGTTGCCTACTGAATTACGGATGGGTCCACCGCCGTATGTACGATCTCAGAGATTCATCTGACTTTTGCTTGCAGGTCCGGAGCTCCTCGAAAGTTTTGGGGCGCTCACATAAGGTTCGAAGTATTTGATGAAATCACCTTTGAAGTGCTCCCACGAATCGTAGTATGATTCGGGTAGCGATTTGAGCCAATCGCGAGCTGTTCCTTCCATCATGAGTTGTATGTACTGCATAGCCGTAGTTGTGGTCCGCGCTGACATCCGACTGCCAGCCTGTAGTCTTCTAGCCAGCCTGATGGCTCTTGTTTGCAATTGAACTTTGGCGTGGTAGCTAGCGAAATTTCTTGGGCATACGAGCCTCCCGGATTCGTCGAGTGAAGCATAGCGCTCCACAGGGTCCGATTTCTGCTTCTGAGTCTGAGCTATTGCTGTATGACCTCCTCGAGTGGCTCCTGCTGGAGCGATGGCGGTGTGAGCTTTTTCGACTGCTCCTTCCCCGAGGACTTCGACTGCGACGGTCCCGATCTGTATCTCTCCTTGGAGTTGCTTGTGGCTGCTGTATGGCTTGTGCTGCTATTGCCAGTTGTTTGTACAGTTGGAGGTGCTGTCCCTCTTTGGGTCTCCTGCAGGAGGTTCGATTGTTCTGAGATAGGTGCCGAGCGTCATCAGCGCCCGGCTGGCTCAGTAGGTATGGGGACTCCTTCCGCGTCGACTGCCATAAAGGCTGGGTTTAGGTTTCGAGTGACCGCTGCACGATCTGCGTCTCCGAGGTTTATGAATCGTGACCTATTCGCGGGGTCGTTTCTGCCTGTTGAACTCGTAGAATGCTCTTCGCCGAGCACTCGATATGCTGGCTGCTTTTTGCGTTCTTCGAGTACGCTCGGTAGTTCTTCAACCGTATCGATTCTTGCCACTGGAAGTATTGTAAGGTCAACACCTCTCCGGAGTTGCGTTTGCTGGTAGCATGTGCAGCTTTCGATTACTTTGCTCACTTTTTCTGCCATCTCTGCTGTGATGGTCAGCGTGGTTGTTCCGTCAGGCATGGTGACTGTGCAAGGGTATTCAGTAGGTCGACGGCATGTTGCAGTGCTGACGTTTCTGCTGTACTCGCGGTGTATACCTGATGGAAACACCGATCTTCTGCCCATGTGTTGCTAATGCGCATTATGGATTCGGCGTCGTCATCCAGTCTGGGGTTGCTTTGCTTGGGGTTTCTGCCGCAATCGAGTTGATATTCGAGTGCTTGTCCTGGCTATTTGCGTCGCAGGTGAATATCTCGTGGCTGGCACGGATTTCTGGGCCGTTGAGATCGGCGAGGTATATGTTGTCATCTATGTTCTCCTCGTTCCCGCGACGTCGTTGCAGTCGACGATGTCGTCGAGTGACTCGATTGAGTTGTTTGGGCGGTACGCAGATTCGATCTCGCTTCTTCCAAATCTTTTTGCCACTTCGTCACGGAACTCTTGCGAGGTCATGGACGTTGCAGAGTCGCTTGGCGATTGGATCGGGACGATCTGTGACGATGTCGCGCCCAAGATGGATGGTGTTGCAGTCGAAGCGTTGTCGATTGTCTCCATGTTGAGTGTCTCCACGTCGAGTGGATCTAACAGGTCCTGCACACCATCTTTATCGACAAAGAAGTTAAATTTTCCAACCGTAATATCCAAACCTGATTCGAGTCCGGCGAAGGCTTGTTGAGCTTCCATCGAGTGCGGCGTGAGCCTCCTTGGAGATTTTGGCGAGTGATCACTTTTTGAATTGATGCTGGTAGATCTTGCCGGCGAGTTGCTGTTTGCAACAGTGGTTGGTGATTTGCTTTTTGATGACGCAGTAGGCGAGTTACCTTGTGCAGATGCGATCGTCGGGTGGCCGCTTGATGATGAAACCGGCGAAACCGTGAGCCCAATACTACCTGTTCCCACAGACGGCGCCAATTGTCGAGGTGTGCCCTCGGCAATTCCCATGGTTGCTATACCTAGGGTTGATTGTGTGGTAGAGGACGCGTAGTATTGGTGGAATCGACGGCTGACAAGCTGGATTTACCCAGGTTCAGGGCCCTCGAGTGAGGTAAAACCCCTACTTCCTGCTTGTCTGTGTTTATGATTTGAATATGGAGGTTACAAGGGTTCGACGAGCAGCAGATCTCGTCGAGGTTTTGGTGGTTATGGATTGCTTACCTTGATCGATCACCCTCCCAGCCTTTATATAGGAGGCGGGTCTCAGGAAACACAACCGACCAAGGTTACATGTATGGAAAGTCCTAACCGACTATAACTTGATCTAACTTGGGAAACACTCCTCGTCTCGGGCCTTCCTTCGTGGGCTTCGATTAATCTTTGGGCTTCTTTGATCATCACGTGCACCAGGTACCTCTAAGCTGGGGTACCCGCAGAGTATAACCTCGTCAGCAATGCACAAGATATTGATGAAGCACGCAATCATCTAAAGAGGGAATTTGAGATGAAGGATTTGGGTAAAACCAAATTTTGCTTGGGTCTCCAACTCAAGCACCTTCCCTCAGGAATAATGGTACACCAAGCTGCCTATATCCAGAAAATATTGGGGAAATTCAATATGGACAAATCCTATCCGTCTAAAACTCCCATGGTGGTTCGATCTCTAGACGTAGAGAAAGATCCGTTCAGGCCGAGGGATGATGGAGAAGAGATGTTGGGACCCGAGGTTCCATATCTCAGTGCCATTGGAGCGCTTATGTATCTTGCAAATTGTACGAGACCTGACCTCGCATTTGCAGTGAATCTACTTGCTAGACACAGCGCAGCTCCCACCAAACACCATTGGCCGGGAGTCAAGAATGTCTTTCGATATCTCCAAGGCACAAAGGATCTTGGCCTATTCTTTCAGTTCCAGAAAAACCTGGACTCTAGTATGATTGGATACGCTGATGCTATCTATTTATCTGATCCCCATAATGCCAGATCGCAATCCGGCTTTGTGTTCCTACATGGTGGAACGGCCATATCATGGAAGTCTTCGAAACAGACTCTGGTTGCAACGTCCACCAATCATTCTGAAATAATTGCAATATATGAAGCATCACGCGAATGTGTGTGGCTTCGCAGGATGATAAACAACATACAACAGTCATGTGGAATTGGTTCTATCGAATCACCTACCATTATCTACGAAGATAATGCGGCTTGTGTTGCACAGATGCAAATAGGATACATCACCAAAATTGTTTTATCCTCATCAACTCCAAAAGAGTGGGGAAATAAACATCTTGCAAGTTAAATCATGTGATAACCTCGCTGATCTTTTCACGAAGTCTCTACCAACTTCAACATTCCAGAAATACATTCATGGGATTGGTATGCGACGGCTTCGGGATTTGCAAGAGTCAGGGGAGTATCTTCCTGAACTTTTCCTGTTCAAAGCATCATATTACACTCTTTTTCCCTTTATGAGTTTACTTTTCAGGTTCTCATTAAGGTTTTTAATGAGGTAATATCAACATAAGATTATATGTCATACTTTCTGTTTTCCCCACCAGGGTTTTTAGGGAAGTATACACGACATATTTATTGCCTTCCAAATTCTATGGATATAATTCATATTGAGTTAGCGGAGACAATAATCATCATATGTTGGATCATTTTCTCCTTATTTTCCCACAGGGTTTGAAGGAGTTTTACCAGCATATCCTACACTACTCCTCACATTTTCCCCACAGGGTTTTTGGAGGAGATTATTCCAAGGATGTTCAATCGCACGTACAAGGAAGGATTAGGGGGAGTGTTAGGATTTAATTAGTTTACTTAATTATGTAATCCTCCCTATGTAATGTTGTGTGCGGTTGCGTTGGCAACCGTCACAACGCTCCCTCGATGTAAAACCGTCCCTGACGTTGCTCCCGAAACGCCGCCTCCTCGATATGTCAGTTTGTTGAGGTGACGATTCACCTTGTATATATACTCGATCATCAATGGAATAAACACAGTTCGATTCATTCGCTTCTCTCTCGATCGCTCTCAGTTTCTACTTCGAACAACAATGGTGTTTATTGTGAGCTCGAGGAATATGTGTTTAGTACATTTGGTTAATTAAGCCATGGCTGGCTTCTGTTTCTTGTCTTAAGAAAATTCCACCTAATGAGAAACTCTAATATTAAATCTAGGATTTGAACTCTCGTGGGTTGTAGGTACAATTACCTTTCTTATTATCTTACCACAAGCAGGTTCTTGGCTGGCTTCTGGTTCTACCACTTTCGCAGCTACATGAACTAGGTCAGATGGATCGATAAGCAAGATTCTCACACTAGAGTAGCTAGTATTCAAGCAAAATTTCACTTTGAGTCTTGGGTGTATAAGCTCCCATTCCAAAGAAAACACGTTTGAAATGTCGAAAAATACCAAAATATTAGTGTTGACAATCTATGTTTGAACGTAAAGTTTCGCAAAATGAATTTTTTTACAATTGTAAAAAGAGAAAAACAGATTATCTAGTGATCCCACGCACATGTGCGCGGAGCGTACCTATTGTTTTTTACTTTATTCTAAACTAAAATGAATAAATAGGATATCGATGGCAACTGATAAGGTCATGTGTCTCGTATAGGCCAACAGAAGCTAAAGGTGGCCCACCACAAGGGTTCTGTCCCTGAGCGTAGAGGGAGGGGGAGACATATGATTCATTCTGAAGTACAAGCCACGCCAAAATAAATTCATCGGGATCTTTCTTTTTATTTTTAATTATTTTACTATATTATCTTATTAGAGTTTGGAGTTATCTCACCCATATGTAAACCAAGTCGACACATTCAAGTATCAAGAGTCAAAATATTGAGATACTAAAATGTTAGAATTGCATGTTTTGCACACTGAAAGATCATTCAAATATAGTGTGTGTCAACAATAAAAACTAAAAGAAGGAACGGTTCTGAAAGGCCTCATCTTCGACTTGTGAAAGCCGGTACATCAGTCAGGGGCCACGTCGGCCTCCACGTGGGACGACCGAGCGAAAACAAGGTATATATTTCTTATTATGGGCATGATTTTGTTTGCTCAAAGTCTTAAAATAAATATATAAAAATGAATGAAATGTGATTTGGCTACAAGAGAGATACTCATGAGCAAATGTCGCTTTACGGATATATGTTGGTGCATACATGCATGATGAATGTAATGTGATTTTGGTAAGCTATGTTTCTCTTGTTTCCTCCTCGATATGTGGGAGGTTACACATAGCCCTCACATACTTTGTGTGGGAGCTCACTTCATAGTAAGCTCCCATACAAACTGTGTGACAGAAAAACAAGAAATATCCCTAAAGTAACACTGGTACGCGTGTATCACATCTCCCTAGCTCCAAAATCAGAATTTTTACCTTGTGTGTTTCGTATAGTTTTCTAAGACTTTGGAGGAAACCAAAGTCATGGTCTCACAATGAGATTTTCTAAATGAAAAAGACCAAGAGTACTGACGTTGATTTTCCGTAAGGGCAAAAGGACACCGACACAGGGATGAAGTTCTTCCTCGCCTACACCCTACTCGTTGCGGCTCAAGTTGCATGGTACCTCTACTCAAGCGGGTGTCCTTAACATACATCACTGGATATGGATGATACGTCTCCAACGTATCTATAATTTCTGATGTTCCATGCTTATATTATGTCAATTGCTACATGTTTTATATACACTTTATATCATTTTTATGCATTTTCTGGGACTAACCTATTAACAAGATGCCACGGTGCCAGTTCCTGTTTTCTGCTGTTTTTTGTTTCAGAAAAGTTGTTCTGGAAATATTCTCGGAATTGGACGAAACAAAAGCCAAAGTCCCTATTTTTCTGTCACGTACACGAAATCCGAAGGAGAGACGAAGGGGGGCCGTGGGCTGCCCTCACCATGTGGTGGCGCGGTCCCACCTCCTGCCGTGCCGCTATGTGGTGAGGACGCCACGGGCCTCCACCCGAGTATTCATCTATTTGGGAAAACACTAAGTACCCGAGTCATATTCCACGAAAAGTTCCAGAGCCGCCGTCGCCGTCAACACTAACTCGGGAGGGTTCTGAAGCTCTTCTCGGCACCCTGCCGGAGAGGGGAATCATCACCGGAGGGCTCTACATCACCATGCCTGCCTCCGGAGTGATGTGTGAGTAGTTCATCTTTGGATATGGGTCCATAGGAGTAGCTAGATGGTTGTCTTCTCCTCTTGTGCCATCATGTTTAGATCTTGTGAGCTGCCTATCATGATCAAGATCATCTTATTGTAATGCTACATGTTGTGTTTGCTGGAATCCAATGAATATTGATACTATGTCAAGTTGAATACTGAATATTATGTCTATGTCTTTTATGATCTTACATGCTCTCCGTTGCTTGTTGAAACTCTGGCCAAGTGAATGCTTGTGACTCCAAGAGGGAGTATTTATGCTAGATAGTGGGTTCAGTCTCCATTGAATCTAGGGGAGTGACAGCAACCCCTAAGGTTGTGGATGTGTTGTTGCCACTAGGGGTAACCTAATGATGCTTTGTCTAAGGATGAATGTGTTGTTTACATTATGCACTTTACTTAATGCAATTGTCTGTTGCTTGCAACTTAATACCGGAAGGGGTACGGATGTTAACCTGAAGGTGGACTATTTAGGCGCAGATGCATGCTGGATAGCGGTCTGTGTACTTTGTCGTAATGCCCAAATGAATCTCATAGTAGACACCACAACTTGCACATGCATGTTATGCACTTATCAATATTGTCAATTGCCCAGCTGTAATTTGTTTACCCAGCATGTTAATTATTTATTATGGAGAGACACCACTAGCGAACTGTGGACCCCGGTCTATTTTTTTACATCTGAAATACAACCGACTACAATCATTGTTCTCTTTCATTCTCTGCAATTAAACATCATTTTCCATACAACACTTTTAATCCTTTGTTTTCAGCAAGCTGGTGAGATTGACACCCTCACTGTTTTGTTGGGGCAAAGTAGTTTGATTGTCTTGTGTGCAGGTTCCAAGTCAACCGCCGGAACCACCCCATCGACGCAGCAAGTTTTCTGGCGCCGTTGACACCTTCAGAAGTGTCTTCATCTCCTACTGGCTCGATAACCTCGGTTTCTTACTGAGGGAAGACTTGCCGCTACACTCATCAAACCTTCATCTTGAGGTCTCCCAACGACGTGTGGTTTACAAGCATCAAGCAAGCTTTCTGGCGCCATTGCCGGGGAGATCAAGCCTTCTGTTAGGGGAGTCTCTCACTTCCAATCTCTTTACTTTGTTATTATCTTGCTTAGTTTATTTTTATTTTTCTTTGTTTGCTCTTTTTATCAAAATACAAAAAAATTAGTTACTTGTTTTATTTTTGTTATTTCGGCATAGGTTTTATTTTGCTAGAATGAGTACTCCTGAGAATACCAAGTTGTGTGACTTCACAAGCACAAATAATAATGATTTCATATGCACTCCTATTGCTCCACCTGCTTCTAAAGCAGACTTTTATAAAATTAAACCTGCTCTATTAAATCTTGTTATGAAAGAGCAATTTTCTGGTGTTAGTACTGATGATGCTGCTGCCCATCTTAATAATTTTGTTGAACTTTGTGAGATGCAAAAGTATAAGGATATAGATGTGGGAAAAGGCACTCTGAATTTCAGTACCGCGCCGGGGTGCGGGCATGTATTCCCTAGACCAGAAAGTAAGACTAAGGGTAAGAGAGGTAGGCGTAAAGCCCTTGGTAATCCTTTGGATTCTTCTTCACTTGGAAACACTTGATTCTCACTTCTGCGCCTAGCTGAAAGGCGTTAAAGAAAAGCGCTTATGGGGGACAACCCATGTTTTTATTGCTGCAATTTTCTTTTTCTTTGAGTCAAGGAGATTGCTTACTTCTGCAACAACTCCTTTGTATCTTTATTTTATTGCATTGTTGTGCCAAGTAAAGCCTTTAATAGAAAGTTGATGCTAGATTTGGATTTCTGCGCAGAGACAGATTTTTGTTGTCCACCGTTTTGAGCTGTATGCACTCCAGAAAAATCCACAAATTCTGAAAAACTTCAGGCGTGATCCTCATATATGTACGCAACTTTCATTAATTTGGACTTTTCGCATCTGAGCAACTTAAGTGCCTCGAACAAATTCGTCTTTCTAGACCGTTCTATTTTTGGCAGATTCTGCCTTTTGATTTGCATTCTCTCTTTTACTGTGTTTCAGTGGATTTCTTTGCACCACAAAAAAATCAGTGGCTGTAGCTAATGTCCACAAGTGTTGGAGATGATTGTGTCATCACAGAACATGTGAATTTTTTATTATGCACTAACCCTCTAATGAGAATTATTCTAAGTTTGGTGTGAAGGAAGTTTTCAAGAATCAAGAGAGAAGGATGATATGATATGATCAAGAAGAGTGAAAAGCCTCAAGCGTCTAAGCTTGGGATGCCCAAGGCACTAACCCCCATGGTGCATCCAAGCATATTTCAAGAAGACTCAAGCGTCTAAGCTTGGGGATGCCCAAGGCATCCCCTTCTTCAACAACAATTTATCAGGTCATCTCTAGTGAAACTATATTTTAATTATTTCACATCTTATGTGCTTTACTTGGAGTCTCTGTGTGCTTTTATTTTTGCTTTGTTATCTTTGTTTTCTGAATAATTTGGATACTAGCATTCTTGTGTGGGAGAGAGACACGCTCCGCTTTTTCATGTGAATACTCATATTTTTCACTTATATTTGTTGAGTATTCTTAACTAGCTACTGCAATGCTTTTAGCTCCTGTTTTTCATGCATCTCTTGTTCAGAGCTGTTAGTTCTTGTAGAGAAGTACTCTCTTGTTGCATTGCTGCATTATTTGGAGAGTTTTATGTTGAAATAAGTTGATTGGTGTTTGGTTGGTGATAACCCACAAGTATAGGGGATCGCAACAGTCTTCGAGGGAAATAAACCAGAATTTATTGATTCGACACAAGGGAGACAAAGAATACTTATAATCCTTAACAGTGGAGTTGTCAATTCAGTTGCACATGGAAAAGCACTAATAACAAGGGTGATGTGAAAGTAGCAGTAATATGAGAGCAATAGTAACAGTAACACAACAGTAGTAGCAGTAACACAGAGGCAATGGCACCAGAAAATAGTTGATACTACTTCTAATGGCATATAGGATCGAATGAGTATTTGATGATGACAGAAGGACCGGGGTTCCCAGCTATCTACACTAGTGGTAACTCTCCAATAACATGTGTTGGGTGGAAAAATTACAGTTGGGCAATTGATAATTGTGAGGGCATGACAATGCATGCTATGATAAGATAAAGTTTACTCTAATATTTAATTGGGCATTACGACATGTCACACACACCGCTATCCAGCATGCATCTGTGCCTAAATAATCCACCTTCAGGCTACCATCCGCACCCCTCTCAGTATTAAGTTGCAAACAACAGACTATTGCATTAAGTAAAGTGCATAATGTACACAACGCAATTATCCTTGGACAAAGCATTGCTGTTTTACCCCTAGTGGCAACAGCACATCCACAAGCTTAGAGGTTGCTGTCACTCCCCCAGATTAAATGGAGACTGAACCACTATCTAGTATAAATACTCCCTCTTGGAGATACATGCAACTACTTGATCAGGGTAACCACAAGTACCGGAGAGCATGCAAGATCTAAAATAAACAATAGTATGATAATATGATGAACAATCTGATCACAATTCCACAATTTATCGGATCCCAACAAACACAACACCAATTACATCATATGGATCTCAATCATGTAAAGCAGCTCATGAGATCATTGTATTGAAGTACATGGGAGAGAGAGTACCAACTAGCTACAGTCAAGAACCCGTAGTCCATGGGGAACTACTCACAAACCATCATGGAGGCGGTGGAGTCGATGGAGATGGCTCCAGGGGTTAATCCCCGTCCCGGCAGGGTGCCGGAACAGGAACTTCTGAACCCCGAAACTTGTCTTCGATGGCGGCGGCGCTGCGGAACTCTTTCTGGAATATCACCGATTGTTTTAGGGTTTTCACGTCGTGGGCTATAAATAGGCGAAAGGACGATGGTCGGTGGCGCTCCGTGGGGCCCTCACCACGTGGCGGCGCGGTCAGAGGGGGGCCGCGCCATGGCATGGTGAGGAGGTTGTGGGCCTCCCTTGGGCTTGCCCTTCTGGCTTCGTGTACGTGTCGGGAAAATAGGAGGCTGGGCTTTTGTTTCGTCTAATTCCGAGAATATTTACTTAAGTAATTATCTGGAATAGAAAAATAGCAGAAAACATGAACTGGCACTGTGGCATCTTGTTAATAGGTTAGTCCCAAAAAATGCATAAAAATGATATGAAGTGTATATAAAACATGTGACATTGATATATAAAACAAGCATGAAACATCAGAAATTATAGATACGTTTGAGACGTATCAAGCATCCCCAAGCTTAGTTCCTACTCGTCCTCGAGTAGGTAAACGATAAAAACAAAATAATTTCTGAAGTGACATGCCACCAACATAATCTTGATCCAATAATGATGTAAGGCATGTGAGCTGAGATCAAATCATTCAAAGCAAATGTCTATAATTGATATTAAATAAGAGTAATAAAGCAAGTTAGTTAAACAAGCTAAAAGTTTTCATGAACTATTGCTTTAAAGACATGAAACCGTACAAGGTTCATTAAAGATGTTTTAAGTATCCAATGTAGGAGTTCTATCCTTCAATTCCAAGCATCAGGCAAATTTTCACAACATAGAGTACGGATCCAGTCAAGTAAAAATAAACATGAACGTCATGAATCAACTGTTTCGAAGCCTACTCAACCGGTGAGCGTAAGCATTTGGTATTGGCACCATGATGTTATGGCTAAGAGAACATTAATGGGGGTTTGGAAGGCCAATGGAAGAAAGTCTCACAAAGCTATAAGTGATCATTAGACAAGAGGAAGTCTTAAAATCGAAGCTATGTAAGGAGTAGTGATTGCCATGCAACGGATGCACATAGAGCTATATGTGTATGAAAGCTCTCCAATGGAACTAGTGGGGGTGCATCCAACTTGGTTGCTCATGAAGACCTAGAGCACTTTTGAGGAAGCTCATCATTGGAATATACAACCCAAGTTCTATAGTGTAAATTCCCCACATAGTTATACTAGTAAAACATGAAAACTCTCTCACATGGAGTATAGGTGCTAAACATGAGCACAAATGATGACTATGAATACTGCAGGTGCTGAAACATGAGCACAAGTGTGGATAAAGGATAGTAATGTTGCCCCCTTTTTCTTTATTCTTTTTTTTTCTTTTTCACTTTTTTTCTTTTTTTTCTCTTTCCATGATGGCTCTTTTCACTTTTAGGGGCAACATTCTAATATGACAACACACTTTTTGGTACAAATAACTCATAATGAACAAAACATGATGTATGAAACTGTATGCCTCTGCCAGTGTAGCAGGATGTGCAATGATCTAGCGTAACATGGGTAAACCGCACATCAGCTGTATAGAATCACGCAAAGCAATATATAAATGATAAATGACAACAAGTCATGTAATGTAAAATGGAAGTTGTGTGGCAATATATCTCGGAACAGCTATGGAAATGCTGTAGGTAGGTATGGTGGCTGTTTTGAGGAAGATGTATGGGCTTATGTGTAGGAGAACAAGAGAAAGTCCTCCCACGGGTTTGGATGTACTGGCGAAGTATGCACAACTCTCAATGTGAGCAGAAGGCAATGCACATCACCGAAGAGGCTAGCAAATTTGGATGGTGGAAGTGCCAAAAACCGTAGCTTAACATTAGTCAAAAAGAACTCACAAGCTTATTGCAAACAACTAGCAGGTTCAACATTAAGAGCATGATTAAAATTCACTCCAAGAAGGGCCGTTCACGGCGGCACAAGTACCCCGCTAGATCCCTCGACCTTCAGCACAACTCAGTTATTACGAATCACCTTTAGACATGGAAAGCTATCAAGTCCAACTACACCTTCAACAATTTTAGTAGAGTTTGTAGTACGGTACAAGCTTAAAGACAACAATCCACTAATGATTTTAACTTAATTAACCAGCAAGATTTACCATCTATTACTTATTACCTCAAAACGTTTGCAAAGAATCAGGTTATCAAAGTTCAATGATCTACAAGATTATGCAAGTTTTTCATTATACCACTACCACATGCAACATTTTCTGAACCAACACATCAACCAAGCAACTCTCCAAACAAATATAAGTGAAGTAAGAGAGTACTTTCTATAAAATAACTAATAGCTCTGAAAAAGAGATACATGAAAACCAAGAGCTAGAAGCTAAACAGTGCGAAAACGGAATACTCAACAGATATAAGTGAAGAATAGGAGTATTCAAATGAAAAAGCGGAGCGTGTCTCTCTCCCAAACAAGATAGATAGGATTCGACATTGATATGATCAGAAAATAAAATAACAAACTAAAATAAAAGCACACAAACGCTCCAAGAACAGCACATATGATGTGAAAGAATTAAAATATAGTTTCACTAGAGTGACCTGATAAGTTGTTGATGAAGAAGGGGATGCCTTGGGCATCCCCAAGCTTAGACTCTTGAGTCTTCTTGAAATATGCTTGGGTGACCCACGGGGGCATTCCCAAGCTTAGGCTCTTCACTTTTCTTGATCACATTATATCATCCTTCTCTCTTGACCCTTGAAAACTTCCGCCACACCAAACTTCTCATAAACTTCATTAGAGGGGTTAGTACTCAAAAACTTTAATCCACTTTGGTTCTGTTGTGACACATTGCAAGAACTCAATAAAACATTAGCTACAGCCCTCCATGATAAAGAGCCTTACTTAAAGTCCACAAGAGACAATGCAAAAAACAGAGACAGAAATCTGTCAAAACAGAACAGCCAGTAAAGATGAATTTTTTCGAGACACTTCCGTTGCTCAAATCAAAAACTGAAACTAATGAAAGATGCATACATATCTGAGGATCACGCATGAAATTTTTCAGAATTTTTCATTTTTCTGGAATGCGTACAGCTCAAAACGGTGGACAGCAAAAATCTGTCCCTGCGCAGAAATCCAAATCTAGCATCATCTAATCATTAGAGACTCTTCTTGGCACAACAATTCGAAAAAGTAAAGATATAAATGAGTTGTTACAGAAGTAAGCAGCTCCTTGACTAAAAAAAACAAAGAAAAATTTCAGAAATAAAACATGGGTTGTCTCCCAAGAGCGCTTTTCTTTAATGCCTTTTAGCTAGGCTTGATAGTTTTAATGATGCTCTCATGATAATAGAAAATGAAGCAAAAAGAGCATCAAGAAGCAAATTCAAAACACATTTAAGTCTAACCCACTTCCTATGCATAGGAATCTTGTATCCAAATAAATTCACAAAGAACAAAGTGACAAGCATAGGAAGATAAAACAAGAGTAACTTCAAAACTTTCAGCATATAGAGAGGTGTTTCAGTACCATGAAAATTTCTACAACCATATATTCACCTTCAGGTTAGCATCCGCACCCCTTCCAGTATTAAGTTGCAAACAACAGACTATTGCATTAAGTAAAGTGCATAATGTAAACAACACAATTATCCTTGGACAAAACATTGTTGTTTTACCCCTAGTGGCAACAGCACATCCACAACCTTAGAGGTTGCTGTCACTCCCCCAGATTAAATGGAGACTGAACCCACTATCTAGCACAAATACTCCCTCTTGGAGATACATGCAACTACTTGATCAGGGTAACCACAAGTACCGGAGAGCATGCAAGATCTTAAATAAACAATAGTATGATAATATGATGAACAATCTGATCACAATTCCACAATTTATCGGATCCCAACAAACACAACACCAATTACATCATATGGATCTCAATCATGTAAAGTAGCTCATGAGATCATTGTATTGAAGTACATGGGAGAGAGAGTACCAACTAGCTACTGTCAAGAACCCGTAGTCCATGGGGGAACTACTCACAAACCATCATGGAGGCGGTGGAGTCGATGGAGATGGCTCCGGGGTCAATCCCCGTCCCGGCAGGGTGCCGGAACAGGAACTTTTGACCCCCGAAACTTGTCTTCGATGGCGGCGGCGCTGCGGAACTCTTTCTGGAATATCACCGATTGTTTTAGGGTTTTCGCGTCGTGGGCTATAAATAGGCGAAAGGACGATGGTCGGTAGGCGCTCCGTGGGCCTCCCCTGGGCTTGCCCTTCTGGCTCCGTGTACGTGTCAGGAAAATAGGAGGCTGGGCTTTTGTTTCGTCCAATTCCGAGAATATTTCCTTAAGTAATTATCTGGAATAGAAAAATAGCAGAAAACAGGAACTTGCACTGTGGCGTCTTGTTAGTAGGTTAGTCCCAAAAAATGCATAAAATGATATGAAGTGTATATAAAACATGTGACATTGATATATAAAACAAGCATGAAACAACAAAAATTATAGATACGTTTGAGACGTATCAGTTGGAAACATAAAATGCTACATGTGGTAGATGATATATTGAAAAGACATACTCATTCTTGTAGATCATTGTCTTGGATAATTTGATGCTTTGCAATTGTTTTGAGCTCTCAAGTAGATCATGTTTAAGCTCTTGCATCATGTAGTTAAAACCTATTAGTGCAGAACTACCGTAGAGCTTGTTGAGACTTGGTTTGCATATTTGATATCTCTAAGATCTAGATATTTTCTGGTAAAGTGTTTGAACAACAAGGGAGACAGTGTAGAGTCTTATAATGCTTCCAATATGTTTTATGTAAGTCTTGCTGTACCGGTTGATATCCTGTGTTTGCTTCAAACAACCTTGCTAGCCTAAACTTTGTACTGAGAGGGAATGCTTCTCATGCATCCAAACCTTGAGCCAAAACCCATGCCATTTGCGTCCACCATAACTACCTATTATGTGCTATTTCCTGCCATTCCAAGTAAATACTTCATGTGCTACCTTTAAACTATTCAAAACTTTATTACTCCTTATTTGTGTCAATGTTTTATAGCTCATGAGGAAGTATGTGGCGTTTACTCTATCACCTTGTCATTTATTCATGACAGACTTTCACCAATGGACTAGTGGCATATACATCCGCTTATCCAATAACTTTGCAAAAAGAGCTGGCAAATGGGGTGCCAGTCCCAATTAATTATAACTTTAACCACTTGATTCTCTTCACATGTTTGCCAATGATTTATCAAAAGCAAATTTCCAAAATGTTAAACTTTATCAAATAGGCACTCCTCCATGGTATGTGATTGTTGGAAGGCACCCAAGGATTCGGTTAGCCATGGCTTGTGTAAGTAAAGGTTGTGAGGAGTGTCATACCAATTTATAAATATGCATGTGTAAACAAAAGAGAAGAGGGATGATCTACCCTTGGTTAGAAATAACGTCCTTCATGGGAGCCGCTCTTGAAAGTCTGGGTGATAAGAGGGATAGAGTGCCCACTGCCATTCGTTGACAACAACAAACACCTCTCAAAAACTTACTTTATGCTCTCTATATGATTTCAAAAACTTAAAAAGCTCTACCACATGATTTAATCCCTGCTTCCCTCTGCGAAGGGCCTATCTTTTACTTTATGTTGAGTCAGTTTACCTACTCCTTTCTATCTCAGAAGCAAACACTTGTGTCAACTTTGTGTGCATCAATTCTTATATGCTTACTTATTGCACTTGTTATATTATTTGTGTTGACAATATCCATGAGATATACATGTTGAAATCTGAAAGCAATTGCTGAAACTTAAATCTTCCTATGTGTTGCTTCAATGCCTTCATTTAGAATCTATTGCTTTATGATTTAACTCTTATGCAAAGCTTTTTGATGCTTGTCTTGAAAGTACTATTCATGAAAAGTTTTTGCTTCTATGATTCAGTTGTTTACTCTTTTATCTATTTGTTAGCAAACTATAGACCATTGCTTTGAGTCACTTCATTAATGACATGAGCCTTGCAATGTTATTTGATCAAGATTGTGTGAAGCATGTCTCCTCAGAAATTATTTTGTTGTTATCGTTTTACCTACTCGAGGACGAGTAGAACTAAGCTTGGGGATGCTTGATACGTCTCCAATGTATCTATAATTTCTGATGTTCCATGCTTATATTATGCCAATTGCTACATGTTTTATATACATTTTATATCATTTTCATGCATTTTCTGGAACTAACCTATTAACAAGATGCCACAGTGCCAGTTCCTGTTTTCTGCTGTTTTTGGTTTCAGAAAAGTGTTCTGGAAATATTCTCAGAATTGGACGAAACAAAAGCCAAAGTCCCTATTTTTCTGTCACGTACACAAAATCCGAAGGAGAGACGAAGGGGGGCCGTGGGCCGCCCTCACCATGTGGTGGCGCGGTCCCACCTCCTGTCGCGCCGCCACGTGGTGAGGACGCCACGGGCCTCCACTGACGTTGCCCCTTCGCCTATAAATTGCTATTTTCGGGAAAACCCTAAGTACCTGAGTCATATTCCACGAAAAGTTCCAGAGCCGCCGCCGCCGTCAACCCTAACTCGGGAGGGTTCTGAACCTCTTCCCGGCACCTTGCCGGAGAGGGGAATCATCACCAGAGGGCTCTACATCGGCATGCCTTCCTCCGGAGTGATGTGTGAGTAGTTCATCTTTGGACTATGGGTCCATATCAGTAGCTAGATGGTTGTATTCTCTTGTGCCATCATGTTTAGATCTTGTGAGCTGCCTATCATGATCAAGATCATCTTATTGTAATGCTACATGTTGTGTTTGCTGGGATCCGATGAATATTGATACTATGTCAAGTTGAATACTGAATATTATGTCTATGTCTTTTATGATCTTGCATTCTCTCCGTTGCTTGTTGAAACTCTGGCCAAGTGAATGCTTGTGACTCCAAGAGGGAGTATTTATGCTAGATAGTGGGTTCAGTCTCCATTGAATCTGGGGAGTGACAGCAACCCCTAAGGTTGTGGATGTGTTGTTGCCACTAGGGGTAACCTAATGATGCTTTGTCTAAGAATGAATGTGTTGTTTACATTATGCACTTTACTTAATGCAATTGTCTGTTGCTTGCAACTTAATACCGGAGCGGGTACGGATGTTAACCTGAAGGTGGACTATTTAGGCACATATGCATGCTAGATAGCGGTCTGTGTACTTTGTCGTAATGCCCAAATGAATCTCATAGTAGACACCACAACTTGCACATGCATGTTATGCACTTATCAATATTGTCAATTGCCCAGCTGTAATTTGTTTACCCAACATGTTAGTTATTTATTATGGAGAGACACCACTAGCGAACTGTGGACCCCGGTCCATTTTTTTACATCCGAAATACAACCTACTGCAATCATTTTTCTCTTTCATTCTCTGCAATTAAACATCATTTTCCATACAACACTTTTAATTCTTTGTTTTCGGCAAGCCGGTGAGATTGACACCCTCACTGTTTCGTTGGGGGCAAAGTAGTTTGATTGTTTTGTGTGCAGGTTCCAAGTCAACCGCCGGAACCACCCCATCGACGCAGCAAGTTTTCTGGCGTCGTTGACACCTTCAAAAATGTCTTCTTCTCCTACTGGTTCGATAACCTCGGTTTTTTACTGAGAGAAGACTTGCCGCTACACTCATCAAACCTTACTCTTGGGGGTCTCCCAACAACGTGTGGTTTACACGCATCAATGGACTGGTGGCATCGATTACTAGGAGTTGCCACGTGGCAAATCTTAGGTATGTTCGCTCTAAGAAACACAATTTGCATGCTAGTGGCTTCCAAAATATATGAAAGCTAAAGATGATTAAAAAAATCATGTAGCATCCCAGGAAAAGACTTTTTAGTCTGTGGTATTCTGGGCTTCAAAAACCCATTTATCGAATTTAAGATCATCCTCTTAAAAAACCTACTAGGCGCTAACATGGACGCTTAAGTGATGAAAAACAACACCAAAACCTGGAAATGCTACAGGTAAACGCTAATTTGAGGCACTGACGTGAAGCGATTATATGGCAACAGAATATTTTTCTCTTGGGCCTATCTAAGTCGCGCCTGAGATTTTCTCAAGTCTTTGTCGATCGAGAAAACCTTTCACCCACAAAGTTTAGAACAAAATAGCCCTTGTTCGCTGCCTCCGCCGATCTCTTACCATGTCGATTCCTCCGTGTGTACACAATCAATAGCCGGTCCAGTGGCGACGCCAAGTCCGAGCGCGGCCACCGTTCCCGTCGGCGGCACGTAATAAAGCGCCACCAGTTTGCTCCGGCGCACCGATCAGACACGGCAGGCGCAGGAACAGAGCATGCGGCGGCGAGGCGATCGACTAGGGAAAGAAGAATGATGATGGCAGGCGGCTGCAGAGAGGGATGATATCCACTTTGAAAACTCTGCGCGAGCGTGCGGCAGCGCCGGGTCCCTCACTGACGCCGACCCGCCCCCACCACAACCAACCCACCACAGTCGCCGGCTCCGATTAAACCCAAAAAACAAAACGAAACGCAGCCTCCCTCCCAGCGGAAAGCTCGTGACGTGGAAGCTCCCCGTTGGCTCGCCCCGTCACGCGCTGCCGCCACAAGGCTCCAAATCCAGGCCTGGCCGCCCTGGCAAGGAATAATCCCTTGACTTTTCGGTACACAGTACAGTAATAAACGGGGAAATGAAAAAAACAATACACGAAAAGTGGCCCAGCCTGCCTGAGCTCATCACGGCCCCCGACTTTCTGCGACCCTTTTCCCGGTTTCCCCTCACTTTCCCAAACCCCTTTCTTCATTCCTCGCGTATTTTCTTCTTCTACCGCACGGAGTAGTAGTAAGTTTTTTCCATTCTCGGGACCGCAACATGTGTGCTAAGGATGGCTCCAACGGGCCGACACATCGACTCCGTGCCGGTCCGTCGCTGCCCGCCAGGGGCAAAAACAATGCCCAACGGGGCGACGCAAACGGATCGCGGTCTGTTTTTCTGTCCGCCGCGACGCATTCCTGGACCAAATTTGGGCCACCGATGCGTCGGCCCCGGACGCGAGCGGAGCTCTTTTTGTGTCCTCCCCTGGTCCGCTTTTGGAGGCAAAATTCACACTCTTCCCCCCAGTCCACAGTCCAGACCTACCCATGGCCGCCGCCGCCGCCAAGACCGCCGCCGCCATCGCCTCCGCCGAGACCCAAGAGCAAGCCGACGACGCCGCCGGACTTGCGCCCCGGCTGAAGAAAGTGAAGAAGGAGCTCACGGAGGAGCAGAGGGCCAGGGAGACCCTGAAGCGGGGCGAACGGAGGAGGAGGCTGAAGCAGGACAAGCTCCACGCCGCCGCCAAGGCTGCCGCCGAGGAAAAGGGCGACGACGCCAACGCCGACCTCGTGACCAAGACCGCGACAGCTGCCCTCCTCCTCATTGGACTTGCCCCGTCCGCGGCGGCGGTTGGGGTAGCGACTGCGGCGGCGGTCGAGGTTTCCTCTGCGGCGGCCAGCTCCAACGCTTCAACGGCCCGACCTCCAAGGTCGAGACCGCTCGCGACAGCACCATCTCCTGCGTACGGGTTCCTCCCGCCGCGGGTTTCTCCTACCTCCGGCGAGTCGGGCGAGGTACCTACCCTCGATCTCAACGCGCCGGCCACACCGTTGGTCGCACAGTCGCCCGCGCTGCAGACTGCGGAGGCGCGTGCAGCTGCCCCGGCAGTGGTCGCCCCGGCACGCAACCTGTTCGGCACTGTGCCCATGCCATCGCCGGGTGACCCCAGGTACTACGAGGAGGACGATGACCGCTATTACGCGGAGGACGTCCTCCAGGACATGGTCTGCGACAACGGCCAGTACGACGGCGACGACTACAATGCCGGGGATGATGAGACTCTTCCGACCGGCCCCGATGTGATCAACATCGATAATGAGCCGGTCTTCAACGAGCTTGATGCCGCCGCCGCGGCCATGAGGAAGAAGGTCAGCCAAAGAGGCGCCTCGTTCACCTCCGAGGAAGACGTGCTCATTTGCGAGTCGTGGATCGAGGTTGGAACCAACCAAATCATCGGGGTCAAATCCTTCCGCCCCGAAACATTCAAACGCTGCGGACTGAGCTATCTATCGCTAAGAGGTGGAACCACATTCAAGCGGAGATGAGCAAGTTTTGCGGCGCCGTTGAGAACATTGAAAGCCGGCCGCCGCAAAGTGGCTATGGAATCAAGGAGCAAGTGTTGCAAGCATTGAATCTCTTCAAGGCTCAATACAACCATGTCTTCACCTTGACCCATTGCTAACAAGGGCTGAAGGACCAGCAGAAGTGGAAGGAGCTATACGCCTCCCTCAAGAAAGCGGGACAAGCGGGACATCTTGGTGTTGACAAGGGAGAGGACACAACGGAGAAGGATAAGGACGGGAGGCCAAGGGGGAAGAACAACTCGAAGGCCGAGCAGAAACGCGATGCAAAGATCCTTGCGTTGCAAGAGATTTTGAGCGGGTTCCTATCCCAAAAGGATAAGACCTGTGACAAGAAGGAAGAGAGGAGAGAAAAGGAACGCCTCGAGAGAGAGGCGTCTTCCAAGCTCTTCTTCGAATTGCAAAAGAAGAGGCTCGACATAGAAGAGGAGAACGCTCGGACCCGGGCATAGTAGGTCGAGATCAGGGGCAAGGAGGCCGAGGCAAGGGCCAAGGAGGCCGACGTGAAGGCCAGGGAGGTGGAGCTGAAGGCCAAAGACCTTGAACTCGCCCTACACGCCGAGGAGGCCAGGATCATGGACATGGACATCTCCACCTTCACCCCTAGGAAGAAGGCCTACTACGAGAAGAAGCAAAGGCAGTACATGGATCAGGTTTGATCTATTCTCGGTCCCTTCTACTTATTTGTGTTGAACTATGGCCAACATGGCCGGAAAAACATGGCCGATGGCTGAAATTTGTAATATTTTGAGCACACCTGGGGATATGGCCGATGGCCGCTACTTGTAATATTTTGGGTACACCTGGAGACATGGCCCGTGTGAGGCCGGTATGTATGTTTTTATTTTGTATTTGCAATGTTGGGGGCGTCGGAAACTGTGGCCACCATGCCTGAAAATGATCAAAAAACCTGACCGGGTGGACTCAATGCGCCGGCCCGTTGGGGGCAGTGGCCGGAAATGGGCAGACATGGGCCGGACATGGGTCCTTTTGGCGACGCAAACGGACCAAACGTGCGTCCGTTTGCGTCGCCCCGTTGGAGTCATCCTAAGTTTGCGGTCAGGATAGGAATATACGATCCACCGGAGGTAGGGAACACGGGTATATATAAACCCTCCTATTTGGAAAGTGTATAGGTGATGCAAAACATGTCGAAACATAATTTTCAGGCATAGGAGATGCAAAACATGTGTCCTACACATGCGTTTCATGATGACATTACTACTATTTACTTTGCCTCCGTAAAAAAGAGAAAATTTCAGTGAATATATAGCTGTATATATGTGATGTATTTTTTCGTCTTTTTTACTTAGGTCAAGTAAAAATGTAAAATGCCGTTTCTCGACAAAACTTTCTACACACATGAAACGTACTAACTTAGAAACAAATTTCTTTTCTTGATATTCTGAACATTTAGAAAATACATTTCCCAACCAGATTCAAATGTACCCTCAATGTGGCATTTCCTCGGAAATAGTGCTTTTAAATACTCCAAACTCTCCCTCTAACAACATTTTCCAATAGATGAAGCATGCATTTTAATCACCGTGATAAAGAAACTGTTTTTACATCATCGAGTGGTACAAACATTCATTCAAGAGATGACTGATAACTGTATATATGATGTTTCACTTCTTCTTCCGCCATCGCAGCCGCAGATTTCCCCGTACCGCTCTCGGTTTCCACCGTTGCTGTTGCTCGGCCCCGACTTACAACCATCCTCCGCCACTGATTCCCCCGACTCCAACCACGAGCGTTCGATGACAACTCCGGCGTGAACGAGGGCAACTCATCCCCATCCACATCTCCGACGTCACCTTGGAAATTGACGTTCGTCTGCAACCTCCTTGAACCAAAAACATTTTTTTCTTTTTAATCGACTAAACATATTTCGATATCCTATTTTACATCATCTGCCAGAATAAAACGAAATTTGATGGTATAATTTGTACTCTATTTTGGTGCCCTATCGCAATTTTGAGTTGGCCTCATGTATTGGAGATGCTATATGGTACTCCCTCCGTTCCGAAAAAGATGTCACAAAAATGAACTATGGATAGCTTATTTTTGTGACATCCTTTTCCGAACAGAGTGAGTATATGCAATGATACTACTCGCAAATCGTAATGGAGTGCTAAACGTATAGACTGGCGGCTATTTTTTTTAATAATACATTTTTTTAATTAAATTCGAAAAATATTACGCAAAATCACAAAATTTCACAAATAATACGGCCTCGGCCTGGGCTGGGCCGATTAGTGCCTGTCGGCCTGGGCTGGGCCGATAAGGGCTTGTCGGCTTTGGCTCAGCCAAAAAGGTCGCATGGTGGGCCAGGCCTACGGCCGACAGGTCAGGCGTGGCCACTAATCGGCCAAGTACAAGCCGACAGGCTAATCGGCCTAGCCTGGGCCGATAAGTCGTTGGATAAACGCCACGGGCAGCTTCTTCCTCCTCGCGTCCTCTCTCTCTCCTGTTCTTCTTGTTTTCGAAAACCAGTAGCGAGTTTCTTCGTTTCCGTGGCAATTTGTCCCCCCAGCCACCAAATCTTCCTCCTAGAAGTGTTAGAGAGTTAAGGCAACTCGGATCTACAGATGGGTTAGGTTTTTGTGTGATTTCGTGTTGTTTGGTTGGAGCAATGGTAGAGTTTAGGTGGAGGTTGGTGTAGGGTGAGCAAGGCGTGGTGGTGGTGCAGCGGTGGTGCATCTGCTGCTCAACCCGTGGTGGGGGTGGTGGTGACGGTGCTGGTCCATTGAATCAGCACGCTTCAAGGGTATGCGTTTTTTGGCTAATTAGGGTTTACTGTTAATAATGTATGCATTAGTGTTAAGGTGGTAGTGTGATATTGATATTGCTAAGTATTTGTTGCGCTAGTAATATTAAGTATATAGTTGTCCCGGTTATAACCGTAATTTGGTGTCACATTTTTAGGTTGGTGAGATGAGTAATTTAGTGAAATGTCTGTTTTACTACGGTCCTGGCTCAGTCGTAATAAATGAGCATGGAGCTGATTTGGGTGAGTTTCGATGGTCAGAGTTGGAACTGAGCGACCCACAAACATGGTCTATAAGTCAGCTGAAGGATTGGTTGGCAGCATGTTTAGGGCTTAATCCTGAAACAGACACCGTCGGTGTGCATGCACTGTGGACGAAGTCAAGGTCCCCGGTGTTTTTTTATTTGAGGCCGATAGATCGGACCTCTCAGATGGTGCGATGGTTGCAAGGCTGCGCAAGCAGGGGATGTACCCCTCATGTCTTACTGATACCTGTCGCGAAGGAGGTGATTCCGCCTGAAGGCGGGGAGGGCACGATCCTGGCCAGAGTAGTCAGGAGATGCAAATTTCTGGACATGATTATAATCAGAGAGATGTTGGAGGTGGTGGTTATGAATCTGGCCAAAATATCACGTGCACACGTGCGTTTGACATCGATCACCGCCAAACACCACAACGCCCACCACGTCATCCCCCGCAACGGCAGCAGCCACAGCGGCATGAGCCGCATGTCACGCCTCAGGATCGACAGCAACCGCGACCTCGTATGACGTCGCACCCGTCGCCCAGAGCACCCTCTCCTGACCAGGCTGGAGGCTCGACTTGGCAGCAGCAGTTTAGTCCCACGACGGGGTACCAGCTTGGACCACCTCCCCAGCCACATGGTAAGTACCTTGTAAATTTTTATTCACCACGCTAAATGCTACGTACTTGTTTCTTACTGTTGTATTGCATCCAGGATATCGTCCGTCTACGTCCGCTCAGCAGTCGTCTGGATCCGCATGGGAGAGTGAGCACGACAGTGAGACCATCCCTGAAGCACACACACAGCTGGAGTATTGGATGAGTACGTACAATACTCCTCCACCCTACCCCACACAGGAGACGCAGGATGATGATGCTGGATCACTGATTCCTGGACGTGCCGTTGTGCCACCCAACAGGCTGGGTTGGACTTCGCCAGATCCAAACCTTGTCAGACCTCCGCGCATGCGCAGACGTCGTCCCTGACACTTCCGGTATATGTGGTCGACGCCCACTCAGCCCCCTCCTCGTGATCCTCGGCCACGCAGGGGTCAGTGATATCTTTGGGTCATATTCGTATTTAGGATGTATGAGACATATATGTATTTCGATTTCTATGTGAGACATATTCATATTTATGTTTGTATGAGACATATTATGTACGTACGAGACATATTATTATCTATGTAGGAGACATATTATTATCTATGTACGAGACATATCCTTCCACATTGCATCGATAAATTAATCTAACATACAACTACAACTCTACGTTACAACTTCAGTAGTTCTACATACTGGATCTTAAAGATACTTGTAAATAATATATGGAACTCAACGATGACTAATTCTAATCAACGACTTCACTTCCCTCTGCCACGTGTTCGTGATGGAGGCATGAAGTCATCATCACTATTTTCATCGGCGACAGCCTTCGATGCGCCAACACTCTTAAACTTACGTCTGCAGTTGCCTCGTTTAGGAGGCATGAAATCATCATCACTGTCATCTTTGGCCTTTGATATAGCCCTCTTCACGGCATCAGCGTGCAATGCATTCTGTGGACGCCCATCAGGACAAGCGCCAAAAAGAGCTTCCATCCAACCAAAATGAGGGATCTCTTTGTTCAGAAACTGTGCATCTGCGGGCCAGCGCTGCAGATGAACAATAGCAGAGGAAAACATTTCAGACAAAAAACACTATATTCTAACATAATATAACATCCGTACTCAGTTACCTCCACGTGAAATGAATAGGCCTCCCGCGAAAAATGGATTATCTTTGACTTAGGTGTCATAGGCATGTCCCGTAGACCCGTCTCGATATCTTTTAGCTCATTCACTTGCTGCCACTTCCACCGCCACCCATCAATTTCGTCTAAAATTTCTTCAGGGGTCATATGCGGGATTTTGTATTTTCTGGCTATAGTTTCTCCCAGCTCACAAATGTTGCCCCTCTCACTAACTAGCTCCCTATAACAGCTCTTCGCCCTACCCTCCCTAATACTACCATCAGTCCATCTTGCGGCTTCATACAGAATACACCATGACCTATGTTCCAAACTAGGACCCGAACTACCAGACATCCTTCCTATGCGACTAAGAAAATCACCACGCACCACACGCCTCCATCACAACGTCTGCTGGGGTATATATAAGCTCACCCGGGAAAATAAGAGCGGGAGAAAAATGGCGGGAGGAAAAGGGCGGGAGAACATGGCGGGAGAAAAAGGGCGGGAGAAGATGGCGGGAGAAAAAAGACGGGAAGAAATGTGCGGGAACACAATGACGGGAGACTTGGCGGGAGACAAATTGCGGGAACGACGGAGAAACAAATGGGGGCATGCAACATTCGGCCCAGTCAAGGCCGACTGGACCTTGTCGGCTGGGCCAAGGCCGACTGGACCTGGTCGGCCCAGTACTGGCCGATATGTTTCTCTGACAGCCCTAGCGTCGGCCGACAGGCTTATCGGCCCAGCCCAGGCCGACAGGCACTAATCGGCCCAGCCCAGGCCAATGACGTATTATTTCTGGAATTTTGTGATTTTGCGTAATATTTTTCGAATTTAATTAAAAAAACGTATTATTAAAAAAAAATTAGCTAGACTGGCGTGGAGGATGGATGTTGGCCAAACAAGGCAATAAAAGCGAGCGTAGTTAGGTAAAGCGGGTCCGCGTAGACAAAGGGTGACTAAAAAAAATCCCGTGCTACTGCCCTAATTCCCTTTGGACTTTGGTGCATATCCTCGAGCCCCTCGCGCCTCGCTCGCTCCTCCCCTGGTTCCAGTTGCTCTCTCTCTCTCTCCTCCGCCTGATTCCAGTGGTGCTGCCGCTGCTGCTTCTTCTCCAGGACAGGCAGACAGGGTAAGCGTGCGTGCTCTCAGATTTCGCTTTTCCTTCCATGGGATTTTGAGCTCTCGCTCGCTTGCTTGCTCGCGCTTTCAACTTTATCGGGATGGAAACCTACGCATCGATTTGATTTTTCCGTTGGAGTAGCACGCTAGTGTCGCCCACTGGTGGATGGAGCTCTATTAAGCCAGTTCTTTATCTCCAGTTGTTGTTGCTTGATTCCAGTTCTTTATCTCCAGTTGTTGTTGCTTGATTAAGTAGTACGTAGTTGAATCGAGCTGGAGTAAATCTATCCACGAGCTCTTGCTTGTTCAGAGGCGCTGGTGTGCAGTTCCGTTTTGGCTTCCTGCGGTGAGCATCTGCCGACAGTTCCTCGCCTCCACCTTGCGTACCTAATCTTGGATTTTGACCATCCAGCAGCTCCCCCACCTCCCGTGTCCACGAATTTTATCGCAATCTTACATGGATTTCCTCTGATTCGTTCCTTGTTATCTCTTGTCTACAGTTGCAGCTAGCGGCAGAGGTGTTTCCCTCTTCATGGAGTCGCCGCAGCAGCAGAGGGAGGCGGTTCCGGCGGCGGCGAACGGGGGCGGGGAGCTGATCGGGTACGTGGACGTGCACGTCCGGAGCGCGCGGGACATCCAGAACATCTGCATCTACCACAAGCAGGACGTGTACGCGCGGCTGTCGCTGCCGGGGGAGGGCGCCCCCGCGGCGTCCACGCAGGTCATCAACGGCGGCGGGCGCAACCCGGTGTTTGACCAGTCGGTGCGCGTCGGCGTGCGCGCGGGGGACGTCGACGCCGCGCTCCGGTGCGAGGTGTGGATGCTCAGCCGGGTCAAGAACTACCTGCAGGACCAGCTGCTGGGGTTCGCGCTCGTGCCGCTCCCGGACGTCGTCACCGCCGACGGCGGCACGCTCGCCCGCGAGTTCCCGCTCTCCACCAACGACCTCTTCCACTCCCCGGCGGGGTTCCTGGAGCTCGAGCTCTCGTACATCGGGGTCGTGCCCGAGGTCATCCCCGTCTCGCCCACCCTGAAGCCAGCGCTGGCCGATCCCGATGAGTGCGACGACATCGCCGGCGACAAGGACTACGAGAATATGGAGTTCCCTGACCTGAATCTCGTGGAGGAAAACAAGATCATGCTCTCGGAATACGTTGGGGCCGTGGAAGCGCAGAGCTCCGACAGCCTCCTGACCTCAGAGGACGTTGATGGCGCCGCTGCCGAGTCCCACGACGCCGGCGTGCGCGTCGTGCGGAGCTTCTCGACGGACAACAGCACCGACGACTCGTCCGGCGCCTTCCGGAGTGATACGCCAGTCAGCAGCTTGTCCACAACGGAGTCCCCCGCTGCTGCTGTCCCGGCCACTCCGCAGTCCAACCCGTCGGAGCCGTCCGGAACCGCACTCTCATCAGCAGCAGAGCAGAAGGAGAAGGCCTCGGACGCGGCGGAGGTCGATTCGTCTCGCACCGTTCAGGAGAGCCAGGCGGTGAATTCACCTGGCACCATGTCGGAGAACGCGGTGGACAAGCCGCCGGCGATGAGCTTCAAGTTCGAGCAGGAGGTGCAGGTCAACCAGAAGGAGATCATGGACATGTACATGAAGAGCATGCAGCAGTTCACGGATTCGCTGGCCAAGATGAAACTCCCGGACATGATGGACAGTAATGGCAGCGACAAGAGCGGGAACGATGGCGCCGCCACATCGCCCGCAGACTCCAGCGGCACCGACTCGAGCGCGGCGGCGACGAAGAAACCCACGGCTGGAGGGGCGCAGGAGAAATCTCCCAAGGTGTTCTATGGAAGCCGAGCCTTCTTCTAGAAGATGGCAGTTTGCAGTCATCGATCTCAGCTAAAAACACTTGGTAGCGCAGAGGAATAACACTTTTCTCATATGTTGTTGTTCTAGGCTTTGTCAGATCCCAAGACACATGCAGAAATTAGCTGCTCTGTCTTAAGTTTACTTATTAATGTATCACTATAATGAAAAAAATGTTTGCTTTCTCTTGTTTCAGTATAGACCTTTACTGGCATCAGAATGTGATTTGCTGAGCTAAATTATCTGCGTTCTTAGCGAAGCCACACTCCAAACGCAAGGAAATCCGAGGGATTTCATAAGAAACAGTTCATCCCGAGATCAGGGAAAAGTCCCGACATCGCAAATTCTCATGTGTCTTCGGTGCTAGATAGTGAGTGAACTGCTGTTCTGGACTGGTGGAACATAACCACCGGTCTTACCAGATTGCATCGACGATCAAGCAGAGCGGCGTGACAGCAACATGCTGGTGGCTAAAAGGGTAATGGTGCCAGCTCCATCTTTTCAGTTTTAGTTTTTGCGGGTCGCTCAATCTTTCCAATTGTAGATGGTATTTGATCTGCCCATCGATTAGGAGGACTGATTACAATCGATAAGGATACTCATCTTGTCGGATAACATGTGTGTAACATCTTGATGGTTGTGGATGTGGAATGTTCAAGCGCATCAGGAACCTTATGTTGCCATCATCATGTCTTCTCTTTCATTTTCAATCCAGCGTGGGGGCCGGAGGAAGTCGGCAGGGGTGCACAAACGAGGTTACATGTAGGCCTCGAGCTCGGCTGCCGGCGAACTGCGATTCCACTTGACAGCGGACGATGGCTTGGGGGCGCCCGAAAGGTGCGGGTAGAAGATGGACAGCCCCCTTCACTCGACGAATCACAAACGAATGATATTCCGCAAGTTCCCGATCAGGAAAACGCCCACTTGACAGCCCCTTACTCCGAGGAGGAAGTGAAGAAGGCGGTTTTCCAAATGGAACACAACAAAGCGCCGGGTCTGGATGGTTTCCTGCTGAGTTTTATTAAACTTTTTGGGATGTAATCCAATTGGACTTGCTCGAAATGTTTCATGCATTGCATGCCGGACAACTCGAGCTATTTCGCCTAAATTTTGGTGAGATAATTTTGTTGCCAAAGGTTGATGGAGCAGAAATGATTCAACAATATAGACCTATCTGTCTTCTGAACGTTAGCTTCAAAATATTCACTAAAACCGCTACTATTAGACTTAATTCGGTGGCTGACCACGTTGTGAGACCAACTTAGACGGCTTTCATGCAAGGGCGCAACATACTTGATGGTGTTGAGGTATTGCATGAAACAGTTCATGAGATGCATCGTAAAAAACTAAATGGTGTAATCCTAAAAATTGACTTTGAGAAGGCATATGACAAAGTTAAATGGTATTTCCTCCAACAAACACTCAGGATGAAAGGTTTTTCAGATGAGTGGCGTGCAATGATACACAATTTCGTTTCCGGAGGAAGTGTCGCCATCAAAATTAATAACGATGTTGGTAGATACTTCCAGACAAAGAAAGGATTGAGACAAGACGACCCATTATCACCGATACTATTTAATATAGTGGCTGATATGCTAGCTATTATCATTGAACGTGCAAAGTTGGATGGGCAAATTGTTGGAGTGGTCCCGCACCTTGTGGATGGCGGACTGTCCATTCTACAATATGCCGACGATACAATTCTTTTTATGGAACACGACATGGAAAAAGCTCGAACTTGAAATTAATTTTGGCAGCGTTCGAGCAACTTTCCGGTTTAAAAATTAATTTCCATAAAAGTGAAATGTTTTGTTTTGGCGATGATCAGGACGAGGCTGCCCAATTGATGGCTCTTGAAAAGGTTGATCTACGGCTCCAAAAAACGGTCTTGATGTCTGGTGCGTAGTTTACCTGTGTCAAAAAATAAATGGGCTAGGTTGAGACTCCAAGTGCAGAGTGTGTAGTAAGTGGAAGACGTGTTTTCCCCACGAGGGTGACTCGAGGGTTTAATATCAAACTCTCGGGGAATCAGTAGTGAAACATTTATCTTCCTATCCTTCTTTTGGTGACCTACAAAACAATGTTAAATGTTTTGGTCCTCAACCTCACCTGTGGTTGTCAAGCACAAGGTGTAAGAATGATATCAAAATAGTATGTAAGCAAGAAATAAATATGTAATGATGGTAAATAAATATGCAAGGACGATGATAACAATGATAAATGATATTTTTGGGTTTTTAATGATGTATGCAAGATGTAAAAGTGTTTTTGTATTTTCGGATTTAATACTGGCAGAAAATGTAAAGTAGTAAAAGTTGTTGGAAAGTTGTTTCTTACGATTAAAAATGGACCGGGGTTCATGGTTTCACAAATGCACTCTCTCTTTAATAAAGTGGTAGACAATGAAACACTAGAGTTGACATATGAGATTGCAACACAAAAGTTTAGTGACAAGTTACTAATTATATGGGCATCACGTCCTAACATAGAGACCTTTTGTTTGTTAGTCTCACTTATACTCCACCAAGATGCGAACTAAATCATAACACCTCAGTAATTAAGATAACTCAGAGTATAGTTTTAAGTATCATGACATGAAGTTAAAATAAGAACATGCTAGATCTAGTCATGGAGTTGTGGCGGTGGTCACACCCACATCTCCGGTAACATGGTATTTTTGTTTATCTCTAGTGAGGCAACAAAGTAAGGTAGAGATACCCAAGTGGATCGCAGAATTTCTCTCACATTCACTGCACTAGCCACCCCCCCCCGTTACTCCAACTAATGCACACATCACCCCCACACAAGCTCTCATAAACATGCTTGATCATAACAAGTGAATAAGAACGGGGTACATAATATGCATCTATATTCATAACTGAAACAAAACATTTGCAATCTCAAACATATATTAACTCATAAAAAGATCCACCACATAGGTATTACAACGATGACCGTAATCATGTTCAACAGCTCATACGGTACTAATTAGTGAAGTTCAAAGAGAGCAGAGATACATAAGTTACTTCCACAAACCCATAGTGCAAAGGTGGACTACTCCCTCTTCATCATGGAGACGGTGGAGAAGTCGAGATGGAGAAGATGGAGACCACGCCGGCAGCGCCCCGCCGGAGTTTCCCCCTCCAATCTGCTGCTCCAGATCTCTCTTTCAGTGTTTCTGTGTTTCGGCGACGCTCCTTTCAGAGAAGGACGGGGGGTTATTTTTATAGGCGTTTTTAGGTCAAAACGAGGTCGGTGGAGAAAAGATCGACGACAGCGGAGCCACGAGGGCCAAAAGAGTGGGCCCCACGCGGCCAGGTACAGGGGCCGCGTGGGCTACCCTCTTTTGGGCCTCGGGCCTCCGTTGCTCGCTCCTTCGCCCCAAGTCTTCTTCCTTCCAAATATTGACGCTCGTAATTTTGCAGGTTATTTGGACGTCGTTTGGGTCCCTGAAACTTAAAAGGAAAATAAGGGTTTTATGCCTGCGTAGGGTTAATTCCATAAAAATAGGAAAATTATGAAATATTCCAAAAATCATTATAAAACATTAATATAACCCTTATATGATGCAAATATGATTGGAATACAAGTAAAATAATGCAAAGTTCATGTATGCATTTTACATGCATCAACATCCCCAAGCTTAACCAATACTCGTCCATGAGTATGAAGGTGATAAAACTATCATGGACTTTGCAATTTAATACTAACAATGGATATCAAAGATGATTACTACTGCTACATAGAGTCAAATGATTCATTCTTCAAAGGAGTAGCAATATGCAAGATAGTTTATGAAGTGATATCAAGTATTCAAAGCAAGGATGTTCAATGATAGCACAAAGTGTAACATAGAATAAAGTAATATGGACCACATGTATGCATAATGATTAGTAAGAACATCATACATTGGTCATAGAGTGTAGATGAAAATCTGAATATAAAAGGTGGACACTTTGGAAAGATATATATATATGAGTAGAGGTAAAGCATGCATAAGTTTCATCTAACTTCCAAACTTTCAACTTAAGTTAATGATTGCAATGTGGTAATCCTTGGTGTCAAGCTCTCATTACCCCTATCATAGCATCTTGAATGATTAAAGTTTAAAGTGAAAACAAATATGAGTAGTGTGCTTGATAAAGTAAAGGTTGGATGTCTCATGCCCCTTGAATACAAGTGTCTACACCATGGTTACTCAACTTGGGAAACAAAGCATTGTTCAAGTTATATATCATTGTAAGTAATAATAGTATCATCAAGAGCATCAACTGGGGTACCTCTTGTCCCAGGATATGGATCAAGCCCATATCAAAATGACAAGACAAACAAACAAAATGAACAACCTCAACACCCTATTTATTTACCATTGGAATAGCTTTTTATTGTAAGGTGTATCACATACGATTCACCATAGTATGTAAGTAAATTTCCACCATGAATGATGCATGGCTTAGATTAGCGGCCCGGGCGTCTCTCTAACCATTTATACAAACTCATTTAAACTACTTCATTTCCACATCATTTCACCATGATAGGCATCCATAAACAAAAGTACATGATATCAACTAAATGATGAAGGAGCATGTTGAAAGCTTTGCATGTGACAACACATATGGGCTAACTCCCAACCTCGGACATTTATCAAGCCACTAACATCATAATCTTAATCACAATGGGTCATGTTTTATTTATGCAATAAAAGTAAAGTGTGCATCAAGTTCGTGAGAGCTATATAACCAACTTTTCCATAACAATCAATAAATAAACATTTTCATTCAGAGGTATAGATAACACAAATGACATGATAACCATACTCGGAATAGCATAAAGCTAATAGGTAGGTATGGTGGACTCACTGGAATAACTTTGGTTGAAGGTGTTGGAAACAAGTTTTCACTTGTTGGAATTTTTGGGCTAGCAAGAGGGAGAACTAACTAGTCCATGTTAAACAAAGTAAAATAACAATCAACATCAAAACATGAATAAGAGATAGCTCTTGATAAAGCATTTGCAAATTATTACTCATTAACAAGCTCATGAATCATGCACCTATATGTATCTTTTAAAATCAACTCAAACATCCCTTTTCCCAATCTTATAATAGCATCCAACATGTTTTAACCCATATTTCCAGTAGCTCTTTCATATATAAATGATAATGTGGTGGTCTCACAAAAACAAAAGTCAAACAAAACAAACAAAAAGACGATCCAAGTTTATGTGATAAAGTGTTTCGATCGAAAAACAGAAGTTAGACGTGTGCAAACCGAGAGTGTGTAGGTCCAGTGGGGTTGTCTTCACGTCCCCAAGCTAATGGTCTTCACCATCCTTGGATAACTCTTGGTGCATCTCCTCCAATCCCTGTGAAAAAACTTCAAAACATCGTTTCTCCCATTTTCTTTTCTGTGGGGTGCATTAGTAGTGATAAACAAATAGATTTCTTGCTGCATATAATCCTTAAACAAAACATAATATGAATGTACAGAAAGTATATAATGTTGTATGCCTACTCATAAACTCAATTGAATAAAAAGAATCAAGTTAAAAGTTCAAAACATGCATAAAACAAAATGGGACAGAATCTGTCCAGAAAACAACAGCATCAAAACGTATTTTTCTACCCTACCAAAATTTTCCGAAAAATTCCGCAAAAATTCATGCATACAGAGAATGAAAATTTACAGCTACAGTTAAAATATGAGCTCATTCGGAGTTACATAATAAGAATTAAAAATCATACCGTGCATAGATTCGTGCTGGAATAAAATCTCTGAACGCTATAAGCAACTTTTTCAAACCAAAATGAGTAAAACTTGGCACTTTATTAAAAATTCCAGAAACTAAACTAAAAACAAACTCTCTTGCTACAGTAAGAGGACACAAAGAAAATCATATATAAAAATAACCGGGTTGCCTCCCGCAAAGCGCTTTCTTTATAGCCATATAGCTAGGCTTCTTACTTGTTGTTTATTGAAGATGAAGCTCATGAGGGAGCTTGAACTTTGATGTGCCCCTCTTTCTTGGGAAGTGTTCCATTCACTTCTTGTGTGAAACTGAAACTTCATGTTCCCCTCTTTTGAATCAATGATAACACCTGTAGTACGAAGAAAAGGTCTTACAAGAATAATAGGACTAGAGGTTTTATTCCCCATGTCCATGATTAGAAAATCAACAGGCACAAAATTCATATGTAACTCTACTATGACATCACTTACTTTTCCTAAAGCATGTTTAATGGAATCATCAGCAAGTGCAAGTTCAATAGAGTATTTTTCAATATTTTTCAATTCAAGTATTTAATATAGTTCTTTAGATAAAACAGAGACACTAGATCCTAGATCAAGTATGGCATGGTGTGTCTCTTTTCCAATAGTTACTAGTACCTTGGGAATTCATATATCCCCAAGTTTAGGTGGTATCATAGCCTCTTGGTTGTACCTAGCAATTTTTTTCTTTCAAGACATGATTAGCAATATAAGAACCAAAACCAGCTTGGTTAGTGTTGATAGAAGGATCACTTGCAAACTTTTGTAAGATAGATATTAATTCATGCAAGCTACAATTTTCTAAGTCAAGCAATGGATTCTTGACTTCACTAAGAATTTTAAATTTCTCAACTTTCTTTTCTAACTCAATCAACATAAGAGATTCTTCTCTTAAACCCATAAGTTGAGACATAAATGGCAACAAATATTCAGGATAGTTTAACAATTCATTAAGAGTTTCCTCCATAGTAAGAGGAACATTTTCAGCAATGGTAACAGAATTCATTCCAACCACAGATGATGCTTGTGGTTTCCTTGCAGACATACTCAATAAAGTGGCTTGATTATCAGCTAGCTTTGACAAAGCTTTGTCTAGTCCTGCAGCTTGGAGTTGTAAGCTTTTAATATCAGAACTAATAGAAGCAACGGACTTATTCAACTCTTGTATCATGGTATTATGACTAGCAACTTGTTCCATAAGAATTTTGTTAGCCTCATAATCATCATTGCGTGATGACATAGGCTTCCAATTATTATCATTAGCATTAGGATATGGAACAAAAGGACGATTGTTGGGAACATATGGGGGTTTATTATAGGAGTTATAATTGTTGTTACCAAACCCATTGTTACCATAGTTCCTAATGAAGTTGACATCAATATTTTCAGAATTATTACCAACTAGTTCTTGCAAAGGAACATTTTCAACATTAGGTTTATTAAGCAAAGCAAGAATAGTATCCATTTTAGATGACAAATCATTTGTTTCTTCAATAGAGTTTACTTTCTTAGAAGGATTAGGTGCTCTATCAGTATGCCATTGAATATAGTTTTGCAAAATGCTTTCCAATATATTCTTAGCTTCTACTATAGTTTTTCCCAAAAAAGAACCTCCAGCAGCAAAATCAAGTATATTTCTAGACATGTAGTTTAAACCATTGTAGAAAGAGTGTAATATGGTCCATTCATTAACCCCATGTGATGGACAAGTTCTAAGCATAAGTTTTATCCTATCCCAAGCCATAGCAACATGTTCATTTTCATTTTACCTAAAAGAAATAATGTTGTTTCTATTCTGCAAAATTTTAACAGGAGGATAATATTTCTTAATGAAAGCTTCTTTTAGATCATCCCAAGAATTAATACTACCAAATGGCAATGAATCGAACCATTCTTTAGCTTTTTCTCTAAGTGAGAAAGGAAATAACTTCAGTTTTAGGATATCACTTTGCACATTTTTAAACTTTTGCATGTCACATATTTCAACAAAATCATGAAGATGCATAGAGGCATCCTCCATAGTACTACCACCAAATTGTTCCCTAGTTATCAAGTTCAACAAACTAGGACTTACTTCATAACTATCAGCTTTAATCTCAGGTGTGGCAATAGCTCTAGTAATAAATTGATCAGTAGGAGTGTATGTGTAGTCACACAACTTAGTTCTTTCTCCCATTTTAGCAAGTTTTTATGTATTTTTTTTAATTTTTTATGCAAAACTGAAAATAAAATGAAACTAAATGATGCAAACCGAAATAAAAAATGCAACACAAAAATGCAAAACTGAAAATAAATATGCAAACCGAAATATAAAATGCAAGACAATGACAAAACAAAATAAATTGCTTTGAAGGTAAAGATGGATAAGATGATGCTCACGTAGGTGCAACCTCCCCGGCCAAGCTTAGATGTTAGCACAAGTTGGTGATGTTGACTTTGTTGTGAGATGGATGCAGAAAACAAAGTTGGTGCACTCCCTTGGATAAATCTCTTCAGCTATGATTCCCCGGCAACGGCGCCAGAAAACAGTCTTGATGGCCCTTGAAGAGGTTGATCTACGACTCCAGAAAACGGTCTTGATGCCTGGTACGTAGTTAACCTGAGTCAAAAAATAAATGGGTTAGGTTGAGAGTCCAAGTGCAGAGTGTGTAGTAAGTGGAAGACGTGTTCTCCCCATGAGGGTGACTCGAGGGTTTAATATCAAACTCTCGGGGAATCAGTAGTGAAAGATTTATCTTCCTATCCTTCTTTTGGTCACCTACAAAAGAATGTTAAATGTTTTGTTTCTCAACCTCACCTGTGGTTGTCAAGCACAAGGTGTAAGAATGATATCAAGATAGTATGTAAGCAAGAAATAAATATGCAATGATGGTAAATAAATATGCAAGGATGATGATACCAATGATAAATGATATTTTTGGATTTTAATGATGTATGCAAGATGTAAAAGTGTTTTTATATTTTCGGATTTAGTAATTGCAGAAAATGTAAAGGTGGTAAAAGTTGTTGGAAAGTTGTTTCTTATGATTAAAAATGGACCGGGGTTCATGGTTTCACAAATGCACTCTCTCTTTAATAAAGTGGTAGACAATGGAACACTAGAGTTGTCATATGAGATTGCAACACAAAAGTTTAGTGACAAGTTACTAATTATATGGGCATCACGTCCTAACATAGAGACCTTTTAATTGTTAGTCTCACTTATACTCCACCAAGATGCGGACTAAATCATAACACCTCAGTAATTAAGATAACTCAGAGTATAGCTTTAATTATCATGACATGAAGTTAAAATAAGAACATGCTATATCTAGTCATGGAGTTGTGGCGGTGGTCACACCCACATCTCCGGTAACATGGTATTTTTGTTTATCACTAGTGAGGCAACAAAGTAAGGTAGAGATACCCAAGTGGATCGCAGAACTTTCTCTCACGTTCTGCACTACCAACCCCCCGTTACTCCAACTAATGCACACATCACCCCACACACGCTCTCATAAACATGCTTGATCATAACAAGTGAATAAGAACGGGGTACATAATATGCATCTATATTCATAACTGAAACAAAAACATTTGCAGTCTCATACATATATTAACTCATAAAAAGATCCACCACATAGGTATTACAACGATGACTGTAATCATGTTCAGCAGCTCATACGGTACTAATTAGTGAAGCTCAAAGAGAGGAGAGATACATAAGTTACTTCCACAAACCCATAGTCCAGAGGTGGACTACTTCCTCTTCATCATGGAGACGGTGGAGAAGTCGATGGAGAAGATGGAGACCACGCTGGCAGCGCCCCGCCGGAGTTTTCCCTCTCCAATCTGCAGCTCCAGATCTCTCTTTCGGTGTTTCTGTGTTTCGGCGGCGCTCCTTCCAGAGAACGACGGGGGGTTATTTTTATAGGCGTTTTTAGGTCAAGACGAGGTCGGTGGAGAAAAGATCGACGACAGCGGAGCCACGAGGGCCAAAAGAGTGGGCCCCATGCGGCCAGGTACAGGGGCCGCGTGGGCCACCCTCTTTTGGGCCTCGGGCCTCCGTTAGCTCGCTTCCTTTGCCCCCAAGTCTTCTTCCTTGCAAATATTGACGCTCGTAATTTTGCAGGTCATTTGGACGTCATTTGGGTCCCTGAAACTTAAATGGAAAAAGTAGGGTTTTCGGCCTGCGCAGGGTTAATTCCATAAAAATAGGAAAATTATGAAATATTCCAAAAATCATTATAAAACATTAATATAACCCTTATGTGATGTAAATATGATTGGAATACAATTAATATAGTGCAAAGTTTATGTATGCATTTTACATGCATCACCAATATGCTGAGCTCTTTGGCTGTGGGCTTGGCCAGTTTCCAATTAGCTACCTTGGCAATCCTATCCACTTAGGAGGCTAACGCTTGCTCAATGGAAGCACGTCGAGGAAAGAATACAGAAAAGGCTAAGCAGCTGGAAAGGAAAACTGTTATCTCTTGGTGGTAGATTGGTTCTCATAAATTCAGTACTAACTAATATGGTATTGTATATGAGCAAAGTTGGAGAGATTGTTCAGAAAATTTTGGTAGTATTGATGTCTACGCACGCTTCTATTCTTGTATACAGTGTTGGGCCTCCAAGAGCAGAGGTTTGTAGAACAGCAGCAAGTTTCCTTTAAGTGAATCACCCAAGGTTTATCGAACACAGGGAGGTAGAGGTCAAAGATATCCCTCTCAAGCAACCCTGCAATTAAGATACAAGAAGTCTCTTGTGTCCCCAACACACCCAATACACTTGTTAGATGTATAGGTGCACTAGTTCGGCGAAGAGATAGTGAAATACAAGTAATGTGGATGATTATAAGTGGTAATTGCAATCTGAAATAAAAATGGCAGCAAGCAAACATGTAGCAGAACTTGTTATAAACGGTGTTTCAATGCTTAGAAACAAGGCCTAGGGATCATACTTTCACTAGTGGACACTCTCAACAATGACAACATAATTGAATAAATAAATGCTACTCTCAAACACTCTCTTGTTGGATAACGAACACCATTCATTGCGTAGGGCTGCAAAAGCACACCTCAAGTCGGAGTAAACAAACACCACAACGTCATAAAGGAGTCACACACGATGCGCACACTGTCACCTTCACACCGTGGAGAGTGACTCCGGAGTTCATATTAAAGTAACCTCTAGAGTGGCATAATAGATAAAGAGTAACATCTACTTATTCAACTAGATTACAAAGCTCATGATCACATAAAGATCACACCATGGGAGAGAGAGAGATAAACCACATAGCTACCGGTAGAGCCCTCAGCCTCGGGGGAGAACTACTCCCTCCTCATCATGAGAGGCAGCAACAGCGATGAAGACGGCGGTGGAGTCGATGGAGATGGCTCCGGGGGCACTTCCCCGTCCCGGCAAGGTACCGGAACAGAGACTTCTGTCCCCCGAAACTTGTCGTCGATGGCGGCGGTGCTGCGGAACCCTTGGTGGAATATGACTCATTGTTCAAGGGTTTTCGCGTCGGAGAGAATAAATAGGCGAAGAGGCGATGTCGGTGGAGGCCCGAGGCCCGCTCCCCACATGGCGGTGCGGCAGGGGGGGCACCTGCGCCATGGGGTGGGGACGGCGCCTTGGTGCCCCCCTTCGTCTCTCCTTCGGACTTCGTGAACGTGTCGGGAAAAATAGGACGTGGCAATTTATTTCGTCCAATTCCGAGGATATTTGCAGAACAGCTTTTCTGAAACCAAAAACAGCAGAAAACAGAAACTGGCACTGTAGCATCTTATCAATAGGTTAGTCCCAGAAAATGCATAAAAATGCTATGAAGTGTGAATAAAACATGTAGCAATTGGTATAATACAAGCATGGAACATAAGAAATTAAAGATACGTTGGAGACGTATCAAGCATCCCCAAGCTTAGTTCTACTCATCCTCGAGTAGGTAAAACGATAACAACAAATAATTTCTGAAGTGACATGCTACCACATAATCTTGATCAAATAATATTGTAAAGCATGTGAGCTGAGATCAAATCATTCAAAGCAAAAGTCTATAATTGATATTCAATAAGAGATAACAAAGCAAGATAGTTAAACAAGCTAAAAGTTTTCATGAACTATTGCTTTAAAGACATGAAACCGTACAAGGTTCATTAAAGATTTTAAGTATCCAGTGTAGGAGTTCTATCCTTCAATTCCAAGCATCAAGCAATTTTTCATAACATAGAAGGATTCAGTCAAGTAAATATAAACATGAACGTCATGAATCAACTGTTTCGAAGCCTACTCAACCGGTGAGCGTAAGCATTTGGTATTGGCACCAGGATGTTATGGCTAAAAGAACATTAATGGGGGTTTGGAAGGCCAAATGAAGAAAGTCTCACAAAGCTATAAGTGATCATTAGACAAGAGGAAGTCTTATAATCGAAGCTATGTAAGGAGTAGTGATTGCCATGCAACGGATGCACATAGAGCTATATGTGTATGAAAGCTCTCCAATGGAACTAGTGGGGGTGCATCCAACTTGGTTGCTCATGAAGACCTAGAGCATTTTTAGGAAGCTCATCATTGGATATACAACCCAAGTTCTATAGTGTAAATTCCCCACATAGTTATACTAGTAAAACATGAAAACTCTCTCACATGGAGTATAGGTGCTAAACATGAGCACAAATGATGACTATGAAAACTGCAGGTGCTAAAACATGAGCACAAGTGTGGATAAAGGATAGTAATGTTGCCCCCTTTTTCTTTATTCTTTTTTTTCTTTTTTTTCTCTTTTTCTTTTTTTTTCTGTTTCTCTTTTCGATGGCCTCCATGGCTCTTTTCACTTTTAGGGGCAACACTCTAATATGACAACACACTTTTTGGTACAAATAACTCATAATGAACAAAACATGATGTATGAAACTGTATGCCTCTGCCAGTGTAGCAGGATATGCAATGATCTAGCGTAACATGGGTAAACCGCACATCAGCTGTATAGAATCATGCAAAGCAATATATAAATGATAAATGACAACAAGTCATGTAATGTAAGATGGAAGTTGCATGGCAATATATCTCGGAACAGCTATGGAAATGATGTGGTAGGTAGGTATGGTGGCTGTTTTGAGGAAGATGTATGGGCTTATGTGTAGGAGAACAAGAGAAAGTCCTCCCACGGGTTTGGATGTACTGGCGAAGTATGCACAACTCTCAATGTGAGCAGAAGGCAATGCACAACACCGAAGAGGCTAGCAAATTTGGATGGTGGAAGTGCCAAAAACCGTAGCTTAACATTAGTCAAAAAGAACTCACAAGCTTATTGCAAACAATTAGCAGGTTCAACATTAAGAGCATGATTAAAATTCACTCCAAGAAGGGCCGTTCACGGCGGTACAAGTACCCCGCTAGATCCCTCGACCTTCAGCACAACTTAGTTATTACGAATCACTTTTAGACATGGAAAGCTATCAAGTCCAACTACACCTTCAACAATTTTAGTAGAGTTTGTAGTACGGTACAAGCTTAAAGACAACAATCCACTAATGATTTTAACTTAACTAACCAGCAAGCTTTACCATCTAAATATCTCAAAACGTTTGCAAAGAATCAAGTTATCAAAGTTCAATGATCTACAAGATTATGCAAGTTATTCATTATACCACTACCACATGCACATTTTCTGAACCAACACATCAACCAAGCAACTCTCCAAGTAATTTACAAATGAAACAAGAGATACTTTCCACAAGAATTAACAGCTCTAAAAGAGATGCATGAAAAACAGGAGCTAAAAGCATAGCAGTAGCTAGATAAGAATACTCAAAAGATATAAGTGAAGAATATGAGTATTCACATGAAAAAGCGGAGCGTGTCTCTCTCCCACACAAGAATGCTAGGATCCAACTTATTCAGAAAATAAAAACAACAAAGCAAAAATAAAAGCACACAGACGCTCCAAGTAAAATACATAAGATGTGGAAGAATTAAAATATAGTTTCACTAGAGATGACCTGATAAGTTGTTGATGAAGAAGGGGATGCCTTGGGCATCCCCAAGCTTAGACGCTTGAGTCTTCTTGAATATTGCTGGGGTGACCCACGGGGGCATCCCCAAGCTTAGGCTTTTCACTCTTCTTGATCACATCATATCATCCTTCTCGCTTGCTCCTTGAAAACTTCCACCACACCAAACTCAAAGTAATTCTCATTAGAGGGTTAGTGCATAATCAAAAATTTACATGTTCTACTGTGACACAATCATTACCAATGCTTCTGGACATTAACTACAGCCACTGATTTTATGGAGCAAAGAAATCCAATCAAACATAGTAAAAGAGGCAATGCAAAATAAAAGGCAGAATCTGTCAAAAACAGAACAGTCTGGAAAGACGAATTTTTTCGAGGCACTTAACTTGCTCAGATGCGAAAAATCAAAACTAATGAAAGTTGCGTACATATATAAGGATCATGCGTGATTTTTTCAGAATTTTCGATTTTTCTGGAGGAATACAGCTCAAAACGGTGGACAGCAAAAATCTGTCACTGCGCAGAAATCCAAATCTAGCATCAACTTTCAATTAGAGACTTTACTTGGCACAACAATGCAATAAAATAAAGATACAAAGGAGTTGTTACAGAAGTAAGTAAGCTTGACTCAAATAAAAGAAAAATATAGAAATAAAACAATGGGTTGTCTCCCATAAGCGCTTTTCTTTAAAGCCTTTTAGCTAGGCATGATAATTTGATGATGCTCTCATATGTATAAGAGTTGAATATAAGAGAGCATCAAGAACAAATATTAAACACATTTAAGTCTAACCCACTTCCTATGCAAAGGAATCTTGTAAGAAAATAAATCAATAAAGCACAAAGTGACTAGCATAGAAGCAAAACAAGTGCAACTTCAAAAATTTCAACAAAAGAGAGGAGACTTAATATTATTGTGATATATGAAGCCATGTCTCCCTCTCTCATAAAACTTTCAGTAGCATCATTGATAAAATCCACAATATAACCATCACATGAAACATTCTTACCATGATCCATATGCACAAAAGTATCAATATTTTCCACACAGAAAAGTTCTTCTCATTAATAACAATGGGAGCAGGATCATCATAAAGAACTCGAACATGATAGACAAGTTGTATATTAAAGGGATGGTTTTGGGTAATCCCTCCATAACTATGACAAGTTTCATGAGGATGATTGTAATTATAACCTATGTCATAGTATTCTTTATAATAATTATCAAAGACTGGAGGCATAGTATCATCATAAGCAATAGAATAGTTATCTTCCAAAGTGTGTTCATCTGTAAACATATCATCACTTTTACTAGAAGGAGATGTATCAAACATATAATCAGCAGTAGCAAAAGGATTTTCAAACACATCACTAGGAGGAGAGGTCTCAGATATATAATTATTACTAGCAAAAGGATTTTCAAACACCTCATCCCCAAGCTTAGAGCTTTTCATATCATCATTGGAAGAAACATGGATAGTACTAATAGTATGGCAATTATTAACATCATCATTTTCAGAATTGGTACCCCAAAGATTTTCAATATCAAAAGTAGTTTCATTTTCCCAATCATGATCACTACAATAAATAACAGGCATAGGAACATCATCTAATTCGGACTCATCAGCAAAAACTACAATAGGAGCAACATGTTTAGGGGAAGATACCGTTTCCTCTCTCCTTTTACTCCTCTTCTTCTTCTTCTTCTTCTTCTTCTTCTTCTTCTTCTTCTTCTTTCCCCTCTTCTTTTTATCTTTAGGAGGGAGAGGTTTGAAAGGAAGCTTCTCCACATAACCTGGTTTATTGTTAGAAACAACAGAAGAAACTTGGGAGGATTCCTCTCTTTCATTAATAAGAACAAAACACATATTAGTCCTGTCATATTTTGGTAAAGTCCCATCTTTTATAATATTTTGTATGTAAGTATTTGCGTGGCAATTATCAACACAATAAAGATGACATGCATGCAGGACACTATTTATATCAAAAGCACTCATATCTACCAAAGAAGTTTTTCTTGATAACTCTTCACACCCCAAAAATAATGTAAGTTCATCATGCTGATTAGGAGTGATCATGTCATCACAATATAAACTCACAGTACTCATAGGATTCGAAAGACTATTATCATAGCCCGAGCATTGAAAATTTAAATGACCCACTTTATAGCAAAGTTCACAAATAAAAGGATAGAGGGCACAAACTTTTTCACCAAGATCATCAAGAGCTCTGTTCCACGTTCTAGTTTTTTCATTCCTATGATGGATACAATATTCATCTTCGATTTGATTCTTTTCACAAGGTCTAAGTGCTCCACAAAAATTAACATGCTTATAGAAATAGTATTTTCAGAAGTTTGAGCATGTTTATTACAATCATTAATAACGGTATCATTTTTCATGCAAGTGTCTTTGAAAGGTTCATGATACATGTCCCAACTTTCTTTAGGAACATTAATATGAGAAGCAAAGGTTCTACAACAATCAACAATAATTTGAGAATCAAGACCATAATTAGCACTAAGCTTTTGAAAACCAGCAGTTTCAACGAAAGACTTAATGCATTCATATTCATAGTTTATACCTGATCCTTTACCTTTGTCGTTCTCCAATCTTCAGTATTGCTTTGAATTCTTTCAAGAAGATCCCATCTAGCTTCAACCTTCTTACTTGTGAAAGAACCCTGTGAACATGCATCTAGATAATCCTTGTAATGACCTGAAAGCCTTGCATAAAAATTAGTAACAATTATTTCCTCAGAAAGCTCATGGTTAGGACATTTGAGTATTAATGTTTTCAGCCTTCCCCAAGCTTGAGCAATGCTTTCTCCATCATGAGGGTAAAAATTAAAATGTAATTCCTATCTAGATGCACTTCATGAAGGAGGATAAAATTTAGAGTAAAAGAGAGATTCAAGCTTTCCATTCGAATTGAGGATCATCCAGTAGATCATACCATTCCTTTGCTTTGTCCTTAAGTGACAATGGAAATAGTTTCCTCATGACATTTTCTCTTGATAAACCTGCAACCTTAAATAACTCACAAAGTTCTGTAAGTTTCAACAAGTGAGCACTTGGATGGACTGATCCATCCCTGCATACTGATCATTCATAACCCTTTCAACAATTTTCATAGGTATTTAAAAGAATACTTTAGTAGGTGGATTTGGAATATCACAAGCATCATTAGAATTATCACATATGGGAGACAAAGTATATCAGAGCAAATTTTCTCCTCTAAAGCTGGGGAACTAAAAAGATCATTTTCATAAAAACTAGCTTCCCCAAGCTTAGACTTTTCCATAGCATTAGCAATAATGGTGTTCAAAGAATTCATGCTAATAACATTACTACCACTATTATGCAAACAAACTTCCATAGGTTTTTTAATTTTCTCTTCAAAAGCATCATGTCCTAATTCAATATAAAGTTCATAAAGATCTCTAATTTTTGTTGTTGTTTTCCATTAAGCCTAACTAGTGAAAATAAAAACAAGAAACAAAAAGAAATAATTGCAGAATCTAAAGGAGATACCTTCCAACACTTACCTCCCCGGCAACGGCGCCAGAAAATAGCTTGATGTCTACGCACGCTTCTATTCTTGTAGACAGTGTTGGGCCTCCAAGAGCAGAGGTTTGTAGAACAGCAGCAAGTTTCCCTTAAGTGAATCACCCAAGGTTTATCGAACTCAGGGAGGTAGAGGTCAAAGATATCCCTCTCAAGCAACCCTGCAATTAAGATACAAGAAGTCTCTTGTGTCCCCAACACACCCAATACACTTGTCAGATGTATAGGTGCACTAGTTCGGCGAAGAGATAGTGAAATACAAGTAATATGGATGATTATAAGTGGTAATTGCAATCTGAAATAAAAATGGCAGCAAGCAAACATGTAGCAGAACTTGTTGTAAACGGTGTTTCAATGCTTAGAAACAAGGCCTAGGGATCATACTTTCACTAGTGGACACTCTCAACAATGACAACATAATTGAATAAATAAATGCTACTCTCAAACACTCTCTTGTTGGATAACGAACACCATTCATTACGTAGGGCTGCAAAAGCACACCTCAAGTCGGAGTAAACAAACACCACAACGTCATAAAGGAGTCACACACGATGCGCACACTGTCACCTTCACACCGTGGAGAGTGACTCCGGAGTTCATATTAAAGTAACCTCTAGAGTGGCATAATAGATAAAGAGTAACATCTACTTATTCAACTAGATTACAAAGCTCATGATCACATAAAGATCACACCATGGGAGAGAGAGATAAACCACATAGCTACTGGTAGAGCCCTCAGCCTCGGGGGAGAACTACTCCCTCCTCATCATGAGAGGCAGCAACAGCGATGAAGACGGCGGTGGAGTTGATGGAGATGGCTCCGGGGGCACTTCCCCGTCCCGGCAAGGTACCGGAACAGAGACTTCTGTCCCCCGAAACTTGTCGTCGATGGCGGCGGCGCTGCGGAACCCTTGGTGGAATATGACTCATTGTTCTAGGGTTTTCGCGTCGGAGAGAATAAATAGGCGAAGGGGCGATGTCGGTGGAGGCCCGAGGCCCGCTCCCCACATGGCGGCGCGGCAGGGGGCCCACCCACGCCATGGGGTGGGGACGGCGCCTCGGTGCCCCCATTCGTCTCTCCTTCGGACTTCGTGAACGTGTCGGAAAAAATAGGAACGTGGCAATTTGTTTCGTCCAATTCTGAGGATATTTGCAGAACAGCTTTTCTGAAACCAAAAACAGCAGAAAACAGGAACTGGCACTGTGGCATCTTGTTAATAGGTTAGTTCTAGAAAATGCATAAAAATGCTATGAAGTGTGAATAAAACATGTAGCAATTGGTATAATACAAGCATGGAACATAAGAAATTATAGATATGTTGGAGACGTATCAAGTATTAAGCATGTCCCAACACAAAATGAGCAACTTTAAAGAAGACACTTTTGATGGTTGTTGCGAGACTATTGGGCAAGGGTAAGATGCAACATCTAATGTGAGAGAAGAATTTAATGGAATTCAAAATTAATTCCACGATGAGAACCCATTGCATTTCAAGACTACGAGTGCATGCTGATTCAATGTAATTTCATATGATTTCTAAGTACATGAATAATCAGTTTATTTCTACGAAGGTTGTTTGATTCATAGAATTTTCAAAAATTATTTCTTGTTACTCCAAAATTATTTCAAACTAGAGAATACCCACGCGTTGCTGCGGGAATTTGTGATAGATTGTTGGAGATGTGCACTCAAGGGGTAAATGATGGAGTCCATTGTTGTGTGATGTTTAGATTTGCATAATAGATGAAATGAAAAAGGATTGGCACAATTTATAACATGAAATATGGCCAAGCATCACTTAGTAGGAATAACACGTACACAGGTGTATGACCATTTCTTGAAGGAACTCGGTGCTCGGACGGTATTATCTAAGTAAGAAAACAATAATTGTATTACAAATGTAAGAGGTAAGGAAACGAAATCATAAAACTGCGAAATGTTGACGTTTCTTTGCAGTTAACTTTTCTATTGAGCTTGAGAACAACTCCCATTTTCTATTTAGTGTGAATAGTCTACAAAGGATAAGTTCTACAGCTTCAGCTGCTCCAACTACAATAAATATGAACTTCCCAAAGTATACAAATTTATTGACAGAGCAAAGTTTTACAAAACAATTGAATCTGCCATGAACTCCTTGACGGCAGGACAAATATGTTCAGCCAGGGAACCTGCACATGATGCAAAATAGCTTGTTTTGTTAGAACCTACGGAGAAAATCAAGATGAGCATGTCTCCAACAAAATAGGTTACCGATATGAACCTGTGCGACTGTTTCGGCTCCCATGTTTTACTGCCATTGTCTTTTGGATGACCTGCAATATTTCGGCATGAAAGCTTTAAACAACACTATTATTTTTCTGACTGTCCACCTAAAACTTTTACACATCGCAGTCCAAATATGCATGCATGTTTCCATAAAACATGCTCACGAAAGGCATGGCAGCAATAATCAGAGGTCCAGCTGCAGCCTGCAGGATGTTGCGATGGTAGTCTGGAGTCTGGACTAACCTGGTACAGGGAGGGCATCAACACGGGACACGGCGACGACCAGCCTGCGAGGTCCATATTTTGAACCGTCCCATTCATTCATACACAGTAACATAAGGGATGAGTCCTATCGGCTTTCTGAGTGCAGAACCTAACGGATCAAAACCAAACTCATGACAGTTGACAGAGAGAGAACATAGAGAAAGTTGTGAAGAGGAGGGTACAGGAATACGACTCACACTTCACGCTTGATATTTCGATCAGAGAGGATCACGTTCATCCAGGTGCGGAGAATATGGAAGGAGCAACTCCAATGTTTAAGGGCGAGAGGAGAGAGAGCTGCTGCTATATAACATCGTTGGCCACTCTTCCATGCAGAAGATGAAAAGGAGGGAGGGAATCCATCAATGCATGATCTGTCCGTGAGGTGAAACAAAGAAGATGAAGCGGATGGTTAATCAACGGAGGATACCAAGTGACTATCGTGGAGACAGAGGTGAACCAAAGAAGTTGAAGCGGATGGGTAATCAACGGAGGATGCCAAGTGACTTTCGTTGTGGCAGCAATAATCAAAGGTCCAGTTGCAGCCTGCAGGATGTTGCGATGGTAGTCTGGAGTCTGGACTAACCTGGTACAGGGAGGGCATCAACACGGGACACGGCGACGGCCAGCCTGCGAGGTCCATATTTTGAACCGTCCCATTCATTCATACACAGTAACATAAGGGATCAGTCCTATCGGCTTTCTGAGTGCAGAACCTAACGGATCAAAACCAAACTCATGACAGTTGACAGAGAGAGAACATAGAGAAAGTTGTGAAGAGGAGGGTACAGGAATACGACTCACACTTCACGCTTGATATTTCGATCAGAGAGGATCACGTTCATCCAGGTGCGGAGAATATGGAAGGAGCAACTCCAATGTTTAAGGGCGAGAGGAGAGAGCTGCTGCTATATAACATCGTTGGCCACTCTTCCATGCAGAAGATGAAAATGAGGGAGGGAATCCATCAATGCATGATCTGTCCGTGAGGTGAACCAAAGAAAATGAAGCGGATGGTTAATCAACGGAGGATACCAAGTGACTATCGTGGAGACAGAGGTGAACCAAAGAAGATGAAGCGGATGGGTAATCAACGGAGGATGCCAAGTGACTTTCGTTGAGACAGAGTGCCTGAGTGGAGGAATGATCTGTGGAGAAGACGAAGGAACAAATGCTGACATGGCACATGTGGGATAAAATAGAGAATAATGATATGGCAATTGAGCAGAGGTGAGATGGCAAATTTGGTGGGCCTGCTGAGGTGGCATAGCTGCATGTTAAGAGAATTAGTTAGTGGGGATGATCTATTTAGTTATACTAGATTAAACCCCGCGCGTTGCTGCGGTAATTTGGGTATTAGCTTTTAACTGACACACTTTAATTTTGACAAAATGAAAATAGTGATAAACTACAATTAGAAAATTGAGTGTCCAAAGGAAAATAACAAAGATATACTAAGCCCTCAACTTACAAAAAAAGGGACCGAGTGATTCTCGTAGATGTTGGATAATTTGGGTGTTGCATTCATTCTTTTTTGAACTTTTTGATTGCGAAGTGTACCATCACTGTATTTTTTGTTTACCTTTGCACTTTGGATCTGATGGAAACTCCAAAAGGGCAATATAAGACTTGACAAACTACGTGTGCATATATAACATTGAGGACACAAACAACAAATCAGAGTAAGGGGATCGGGCGGAAAGGACACACATCGGCGTTGAGCATGAAGAAGGGCCATTCATCCGAGAGAGTAGCATATCAGTACGGATATCGACAGTTGGAATTTTGGACTACCTGTAAGCAGCATACACATATAGCCATGGTGACTCGTGATGTATTTTACACATCACGGTGGAGGTGAAGACAAATATAAATATCACAAATAAGAGCACAACACGGGATATACACTGAATAAGAAACTTGTGTTTGGATGGGACCGGAAGTCACCTGGTTGAATAATTGCATGTGAGCCTGAGGTTCTCCTACAGAGAGTTGAGCAACCCGAAGGCGATGATGCTGCACTGCTTGCACCCGGTTGTGGCAAACTGCGCAAATGTATAATTAGAAAGTAAGAAATACTTAACTGAATTTTACTTGTACATAACCGTACGAAAACCACATGCATTAGGATGAAACAAAGTTGAATCAAACATTCAGTAAAGAATCTTGCATTCCAAACATATTGGACACTTTGTGGCAGCGCCCTTCAATTTTTTTGGCATGTTGATTCAGTGTACTTTCATATGATTTGAAGTACATGAATAATCAGTTTTTTCTAGGAAGGTTGTTTCATACGTAGGATTTTCTAAAATTATTTTTTGTTAGTCTGTTTTCGAGATTCCTTTTCCCCTGCACTTATCCCTTATTATAATTTCTTTCTTCGTCCTACTTGTCGAACGCTCTTTTATACAAATTTATTTAGTTTTCCATACTATAGGATTAAAAGTACATGACAATTCAACCATACCTCCTTTCCTACCTCCATGTTCCAAGGATCATGTGAAATGAATCAAAGAGGCCCTTTGAGTTTTCGACTCTCATTACTAGCTACAGTGCGTGTGAACTTGACCGATTGGAAGCTTGCAACATCTTGGACCTGGACACAAGATATTTTCGATCTGAGAAGTGAGAATTATTGCTATACATCTTTTTGTATTCTCTTTTCCATCTCTCAGCCCCACAGTTTTTCTACTCATAGTCCACGCTTGTGCTGCTCGCACTTGAACGCGAGGTTTTCTTAGAGGAAAACTAGATCATTTAGTCGCGTGTTGCCGCGCCCGTCCATTGGTACAATAGATGGTCAGGAATTGATGTAAATAGTTGTAGAATTAAAATTCAGGTAGCAACCTCACATTCAAAGCTCCTGCCAGGTTAATGAAGTAAAATAAGTTCTGCGCTGAATCAACATAAGAAATATAAGCCTCTACAATTTAAAAGTAGAATGTCTAGCCATGAGCACTTGCCATTATCATTAAGATCGTAGAATGTCAAGAATTAATGAAAATAGAAACAACTGAACATGACTTTTTGCCAGGTCCTCTGAATATAATTGGTATGAAGATGTCGTGACAAGATAGCAACGCGGGATTTTAACCAAGCTAAAATTGAGAGAAAATGGACAACTATGAACAGGAAGGTAGACTGAACAATTAGCATATGACCGATTTTCTATTGTCGGAGAAGACAACAGTTTAATACACTCAATATACTCCGCTTATAATACTGTAATGATTATCGGAAGAGGGAGGGGGAAATCCACAGGGTCAAATGTATAACATAACTGCAGCAAAGAACACACCTATCTTTCCTTGCCAAGCTTCCCGATGGCAGAACATGCATCAATTGTTAAGAGCTTCTATGAAATACTTGGTGTTCCCGAATTCTCGTCTTCTATATCAATGAAATGGCAAGCCTCTTGCCTTGTTTCAAAAATATATATATACCTGGTGTATCTGGTGGCTGAAATAGGAAAAATGGCTTAATAAATATGTCTTATCTGTATATATTAAGTTCCTTTATGAATTAACCGTTCTTTGCTATCAACCTGGAACAAATTATTGCTGAGCAAAACAAGACATTGTTCCACATCACATGGATCAATTGATGTTGGCTGGGCAGTGTAAATGGATAAAGTGCATTGATTCAATGCAATGTAGTTGCCAAAAACAGGTAATATTTTTGCGAAGGAACGCCAATTTAGACCTTCATACGTACCTCGGTTGTAGTAGAATAGGAGACAAATTTGTGACTGCGGATCCACCGATGTATTGGTTGACTATTAAGAACCAAAAAAAGTAGTACCAATTCAATTACTTTCTCTTACGATGAACACATGTATGATGTTAAACACGGAAAGCAAGCTGTTCATTTTTAAGGCTCTTCTGGTAACAATGTCATCCAGCGTATGCTTCTGTGGAATGAGGGATGGTATTTCAGGATAAACTGCATCAGGCGTTCGAACTGCAACACTCTTCACCCCCAAGTTTTGAGATTTCAGTGTTGGTGTGCCCCTTACCAGATTGTCCACAGCTGATAGTGTTGCGGGCTGCAGACATTTGTAGGTAATATCATGTTAGCCGAGAAAAATAAGTACAACTAATTGATAGTATGAGGAAATGATTATGTGATAGATCGCAGAGGGACATACCACGGTGTCTTTTTGTTTAAGTTCCCGAAGCAAAATTATCAGAACCTATGTAAGGCTAGTTTTGTAAGAGTGGCAGGTTGGCAGCATCACAACTTGTTGCATAATGACACCATAAAGCAGCTTCTGGATGACACCCATTAGGATACGCAGAAATAACCCTCCCCAGAGGCTGCAACATCCAAAATAATAGATGGTCAAGGGAAGATTTTTTTTTTTTTGCGATGGGTCAAGGGAAGATTTGATCTCATATTTTTAGAAAGACCAGAAAAGTGCAAACTCCACATCAACAGATTTATTGCCTTTCTTCCTGAATGTTGATCAATCCTCCAATTCAGCATCTGAAGCAAAACTTTTGCAGGTATCCATTGCCGTTGGTAACCAGTACGTGCATGGACACAAGTTGCCTGGGAAGGTCCTTGCTATTTCAGATACAGTTCACGTGAGAACACATTTACATGCATATGTCAGGAGTACAAAAACCACATTTAGGCGCATGGAACCCGGGCATTGTTTTCTGAATACCATGAAAGCCATCTTGTGTATTTCAAAGACCTTCAGTGGTGACAATCATATATAATTTTTACTGTAAAGCAGGGTCAAGCAACAACTTGCAACAATTCAGTCAATTCGTACTTTGTTGGATTATACTTTTCTGTAAGGGGTACACGAGCTACACCCACCTGCGGATCTGTAATAGAGCAAAAATAAATAATACCAATCAATCATAATATGTTATTTTATATCCGCCTCTTTTTCAAAGAAGAACAGAGAAGCTGTGGAGAAACTGGCTGAAATGAATCTTAAATTAAACTGAAAAAACAATGCAATGTCTACGATTTTTATATCAGATGACTTACTGATTGGGGTCGGATAGAAGCTGTTTTGCTTAGGTCTTCAGGGTTGATATCTATTCCAGGCCGTGGTGCTACTCGTGGACCCCTGCGGGGATGCGCATCAGGGTGTGTGGTAAGAGTACCGCTTCTCCTTGTCCTCCCTGCTAGCAAGGAAGTCATGACTGCCGTGAAGGTACGGCGGAGCCGCGGAAGCTCTATAGCTGCAACGTACATGGGGACGTCGGTTTCACGGGTCCGACCGCCAGGTGAGCTAATGAGTCGCGGTGCTCGGAGCGAGCTAGGACACCGGATCTACGGGCCGCCGTCACGCTAGTGCAGAGAGGAGGGAGCCTGCCGAAGGGATTGTACGAACACCCGATTGGAGACCCTAAATGATACAATTACACACAGCTTTTATAAAAAAACAGATGGAGAGAAAAGGAGGCGAATGGGGCTGGTAACACAACTCCACTACCAGGAAGAGTTACGTGAGGAAGATGACCGATCTCCATCGCCATTAATTCCGCCGCCTCCGATCTCATGACTCGGCTTTTTTCCCAGTGAACGGAGAAGTCGATCGCAGAGGAGTCCATTAACTCTCAGCTCGGTCAGTCCAACAACAACGAGTTAGTTGGCTTTAGTGGATTTTCGGGGCCCAATTCACCACAGAACTTCTATTTGATCGCAAGAGTAGCGTCCACAGGGACAATTGGCCCAAGTCGTGATGTGAAGCGCATCCGACGGCCAAAAAGATCTTGGTGGCGCGATCCGACGGACGAAATTGCTGATGGCGTGAGATGGCGTGAGATGCCTCCTGTTTGTCGGGTTGTTTTTACTAATTGATTGCACGGGCTTTAGTGGTTTTTCGGGCCGAGTTCGTCACAGCAGGCCAATTTGATGCCCGGTGGAGCATCCCTAGGGACAACTATGCTAATGAAAATCGGACGGCCAAAAGCACATCGGATTAGCAATCAGACGGTTCCAAACACTAATAGCCTGGGAGAGCTCCCTCTCGTCCCAGTTTTAATGTCCCTAATTGAAAAGGTAGCGAGGTTAGAGCATCTCCACCGGGGACTCTAAATCGGTGTCCGACACTTTCCAATTGGGCCTCTTTTGGGGGTGACAGACATGTGTCCGGGCAATATTTGGAGGCCGCCCACAACGGCACTCCCCAAAGGCTCACTCCTCAAACGGCCCAAATTTTGAGCAAACTGTCGAACACCTTGCGGGCGCACGAACCGCCGCCGACAACCGCCGCGTCGCTCCGCATTACGGCAACCACCGCCGGTTCGTGTGGGCGTGCAACCGCCGCCGCTTGGCAGCAATATGTAACCATCCTCGCGGGCCCCACGTCGATCTCATTCTATTCGTTTGGTACGACATGGCCGAGTGGGGTAAGCCGGAGATGTGGCATGGCGCCACCAGCGAGGACTCCGGCGGCGAAGGCGAAGCACTGGTGTCGTCTTCCTCGAGCGGCAATGGCTCGGATTCTGTTTCTTCCCCCGAGCCATCGCCGTCAGAAGTCGAGCAACTCGATCTCTTCTACGGGCTCGACAACACCCCTTCGTCGCGTTCTTCGTCGGACGGGGAGACCCCCGCAGAGGAGGAGGACGACGACGAGTAGGAGGAGGACGACGACAAGGAGGAGGAGGACAACGACGACATCGGCCCCAATGCTGTCACTCCCAACGACGGGAACGAGGCAGCCCCCGCATCTCCGTACGAGGTGTTGAACCCGCATGGAACCCCCTCCGAGGAGGAGGCAGACGGCGGGGAGGAGAGCGAGGTCGCGCCCGCCGCCAAGGACGCGGTCGTCGATGACAAGGACGAGGACGGCTACAACAGCGACGTCGAGAAGCCGAAGGCCCCCAAGCGTCCTCGCCAAGACGGCGATCACGCGGAAGGTTCGGCCTCCAAGAAGAAGAAGAAGAAGAAGGATGCGTAGACCCTAGACTAGGCGGAGAGAAGTACGCCGCATGTATTTGTAATTTTCATTTATTCAAACTTCATTCAAACGAGATTTAACAAACTTACAATTTCGAATTTAAACAAGATTTAACAAACTAAACCTAGACTAGGCGGAGAGAAGGGGGCCTATGCAGCTTCTCGCCAACCAATACACGCGCCGGCGAGGAGAAGAGATGTCGCTTCATGGCCGGCCGAAGGAGAGGAAGATGCGAACCAAGCCAAAGAATCATCAAGAGACTTGCATGCCTTGATGATCCGGCGTCGGGATTGCATCTTCCGTTCCCATCGGCTACGGCCTTTAGAAACGTTCCCGCCGGTTCCCCCAGATCAAGGGCTCCGGCCTTGAGGAACGTCCCGTAGCCTCGGCTGAGCCAGCTGAGGCTTCTGGTTTCGCCGACGCGTCATTTTCGATTCACCGCCGTGACATGCGGCGGGGTGTTTGATCGGAAGCCTCTTCGGCTTGCGCCGCCCCTTTGTTCGGTGACAGCGACACTGCTGCCCAAGATGCAGCCGGTTGTAAAGGCAGATCGGGTAGCTCGGGGTCGTCGTCGTCGTTGTCGTCGCCGTCCTCGCCGTCACGCTCGTCGTCCGTTGAGGACAACTCCGGTGTTGGCTCTCGTCAACCGCTATGACGCGCCTCATACTCCTTGTTCACCACGGCGTGCCAGTAGGGCGCCGAGATGGAGTACTTGGGGTCGAGCTTTTGCTCGTACGGCATCTCCGTCCACTTGCGCTTGAGGAACTCGACGCGGTCCTGCCCGCTGAGCCGCGGCGCCACCGGAATGTTGGCGGCGCTCCTCACCCACCCGTCTGGAAGGGTGGCGTCGTCGTCCACTGGCAGCTGGTGGCGGCTGCTCAGCCGCGCGGTCTCCAGCGAGACCACGTAGGGAGGCGCGTTGTCGGCCTCCTCGCGCCACATGCCTCGCTGGAACGCCTTGGCCATCTCCGCCTCCTCGTTGCGACGCCGGAGTTTCTCCAGCTGCTCGTGGCGTTGCTCACCGCAACGCCCATCGCGGCTGCCCGCCATGGCGGCCTATGTTCTTGAGGGAGAGGGAGGGAGAGGGAGAAGCGATGGTGTGAGGAGAAAGGGATGCGCTGCGTCGGGTTTTAAAGGCGGCCGGAGGAGCGGGGTTGGGTGGCCTGCATTAACGCGGCCACCGCTTCGCCTGACCACGCATTGACGCCGACGAAGCGTCTGCAGGGCGCCGCCGCGGCCAGCCGCTGCGACTCCAACACGCGTCGCTTCCGTCTGCGCCATTGGAAGCGGCGCGACGTTATTGCGACGCGTCGCTTCGCTTTGCGCCCGCCAGGGGAACGGGCGCGGCGTTATTGCGACGCGTGATGACAGGCGTGACGCCGCCTCGTCGCCTCGACATTAAACGCGGCGGAATGATCTCCTGCACAGCCTTCATTAACAATGGACGGGCGCGTCGTGTGTATGACGGGCGGGCCATCTCTGTCAGGGTCATGCCCGGGGCGATGTCCGGCACCCCAGGAGGGCCTCCAAACTTGGAGGGCCGATTGGGGGTGCCGGACACAAAATCGCTCGGGGCGAGACTTTGGAAAGTGCCGCTGGTGGGCGTTTTTGATGTCCGGCCCCCAAAGGGCCTTTGGGAGTGCTTTACAGGCCCCCCGGTGGAGATGCTCTTAGCCCACGCCGTGGACCCCTTTGCTCCACTGCACGACATGGACGACGTACATTTGCTTGCTCAGCTGCTTCATCAATCATCGCTAGCTTTCGATCACGACTGACAAGCAACCTGAGTGGAGAGGGACACGCGAACAGTTAGGCTATTCATTGGCGCACAATGGGCCATATGCTCAATCGAAAGCACTTCTATTGTGTGTGTGTCAGTGTGTGTTGAATGATGTGTCAACGAACCGGTTAGCACGCCATATGCATATAGGAAGAGTTCCTTGCTCCAGTTGATCTGAATTCCAAATCCAAGAAGGAACCGAAATTAAAAACAAAACACAGCAACACCATGTTGTGAAGGCGTTTATGTTCATTCAGCCACTATTCTTAGTGAAAATAGTAATACATAGATTTGATCCTACTTGAAATTTCAACACAAAGTAAACTAGATATGCAAATAAATCACAATTTAACCCCCTTTTTGCTTGACATCCCAGACTAGAGCGTCATTGTACATAGCATGGCGCTCGAATTAGGGCGCCATGCTCGTATAACGCGGTCGGTTCCCACATCTCAAACATACATGCCCCTAGACCGGCGTCATGAAAAAGGTGCATATATTCTGCATTTTTTTCAGTTCTCGTTGATTTTGCGTTTGGGTGCCATGCCCGTATAATGCAGGTTCCCACAACTCAAGCTTAAACACCCCTAGGCCGGCGCCTGAAAAAGGTCACGTTCTGCATTTTTTCAATTTGTGTTGATTTTGCGTGGAAGTTTGGAAAAAGGTCAGATTTGTTAAATTCCACCTATTTTGACGTTTGAAAGCACCCACTGTCCTATGAAGACACGGGATATCCGGTCCGTTTTGTTGGATATTCTTTTGCGTCTCATGTCGATTGCTCCTCTTTATATAATTTACTACGACAAGTTTTATCTGACTCCAGTGATGGAGGGGCAAGGACGGTGGCACGTCTTCTGCCCTTTCCAGTGTGTCTAACTGGTCCAGTGACCTATTTGTAATCTTATTACTTTTTGACCTTTTTACCTTTTAGTGATGATTATTGATAGATTGGTGTTTTTTTTTCCGCAAATTAAGAAGAAGCAGTTGGCGCTCCATCTACAACTAGAAAGAGTTCATTGCTCCAATGGATCATCTTTTTTATTTAATAGAACAAATACTAATACCTTAATTGAGTCGGTAAAGATCAAATATGTTCATCAACGTGCTTCTCAGATTGCTCAAGACATTTCCTTTCAACTGAGGAACGATCAAATCTTACTTCTTCTATTTTGTAAAATAGTGAAGGATATTTCATTGAAAATGCTCTTTGTTTATACGATTTAGAAGAATACTATAATAAACCAACCCTGAAAAAGGGCTAGCCACTCGAACCAAATATTGTTGAACTTGCTCGTTAGCATAGCTAGATTTCACTACGTGGAAGTAGTTCTTATCATGCTTCTTTACTTTTTGTTCCACAATGGTTTTCAGAAATGCAAAAAAGAGAAAACAAGCCATGTAAGAAGGCTAAGAGACAACAAGGCTAGTTCTTCTAATTTGGAGATGCAAGTATTTTTACTACATTAGACATTGTCGGATCTTGACCATCTTGTCTTGTCAACTTTATATGGCTAAAATCGTAGGCAGGTAGCCCTGACAATTGCACCAAGTTTGGCCTGAATTCCAAATCCAAGAAGAAACGGGAATTCAAAATATAACACAACGATGTCACGTTGTGAAGGCGTTTATGCCATCCATTTAGATAGAAGTATAATATAATGTGCAACGATTGGTTTTCATCAAAAGACAAAAAAAACAGCAACTTATGCTTTGATTCATTCAGCCATTATTTTTGACGTTTGAAGCACCCACTGTCCTTTGAGCCACGGGATATCCGGTTCTTTTTACTGGATATTCTTTTGCATCTCCTGTCTTTTTTGAATGATAGCAGGAGATCTGCTATATTCTTTATTAGAAGGAATAAAAGGGCTACAAGGAGTCCGATCAAAAACAAAAAAAAGGGGAGAGCAGGGGGATTACAGGAAAGAGAGATACACATGAATTAAATCAGCGCATCTCCTGTCGATTGCTCCTACAGCGGAGCAGTATAGTACCACTGTGGACGATGGCACTGATCCAATTCCGTGGGTCTGTCCTCGGATCACCCGTGCAAAGAGGGGCAAAAAGAAGAGCCGCGGTGACGTTAAAAGTGAACAGGCCATCAGCATCGTTGGATTATCATCATATACTCGTTGATTGATTGATGTCGTCATGGATAAGAATATTCATTTTAATTGCTGGTTATGTTTATCCTCTTTTTGAATGGTAGCACTCGTACAAGCAGATGGATATGAACTTCCGAACCACTATGAGCAGAATTTCGATTCGTATACTGGTACGATTTGACTAAAATTTGGGATTTTGCCCTAGCTAGATGGGACTGGGGTGCCTACCCTAGGCAAAGCATGGTTTGATCACGGAATCCAAAGTTGATCGCAAGATTTGCACGGAAAAAAAAGCGGAGGAGAAAACGAGAAGGGACAGGGCAAGAGAGAAAGAGGCGTCGAGAAACGCACCACCCCCCCCCGGCCCCGCCTCGCCCGCGCCGCACCGCACCGCACCGGTGGATGATAGGCTAGGGGATCTCGATCTCGGCCACCACCGTCGCGCGACCCTCTCGACCGCCTCCAACGCCGGATCGCGTCCGTCCCAGAGCGGAGGAGGAGGAGGAGGCAGGCGTCCCAGCGAGGAGGAGGGGCGAGGTGCGCCGAGCTCGGGAGCCGTGGCGCTGTTCCGAGGCTGCTTCTCGTTCGGGTCGGCGGGGCGGAGGAGGCCCGCCGCCTCGCCCTTGCCCTCTCCGCCGCGTGACACCGCGGCGGCGGACGACGGCGCCAAGATGAAGGGCCTCTTCAAGTCCAAGCCGCGGACGCCGCCCGACGTCGTGCGCCAGACGCGCGAGCTACTCATCTACCTCGACCTCCACGCCGGCTCGCGCCCCGCCGACGCCAAGCGAGAGGAGAAGGTGAGATCGAATCCGGCCGTTCCGATCCCCTTCCATGCCCACGGATTCGGCTCGGATCGCGCCACGAGAGCGGAAACTGTTTATCCGTTGCTCGATTTGTTGTGGTCCGTGCTCTTATTATTTCCATGAAAGCGCGCCTGAGCGCACGATGCTCCATTTGCAACTATTTAGGTCGTTGCAGTACATTAACTAGTTTACATGTTTGTGATCCACGATGATGATAGGATTGTGGCAAATAGAAATGAGCTGGTTCAGGGAACTCCGAGTGATACGATATTGGTATATGAGCATAGATAATCTACCCTAGTGTTAGTGCAATGTTGATTTTGGTACATGGGCATAAACATCATTATAATTATGATAATGTTCCAGATTGCCCTGTGATAATGATTGATGCCTTACTTTTTATCATAAGTTCGTCATTCGATTTACGCTTCTTGTAACGGTACACTAGACATAGGAAACAGACAGCATTGTGCAGCAAGGATGAAGTTCTAAATTATTGCTTACGTAGTGGTCCTGCTACTCAGCAAGAGTGAAGAGTAGTCGGAGTTAACTGCAAAGGTTGACATTGGCAGCAGCTCCCTGCAGGATGTCGGACACGAACCCCTGGATGTTGTTGGAGACAAGGTTGTTGTGGGCATTCCATAGGCGCCACATGAGCATCATAATGGCATTGTCCTAATAGCAAAGGGGGAGCAATGCACGGTATGTAGTGCTTCGTGGCGATCATAGGGTAGCACGGGGATGGGAGGTAAGAAAGAATTCAGATGGCGGAGGCTACAACGTATTTTTTAACCGTCTCCCTCCATGCAGCTGCCCTTTTATGCTGTTGGAGCTGACGTACATGGGCCACAGGCTAGCTATTCCGCCTAATTGCAAAACCGTGCAGCCCAACGTACATGGCCCCATGACCGTAAAATTTCTCTAGTCAGCCAGTGACTATTGGCACATATCAAGGAAAAGTATGAAACTATTAATTTGTGATACTAAATTATCTCAATTTAAGTAATGCTCCTTCGGGTCAGCGGCGCGGAAATAACGGAATCGTAACCAACTGTGTGAACTGCTTTATGCTCACAACAAATCGCTGTACGTGGCGCACAAGCCACAAACGGAGCAGTAAATGCCTTCCTGGAGTAATATTAGTGATAGCCTTCTAAAGAAGAAATTATTCGGAATATGTGCTGGCAGATGGCCATTATATGGCCCTGGGTTTACGCATTAATGGAAAATTTCAGTCTTTTGCGTAGTTCTTTCTCAAAATAAATAATGCGTCTGAATTCAAGTATATATATTTTTACACTAACTGTAGCTAAATGTTTTCTCAGATGGCAGAGTTAAGCAAAAATATAAGGGAATTGAAGTGTATTCTTTATGGCAACGGCGAACACGAGCCTGTAACTGAAGCTTGTGTGCAATTGACCCAAGAGTTCTTCAGAGAGAACACTTTAAGATTATTAATTATCTGTATTCCGAAATTAAACCTGGAGGTACGTGACTGATTTTGTTTTGTAGATTGTACGATGACTACATAAATATTTTATTCAGTGGATACTCTTCTTACTGGTGTCATTTAGATGCCTAAGTTTTTCATAGATAACATTTGTTTGCACTTTGGATTGTTCCAGACCAGGAAAGATGCTACTCAAGTTGTTGCAAACTTGCAAAGACAGCAAGTCTCCTCGCGGATAGTTGCGTCTGAGTACCTAGAGTCAAATAAGGATCTTTTAGACACCTTAATTTCTGGGTAAGTCACCACTAAACAAAAGCCACATTGAACTGTTAAAATTAAGTTGAAAGATTTTCTATATTTTGTTTGTTTATGTCTCTATCTTTTTTGCGAATTTATCTCTCAATTTTTATTCTGTGTGTTTTACCTGAGCACTTGCATTGTCTTCCATCACTCCCTTCGACTTATAGGCTGTGTGCTGCTGTGTTCAGGCTGTGTGCTGCTGTGTTCCGCATATCCCACTTAACTCTTGATTAGGCATTTAGGCTACTAGCTGCTTTAAACTCTGAAGCAAATCTAGATGAGTATTTGAAAACACATAATATTGTGCTTCCCTTCAAATTCTACATTAGACCATTGGGTGCATGTGTTTCTCCCTTGTTTTGCTGAAATACATGTTTGGTCCTATTTATATAATTTAGAGATTGTTTAAGAAACATGCCCCCTTTGTTCTTGCGAGGCTTGTGTCACACAATCTGGGTAGTTACTGACAGTCATACCCATCTCCCTGCAATAGTATTGGGATTGTTATTGAGTTGCTTTTAGCTTAAAATGTTTTCATTATGAAATCAGCAGTTAGTGGATACTGATTCGTGCTATAGCTGATGCATGCATGCCCCCCTCTCCTCGCCGTACATTCAGGATGGTCAACTTTACACATTTGAATGTTTTTGGACCTCTCCTTTTCCCCAGTAATCACCCTCTGATTCTGGTAATTTTAAGGGACTGAAGTGCTAGTCTGCATACTTTTGAGACATAGAATTCCGCAATACATTTGTAAAGTAAGCAACTCAATTGGATACCATGACGTTACAGCAAATGTTGCCTGTTTTGTGAAGTTGGCACTAGCTATATGGTTATTGCATCCAAGTATATCTGTTTTATTAGTTGCTTTGTATTACTTCTGTCTGATTTCATTTATTTCACCTCACAGGTATGAGAATATGGACATTGCTTTACACTATGGTGCCATGTTGAGGGAATGTATACGCCATCAAAGTATTGCAAGGTGACATTACTGTATTGCACTTAGTTGTCATGTCGAGGTTCAAGAAATTCATGTCACAATTAAACCATCACCCATGAAGGCAATTTTTTTTATGGGAATAAAACTATCGGAGCTTATCCTAATATTAACTATTTACAGATGAAAGGGAAAACAGATCTTGCAATCCAAAACAAAACCAGACAAACAATAAAATAACCTTTTTAACTTGACCGAACCACTATGGCTTCCTATCATATCTATCAAGAGGTCGAATATTTATTTCACATTTTTCACAAAGTAAATTTTTTTTTGTTGAAAAAGGCCAGAAAGCACATTAAAACTACAAGCCATGAACAGAAATAAAAAATGTATGTTGCCAATCCTTTAGAGTGCACATGTGGTTGCAAACTTCAAGCACTATTTTTCAGTGATATGTGTGTCTGCCCCGCTAGAATTCAACAATAAGTATGTAACACCGAGGTCCTGTTGCATGAATGGCTCTTGTATGCATCTAAAAGAAGCAGGCAACAAGTGACCCACTTTGGTAGCTTGATTCGATTGGGAGTTGTCTTTTTAGCTCCATTCTTCTCCAAAATAGTATATGCTAGCAGAAAGAAACAACACCATTAACAAATGATCTACACATAAAATAATCTAGGTATTTGTTCATCCACAGGTACGTTTTAGAGTCTGACCACATGAAGAAGTTCTTTGACTATATACAACTTCCAAATTTTGACATAGCATCAGATGCTTCTGCAACCTTCAAGGCGAGTTACTTTTTCTTTCCTGCTCTTGCTTTAAATATTGAATTCTGTACTAAACAACACTTGTGTTTTATCATACATTTAACTGCCTTGGAGCATTATTGCATCTGATATTTATTAGTTCGTTTTTCTAATTGCATAGTAGTGAGCATTGTTGAAAACTTGAAATCAATCAATCGATGCCACCGTGACGTCAATAAGTATGCAAAATATATATAATGTACTGTTGCTTGTTTGACGCGTACAGTTGCCAGTTCTTGCCACTTCAGGAAGCCAAACTTTTGGAAAAACAGAAGCTGACTTGTGACTTGCTTATTTACTTAACTTGTACACTTAAGATGTACTAACAATCATGCAAGATGTCACAACTATTTCTGCAAGAAATTACTTCATGAGTTAGAAGTTGTAAAAATATGGGAACATACATGCTTGCTTGGGTAGTTCTACAATTCTATCATGCCCATTACTATTCTTTCTCACATAGTCACGTATACTTGCGTGATCTCATTCATTTCTACTTTAAACAGGAACTTCTGACAAGGCATAAAGCAACCGTGGCTGAGTTTCTTTCCAAAAACTATGACTGGGTCAGTACTTATGCTTCACAATTATACTTTTGCCATTTACAAACACTGCTGTGTCCTAATTGTCCGTACACCTTAAACCTTCATGATCCAACCATGGCCGGTTGTTTGTCAGTTTGTTAGTGGTGAATTATTTTTCAAAGAACATAAGTCCTGATCCCAGTACAGGCTCTATTGTGTTTTGAGTGCTTTTGTGTGGGGTGGGGTGTGAGTTCTTTTGGGGGGTGGGATTATCGACTTGGTCAGATGGCCAAATTTAGATGAGTTTATTTCAGCGTGTTTGCGATTCTTATTCTTTTCTGCATGGACAATTCTAGGATTGTATGCAGCTAAATTGCATTTCTTGATTTCTTCCCATCCCTAGCTTAGTTGGCATCATAGCTACTTTGTTGTATGATGCATTCGAAGTCAAGTTTTTGCCACGTGTATGTAAAAAATGCTACCAATGGCATAGTTGTTCCGTTCTTTCAGCATTCCGTTTTGCCTCATTTGATTGTTAATCCATTTCCATTTTTTTTGAAATTAATCCCTTTCCATATTTTTTCCTCAGTTCTTTGCAGAATTCAACTCCAGGCTGCTATCATCAACCAACTACATAACAAAAAGGCAAGCAATCAAGGTATTACTATTATGTTCTCTGTATTCCATACTGATTTTCTATGCAGTCGTTGTCTGTTTACCATCATATATGTATGAACCTTTTGTAGATTTGCTGTGATTTTCTGTTAACTGAAAATATGGTTTGTCCAACACCGTTTAAGATGGTTTGGTCATATAGAACGTAGGCCTCCGGAAGCGCCTTTGCATACCGGACGGATAAAGCGGGATGAGAATGTTAAGAGGGGTCGTGGTAGGCCAAACTTGACATGGGAGGAGTCGGTTAAAAGAGACCTGAAGGATTGGAATATCACCAAAGAATTAGCCATGGATAGGGCTGCGTGGAAGTTAGCTATCCATGTGCCAGAACCATGACTTGGTTTCGAGATCTTATGGGTTTCAACTCTAGCCTACCCCAACTTGTTTGGGAATAAAAGGCTTTGTTGTTGTTGTTGTTGTTGTTGTGAAAATATGGTTTGTATTGTTATTGTGCCTGGATAGTGTTATTAGTAAGTTTGACCAATCACCCCTCTGTAGCTTGCATGCTTTGAACCGTCATGTGAAGTAGCTTCCAGTGAACTTCCATGAGCCCTTTTCTGTTATGATAGGAGCAACCGAGCATAAACATCTTGGTTTTTTCGAGTTTAACGCTGCACACCTAAGCCAGTGAAACCAGAATGTTTTGGTAAATTTTGTTCGCTTTGTGAATTCATTTTGAGCTTATATTTAGTACTAACCTAATGCGCCTGGCGACAAGATCCCCATGCACAATCAACTCAGCATGTCCCAGGTTCTCCTAGTAAAGGGAATGCATGCTCACTCTTTGTTTTTTGGATTTCTTTCAATCCTTGGGCCAAGGGAACTCAATGGACGAGCCTTGACACTCACACTTTGTGCTTTGTTCATGGTTCAGTTGGCTCTTTAAAATTTAAATGCAAACTGTCCTGTATTTTAATGGGATCCACTAAAACGTTTAAAATTGGCATTTGCCAGAATTGTTTTCCCACGGAGCAAGTGTGTATTAACTGTTGTTTACAAGAAACACCTATTTACTCTTAGGTTTTACTTTATCAGTATCATTATTAGTTTCTTCACTCTCTTGTATGCATTATGTTGATTAAGTCCCTGTATTTAATGCATTTTGTTTTCTCAGCTGTTCAGAGACACAACACCTACATAGTGCTAGGTTTTATTTTAGTAGCATTAGTTTTTTTTTTCATATATCATCACTAGTTTCTTCAGTACATTTCATATTTATTAACTTAACTCGTTTTTTATGTTTTTGTTTTCATCCAGCTGTTGGGAGACATGTTGCTTGATCGATCAAATTCTGCCGTTATGATGCGATATGTTGGTTCGAAAGATAATCTTATGATTCTGATGAATCTCTTAAGGGTAATTTTTAGTATTTTACTATATTTGATACGTAAATATTTCAGCTTGCAACTTACTAAAAGATCAAGGCCTACCAGTTGTGTGGGTGTATCCAATTTTAAGCATATTAGATCTACTAAAACTGTAGCACAAAGTGAGAACAAAGTAAAGCGTGCAAGTATGTAAAGAGCTAGATGTGAACACATCAGATGTATCCCGAGGTTCAAGTCGTTGGTGCACATATTTGTTGGAGAGGCTTAGGCATGTAGCCTTGAGGTCACTTAGACTTCATCTTCTCCTTGAGCTAAGTTCAGGAAGAACTCGCCAAATCACTCATGGTGGATCTTGAGTTGTGATCCCTAGACCTTCACAAACTTCTTGAGACGGATCCACAAGATGGAGGCTCTCAGTCGACGCCTAGCTGGCTAGGAGATGTCAAACCTCCAAGTGTAACAGATCAAGATCTCTAGGCTCAAAGATGCCCAACTAAGCTCAATCACACTCCCAAATATTTCCTCTCTTAAGATGACACTAAAGAAAAAGAGGAAACTTTCACACGAAGTTCAGTGGCTGCCAGCAGGGGAAAAAGTCTTCATGGTCAAAGATTCCTTCTTTGGCAGCGCCGGCTTTAAACCGGTTACACTGAGATTCAAAGCAGTGGTCAGATATCTGAAGTCACAAGAGGAACAATGAAGAAGGGCTTCACTCAAGGTTGGTAGTTCCAAAAAGAACATGGCCACACCTCGATTGATGATTTACTCAACAGAGCTATTCCAGAACAGTTTCCCCGGTGATGCAAATCTAAGGCTTGGTGCCTCCGAGATTTTAAAACACGGCAGGCGCCGTTCAACTGAAACCAAACTCGGTTACACCGGAAGCAAACCGGCAATGCACACGCACAGGATAGGCGCAAGTCTAGACAAAGTACTGGTACCACCGAAGCAAACTGGTAGGACTGAATGCAACAAACAAGGGATGGTTGACAACAACAGGAGCGGTTTTTGGAAGCTCCGGCTTCAAAACCATAGCTCTGAATTCTGAAGCACAACACCCTTAAAGAACAGATTTCCCTATCTCCATTCTTGGTAGGACCTGTTTCAAAACCAGTTATACAACTATTGAAGCTCTATGAGTCGGAAGCAACTTAGCCCTGCTAAGTTTCAGCCCTCACAACAGAAGCCAATCTCAATACATCTGGTGTCAAAACCAGTATCGCCGAGAATCACAAAAACTGTTTCTTGAGAGATTTCAAAGGATATATTCTGGAAAAAGATTGAGCCCTAACTGAGCAACATCAAGAAGCATCCACTAGCTTAGATATCTTACACCTCTTTATAGTACGACTTGTCTTATACTCAAAGTGATTCTTTGAACCACTACAGGCTAGAAAACTATCTCTAAATCTTCTTCAAGCCATCCTTCCACATCAACTTTTTAGGGGTCTACAACAGTACAACACTGGTGAAACCAATACATTTGGGACTAAACACCTCTTTTCACTAAGTAAATCATTAGTCACTTGGTCCTTCGTCATTAATCATCAAAACCCACTTACAATGGTATCTATGCCAGAAATAAGGAGGCTGCAGTTATGCATATCCTAGTACTTACAAGATATGTCCTTGGACCTGGTTTTATAACCTGATCTAAATGTTTCTTTTGTAACTTCATTGATCTAGTCTCCCAAGGGGTTAATGGTACATGTTTCCTTCTGGTTTCCATCTATCCATAAGAGTTTTGAACTCAATCTTGAGCCGGCTATGGCTAGTATATTTATTTAAATTTACAAAATCACTAAATTATGGACATTTCTTTTTATGAAATAACACTCTTTTGTTGAAATTATAACTCCAAAATATTAGGAATAGGCTAGAATTGCGGTTATAAGTTCGTATTGGTTACTTTTGGTGTGATTTCTCTCCCAATTTGGCAATATGAATTGTCTCTGCTGGGAGATGTGTGAACCCTAGTCCCCACGCTCTGTCATAGGCTATTGGTTATGTTGCTGCTTGTTATGGGGTGCTCTAAATTCAACCACGAATGTTGGAATTACAAAGTATATTAGATACCAAAATGTACGTTTTGTTACTGTGCATGAACTAAGTATCATCTTATGCCACTAAAGGAGTCTTTGGTCATATGAAACTACGTTCTAAAAGTAGCAGTATTTACACCTTGGTTCAAACTCTGGTGTGACTTTCTGGTTGCCTTTCAGTTGGACGAACTTCTTTCAGATAATGATATTTGAAATACAAAGCGTCACCTTACTTTGTTTTTTGCATGATTCCTGTCAATATGACCGTGTTGTTATTTTTCTTATTATTTTTTCTCGAAATTTCCAGGACTCAAGCAAGAATATTCAAATAGAAGCATTTCATGTGTTTAAGGTGAGCACAGATATCATAACAAATTTTTCTCCTGTAAAAAATCCATTGTTTGTCTAAGCTTAGTCTGACTATTCTTTCGCCATATATGTCAGCTGTTTGCTGCAAACAAAAACAAACCAGCTGAGGTTGTAAACATATTGGTTACAAACAGAAGCAAGCTTCTACGATTCTTTGCTGGATTCAAGACTGACAAAGGTAGTTTCCTACTATGACAACTGTTTGTACTTACGTCTACACCTGCCTGCTATGGTTCTGTTATATTTTGAGTTGATCAGCTGGTATAAATTATTACCTCAATTGAGTTTTCTACTGTAGTCGTCTATTTATCTAGGATTTAATTTGTTATCGGAACAGTTCTGCGTGAACTAATTGTGCTGGTTCTTAAAAAAAGGAACTAATTGTGCTTTACGTATTTTTCAGAGGATGAGCAGTTTGAGGCAGACAAGGAGCAGGTGATAAAGGAGATATCGGCGCTCTGATGTAGCTTGACGTGGATATTTAAGTTAGCCACAGTAAGTGGCCTCTCGTGAACTTACTGTATCTACCGTACCACGAGAGGCTCTTGCATGGATCTGCGTTGTGTTTCTTAGCGAAGCTGCTCTTGTAATAATAGGCTTCTGCACATCGTTATGTTGGGAGTCGAGCAACTGTATGAATCATATAACTGGATGCTGCTATGGAGATGTGATATTTATATAGTTTGGTCAACCTGGTTGGTTTGAAGTAGTTATGTTTTTCATGTCATAGTATGCAAGAATCATTTTATTATATGCAAGCAGAGTTAAATGCACATAGAGAGAGCATGACATGATTATTTTCACAAGTCTAAAGGAACACCATAAGATTATTTGGTATTAGCATGGGAAAGTTATATCACAGAACTCAAAAGCTTACTGAAAAGCTTACCGATTCGTTACAAAGTCCTAATCTGTTATATCTGTGAAGTTCATTCCCATTAAGTGTTTTTAGTGTATGCAATCTTAATATAGTAAAAAGTCATCCCACATTTTTTTTAAATGTTTGCAGTCTTGGCATGCAAGGTAGCCACATCACTTCAATTGGCCAAGCCCCTGTAACTATCATGTATCATGGCTTGCTAACTCGTCACTTTGTAATAAGAAAATATGAAAGATGAAGATCCACTCAAAAATAAGGTTTTATGTGGTATCTTCGTGAGACAGTGTCGTCACATAAGAGAATTGGCACCATCGTGTTTTTGGAGTAGTTCATTTTCAAGCCACTAAATTTGACAAAGGCATAAAGGATTGTTTTGACATAGATTACTTGCTGAACTGAGCCTTGTAGCAGCAGTAATGTATCATCTGTGTATCGTAGTATAGGTTTTTAGATTAAGAGGGCCCCTTGATGGGGGAGCCCAGTTCCATTAGAAATGAAACCAGCCACAACATCCAGTTATTACAGTGCTAAAATGGAGACGCTAATCCCGGCAGGGGTGATCGGCGACTGCACCAGCAGCTGCTGGAAGCAAGGTGGAGTAGCAGGAGCAGCCACCAGCTATCCCGATGAAGGTAGTGAAGCTACGAGAGAGCTCAGTGACAACCCCGAAGCTACCCCCACGGCAATGCCGGTAGCTCCTTCAGTTTCAACACGACCATCTGCTCAAAACTGTCTGTCTTCTCCAGCATGTGTTGTTTGAAAAGAAGCCTCCACTTCTTGATGGTTCTGAGGATCATCCACCAGATCTGTTTCATGGAAAGCCAAGTTTGGTTATCAAAGATTAAATCATTGCGTGATTTCCAAATGCTCCAAAGTACCGCAGCACAAATAGCATTAGTAGCAGCATGCTTTTTATTTGCAACCCAGAGCTTAGCAACCGACAAGTAACATGATCCAATGTCGAAACCAAAGAAAAATGAAACAGAGCACCAAATTTCCTTAGATACGATGCAATAAAAAAACAAGTGATCAATCGTTTCAAGTTCCTTGCAAAAGACACAATCAACCGGTTTATACATTTTGCGTTTAAGGAGGTTATCACGAGTCATCAGCTTATTGTTAGATAGCAACCAGAGGAAAATGCGAACTCTAGGCGGGATGATCAGAGTCCAGATCGAAGGCATAAAGACCTGCGTCACGCCTCTGAAGCTAATTTTTCAATAAATGGAGCTGGTGGAGTAAGCCCCTTTTGAGCCGTAGACCCAGATAATGGAATCACAATCCGCTGACAGACTAAGACTGTTAGCAATCTTCTCTAGCTCATACCACTTCTGCAAAAGGGCAGGACTAAAATTCCTTCTAAAAGTGAGCTTGAGATTCACACCATCCTAGACTTTGTTAATAGCAATCATGGTTTCACTGCAAACACAGTAAAGATCCCAAAACTGGACACATAGAGGGGAGACCCCGAACCATGTGTCCTCCCAAAAACGAATTTTGGCACCGTCACCCACATTCCATCTATAGCCAAATTTGACCGCCTCAGCGGCCCACATAAAACCTTTCCAAAACCTGGACGAGTTTAATGTTGTGCTACAAAAGATATTAGGGTTGGAGGTTTTGTACTTAGCATCAATTATATTCTTCCAGATTCTATCTCCAGTTCCAAAGTACCTTTTTAACCAGGAACCTAAGAGACAGATGTTAACATCTCTAAGGCTTGGGATTTCCAAGCCTCCAAATTCCTTAGGCATGCATACTAGGTCCCAGTTAGCTAGGTGCATTTTCCTTTTTTCCTTAGTGTCATTCCAAAGGCAGTGAGACATTTGCGAATTGATTAATTCCAGTGCCCACTTTGGGAATTTGAAAAAGGAAAGAAGATAAACCGGAATACTGGCTAAACATGACCTAATCAAAGCTACTCTTGCAGCATGTGATAGGAGTTTCCCTCTCCAGCCTGCAATTCTTTTCAGAATTTTATCTATAATCGGTTGCAAATCTTCACGCCTGAGCTTATCGTGGTGGAGAGGTATCCCTAAATATTTAATAGGGAAAGTACCTACAGTGCAACCAAAGATCTCTTTGAGCGCAGCCACATCTTCTTCACAAAGATTGATGGGAACTAGCTCACTTTTGCTATAATTGATTCTCATCCCAGAAACTTGTTCAAAACAGGTGATGATGGTTTTCATGTTTTTAGCCGTGTCTCTATTATTTTCTAAGGTGTCATCAGCATACTGCAGGCTGATGACACCACCTGGACACAACTGCGGACATAGCCCCTTAATGAGGTTAAGCGAGGCACTTCTAGAAAGCATTTTGGTGAACACATCTACCACAAGGTTGAAAAGAATCGGTGACATGGGATCACCCTGTCTCAATCCTTTAGTTGTAACGAAAAAGTTCCCTTGGGTGTTGTTGATTTTGACTGCCACTGAACCCCTCTCGTGGCAAGACCGATCCACTTCCTAACTTTTGGGCCAAAACCCCTTTTAGAGAGAAGGCCATCTAGAAAATCTAAAGTATCGTAGTATAGGTAGTGGTGCACCTTGCTGTATCGGGTGGCAGAGAAGGCCCCGACTGGTAGGCCTGTCTGAACATTTGTTGCAATATATCTTCCATGATGTCGAACAAATATGGAGATAGTCGATCTCTTGACGCACTGCCCTTGATAATGGAAATGGTTCTCCTAAACATCCATTAATCTACACTTGCAACTAACTGCCTTCCCAGAGCGCAAGCCATTTCTGAATTGCTGAGCGTTTCGCGTCCATGCATTGCCTTGCCACAATGTTGTTAGGAGTGTCAAGGCCATCAAAAACCTTCCTGTTCCTCGCTAGCCAGATACACCCCAGAGAGGCAGTGATAATTAAGCACCAAGCTTTAGCTCGATCAGACGCACATTTCAGCAGGAAAATTTCCTCCGGCTGACACAGCCCATCAAGATTAATGTAGCAGCGCCAGAACTCTCTTCGTGTGTGAACATCCCAGGGCGAAGTGAGATGTCGTTTCAGACACCCCACAGCCGAAAGGGCAAGTATCATCATCGACAATTGTCTGTTTGTACAAAACCGACCGAACCTCGAGTCTTTCTTTGACTAGAAGCCAGGCAAAAAGCTGCCTTTTCTTCGATGCAGCACAGTCCCAAAGCGCCATAGCTCCTGCATTGTTGACACCACCCCAGTTTCGGAGTTTGTAAATACTTCGAACTGCAAAGGGTTGGGTTGTGTCCATCCTCCACCCTCTTCTGTCAGTTTCGTCAGGTGCTAGAGAGACAGAGTCAAGGAAGCTCAAAAGTCAAAATCACCCTCTGCTCCTCCATCGCACGATCAGAGGTGATGTGATAGAGAGGGATGCACCACTCACCGTCTTGCAAACAGCTAGCCACTGATATATTTGGTCTTTTTGCATGCGAAAAGAATGCTGGGAATTGAAAGCACAACGGCCCCTTGGTAGTCCACTTGTCTTTTCAGAAAGAGGTGCTTGCACCATTACCCAGCTGCACACATGTCACCCCTCTGTATAATTGTACCCAACTGTTAATATGAGTCCAAACTTGTGAATGATTGGCAGCTCCATCATCGAAGTCCTTTCCATCTAGGTGAGTACAGGTAACCCACTTTGCCCATGGTGAACTTCGTCTAGATAGGAAACGATGGACAAATTTGATCAGTAAACATTCATTCTGCACATATAGGTTTTTAATGCCTAGTCCTCCTTCATCTTTGCTTCTGTACACAGTGTCCCAAGCCACTAAACGATGGACAAATTTGATCAGTAAACATTTATTCTGCTCATATAGGTTTTTAATGCCTAATCCTCCTTCCTCTTTGCTTCTGTACACAGTGAAGTCCCTGCCCAGGGGAAAACACACACATATACACAAGGTGGAAGAAGATGAAGAAGAACACACGCAGGGTTTGTGGCACCGCACACACTTGTGCCATTTTCTCTTTGTTCGACTTAACTCCTAATGAACCTGGTTACAAGGCTTTAAATAAGCTCACGCACACCGCTAACACGCGCTAACTAGCCTGACCTATTCCTCAGCCATACGGCCACACGACTCTGGCCACTCAGCCCACTAGCTAGATGCATGCAGCTACAACCAACGATCCCACGCGCATGCACCTCCTCTTAACTAACTCGATCACATCTAGAGCTAGTCCTCTGCTGGGCACACACACGGTTTATCCTCTCGGCTAACTACTTATTCCTAACAGAATTCACTATCAGCTTGCCTACATGCACTGATCACATCTCTGGTGCACGCATTGCCGCAGCTTTTAGCTTGACAACTCGACTACAAATTAAAACATGAACAGATAACCTATATGCTAACACCAATAACAAGATTGGTTCCAATACACAGTGTCCCAAGCCACTAAACAGTCACTTCCCTTGCTTTATCATTGCGCTTCCAAAAGAATGCCCTTCTTAGTCTGTCAATCTCTTGTATAACCCATTTAGGGAGGGCGAGACATGACATGAGATAGGCAGGTAAGGCAGACCAAAACAGATTTTGTGAGTGTGAGCCTGCCTCCTCTAGTGATAAAACCAAGGGAGAATCCAATCCTCTTTTCCGCAGCTGAAATAAAGGGCAAAAAAACTTAGGCAGTTTCTTGTCTGATAATGGCAGGCCTAGGTAGGTCTGAGGAAAGGATGCCACAGGGCATCCTAAGGCCAAAGCAATCTCATTGCTCATGACCCGTCAAGTTTATTGGGTACAAAAGATGATTTAGTAAAGTTGATCTTTAGGCCTGTAGTGTTTGCAAAGTCGTCAAGGATTTTCCGAAAGAACCTTTGCCTGCTCCACGTCACCCTTGATGACAATGAGCGTGTCATCTGCGTATTGCAGCACCGGGCATGATTGGCTATCCAAGATGTGGTGCTTAAGGGCACCAGCCGCTGCCACAAACTTGATTGCCTGCTGCAGAACGTCAACGACCCCTACAAACATAAGCGGGTCACCCTGCCGGAGGCCTCTTTTGATATCAATCCAGTTCCCAGGTTTTCCATTTAGCAGAATAGCTGTGTTTGCCGAGAACAGAAGCATTCTTAACCACATGATCCATCTTTTATCAAAGCCCCTAGCCTCCATAATCGAGAACAGAGCATCCCAAGAAACTGTGTCAAAAGCCTTACTGAGATCCATTTTTAGAATCATAGCATCTCTTCCTTTTTTCTGCAGGTTTGGACTAAATCCATTGCATACATGAAGTTGTCACTTGTCAGCAATACATCTTGTTTTCACAAAACCTGACTGATGTTCATCCACTATCTCCATGATTTTATTCTGTAACCGGGCAGCTAGAACTTTTGTTATTATTTTGACCGAGCACTTCAAAAGCGAAAACTGGTCTTTGTTCTTTCCCTCCCCTTACAATGAATAAAAGCAGAACGACCGCGGGTTAGCATCAGTTGTTGATTTCCTTTTTATGAGCAGAATCATGTACGATCTGTTGATACTTGTAAGGTTCAGGCTACCATGGTTAAATTTGTCAAAAAGAGACCGTATGTCATTTTTTATGACCGGCCAAAGATCCTGATAAAACCCAGAGCCAAACCCGTCTGGGCCTGGGCCTTTACCTCTAGAAATCTCTTTTATAGCTTGGACGATTTCTGCATCGCTAAAGGGGGCCATCAGGCTGCTCAAGTGAATCGGATTTGGGTATAAAAGCTGTAAGTCAAACCTTGGAGTAGTGGCCTTTACTGTCCCCATAATATTCTTGTAGTAGTCCGTGAGAATTTTCTGTTTTGATTCCTGTGAGTAATGTGGCATGCCATGTTGATAGATCACTTTGATTTGGTTAGCTCGCAATCTTCCAGAAGATGTTTTGTGATAAAACCTGGTATGTTCATCCCCTAGGACACACCAGTTTAACTTTCCTCTTTGTCATAGTGCCTAAGGAGCTGAATTTTGTTTTTTCTGAATCGGTATGTACTCGTTGCATGAAAATACCTTGTAGTTTCATCCCCAAGCTGACACCATTTCAATTTTGCACGTCGCTTCCATTTCTGAGCATTAATTTTTTTTGATTTGTGCAATCATGGCAACACATCTTTTACGCAGGCAAAATTACAGGTTGGTACAATTCTCCATTCCTCAATCGCATCCAAATATTGGGAAGTGATTATGTTGTTGGAGAGGATTGTAGCCTGACATTGTTGCTCCCTACACCATTCTCTGGTCGCCGCACGTACTGTTCTGAACCTGTGATTCAGTTTGGTGGCGATCGGCATTCCTCTAGTTAACTTCTGCTGTGTGATAACAACCAGCTTTGCAATAGAGCACCAATGATTTTCATATCTGAAAAACGTGAACCTCGGCCTTTGACTATCAGAAGTGATCTGCAGGGGTGTGTGATCGGACGTGGGCATGGACAGGGCTTTGCACCTAGTGTTGATGAGCTTGTTGCTCCAATTGACATTGACCAGAACTCGATCAAATCTCTACTATATAATATGTCTTCAGGTGATGGTCTGTTTTCTGATTCCGATTTTACCTCTATAGGTTTTGGAATATTACAAACGGTTGCCACCGATAAGTGGCCAAAATAACGGTCCGAGTTTTATTTTGTTTCGCCATGTCAAACCCATCTTCGCCCTGGAGGAACCATGCCGTCAGCCGCCGCATCGACCTTTTCCTTTTCGCAATGGCGATGGCCGCCGCCGAACTTTGGAGCAGGCCATCCCAGTCGGTGCGGTGCCTCCTCCTCTCCCGCCCCTCCCATCTTCGCCTCCGCGTCCTCCGCGCCATCCTCTCCACCGCCGCCTCCTCCTCGTTGCCCGTGCATCCTCACGAGCTCGCAAGGGCCAGATTCAACAGGGGAGTGTTTGTGGAGGCCGAATTCCGATCGGCAGACTAGAGCTTGGCGGGCGACGCGCTGCACAGGGCGTATGATTTGGCCACGAAGACGAGTCCTTCGGTTGCGGCCATGGGGCCGTGGAGTCCCGAGCGACGAGGTGGAGACCGAGTTCCGACCGTCGGCGGCCAGCCTACGGGCATGAGGAACTCTTGTCTGAACGCGTGGGGCCGGCTGTTTCCTGAGGTCGTCGGGCGGCGGTGACTGAACTGCCGCCACTCTACCCCGTTTCAGAATCTATCACGTGATGTAGGCCTCAAGAAGATCTTGCATTGAGTTTGGTTAAAAGGGAAGCAGGTGAAAATACATACATAGATTTGCCAAGACATTTTGCAGTGCCTACACTCGTGTATGAACTGAAAACTGGAGTATAATCATTATTCATATCAATTTGCTAAGGCTGTTGCTCCAAGCTCCCAAACTTGATAGAATACTGTATTCACCACTGTTTGGTAACCCCCTTGCTGCATTGCAGGTTGTGATTATGTTGGACATGGGTAAGAAAGTTGATTGTGTGCTCAAGTCGTCAGTCAAGATCTGTACCTCGAATCTGGAGTTGTCTTTCTGGTTTTGTAGAGGTGCAAATAAACTCTTCTCTTATCTTATTTACCTAGATCCATATATCTTGTGCGTACTGTTGTTTTTAGTTGTATCCTTTGTTCAATTTTAAAGCTTGTTTTAGGTCGAATGAGAAGGAAAGGGGCAGAAAATAACATGGTACCGATAGAGGGACTAAAAGTTTTTGATTTAGCAACTATGAACTATGTATGACTTTATGTGGTGGATATCATCCAAATTTCAGGGAGGGCCAATTTAACAGATCTAACAGATCATACTTAGCAATTTAGCATCACTGGCCACTGCAAAAGTGGTGCAGTTTAGTGTTTGATTAGCACTTGAGTGGTGAGCTGAATACTAATTAATCGAGAAGTCTTAAGTTTAACCCAAAATTTTATGATTAGTTAGTCTGGTGGCATCAACTTGAAACTCTTTTTGTTCAGCGTGTATTCAAGGTGGATGAGGATACTGAAAAGGTTGGGATATTGTTTTCTAGAAATTTTGTTGACTTGAAGAAGGATCCTGGATATTGCATGAGTACATCACAACTTGACTCGGCTTCTGCTGTTGCTACAGTAGACAGGGAAACATAAAAAAATAAGAAGTATATTATGAACTACTGCATGCAGCATTTCGGAAATTGTGCATGTTTTCATCTGTGAATTTCATCGTTCATGCATGGGTCGACGGTTCTCTGGTGGGCGTTTTGAGTGATGGGCGTTCTGATAGATGGCAACTAGATTTGCTCCATAACGACGTGGGAATAGCAAAGTGTGCGGCTACGGTGGAAGCCGGCCTCCAGTATCCCTGCAAGGCGGTCGTGCTCTTGCACGCCTGCGCAAGCTCCCTCCTCCATGCTCCAGTTTCTTCTAACCCAGACATCGTCTCACCTCTCCTCGATCCCACATCCAGATAGCTTAGTCCACGTTGTAGCGTGCAGCTCTGGTTTGCCGTTGCTGGGTTGTCAGTGTTCTTGCAGATGTTCTGATGATAGGGGTTGTGGTAGACAAACTGGCATTTCATCTGTAGTAAGACATGTGAACTACATGTTTTCTTAAATTTGAATACACGTCAAAATTTTCTCCCGTTGCAACGCACGGGCATATGTGCTAGTTTTACTAGGGTGGGTTGTCTCCTTTTATTGGACCATGTGTATTTTCTTTCGCATATGTCAATATCCATTAATTCTAGCTCGTTGATCCAGAAGTCGTTGAAGTCCGACAGAGCTGACCAGTTAATATTACCATTATTCTTCTCGGTGGCATATCTGTACATGTTGAAGTCGAAATCCAGCATCCAGGGTGTGTTGATTCCCTCTTTTAGCAGCCTAATGTCACTGTAAAATTCCTCTCTGTCCGTGGCTTCAGTTGGTGCATATATATTTGTCAATACAAATTCAAGGTCACTTGCTAAATCTGTAACTTGGACATGTAGGAAGTGTTTTTATCTAAAAAAAAGGAAGTGTTTTTTCTGGGCAATTACTGACACATTGAATTTCTTTTGGTTCCAAGCAACAAGAATGCCAGCAGATGCTCCTTCAGATGGTTAGAAAACAAAGGATGCAAGCTTTGTCGGTAGGAAGGAGCTGGCTTTGAAGATCATGATGTCCTGCAATTGCGTTTCTTGCAAACATATAAGATCGGGGTTTGCATCATTAATATTTGTAGACGACACAGCTTTTTGACTCGTCACCTAGCTCTCTCACGTTCCAGGATTCAAGATTCATCATAAGGCAGCAGCCCCGCCAGGAACAATGGATGAATGCAAAAGCTGTCAGATGCAAATGCAGTGAGTGGAAAGCAACAGAGTAAACAAACTAAATCTTCAGTGCTCAGTGGTACAGGGGATGAGTACATGCTGCGGGAAAAGGAAATTGCAGTGGTGCCGATCCTGAGAGACAGAGACAGTGTGCTCCATCGGCTTTGAAGAAAATAAAAACAGGTGAAACCCCCTAAACTAGCAGGAGATTATGGAGGCGGCGAGCGGCTGTGGGGAAGGGCATCCCTTTTGAATCCTTTATGGCTCTGCACCTGCAAAGGAAATGAAACGGGGATTGGTCACAAGGCAATCAAGAATGCAAAAGATTTTTCAAATAAACGATAGCGGGTTACCTGTAACAGCTAGCTGGGACTCGCTGCCGGAAGAGTCGGGATCGGACCCGCTGCAAAATGAGGTATAGCATTAGAATTTTGTACTGGTTCAAAGAAAGAGAAAAAGAACGTGATAAGATGAATTGCTTACTGAAGCAGCGGACTATCAAATCAAGAGGAAAAACTCGGGCGCAGGTCATGGGGAAGACCGCCAACCTAAGCTGGCTGATGACTCTGCCACCGGAGTACCGGGTGACGTTCTGGTCGCCGGTGATGAGGTGGCAGAGGCAGATTCTGCCGGGGGTGCCGAGCAGCCTCCGGTAGCCCTGGCACGCCGGACTCCTGTAAGTCAGGTACGGCAGGCATGTCGCCACCCGTAGAAGCGGCATGACGCAGTCTGCCGGCGGCGGCGGCGACGGTGCAGGTTGCGCTGCAGCCGCAGCCAGCAGCGAGAACGCGAGGATCAATTGCATCCCTGTTGTGACTGCCATTTTGTTCTTAGGGTGGAAAATCGAAGTTACAATCCCTGGTCCGTTCCTGCCGGTCATGCTCTTGCCATTTCTGAGACAAGAGGCTCGAGAGTCCAGCTTTGAATTAACGAAGCCACGAACAGAAGAGATTACACCAAAACAGAAACAAGCAAAAGGTTGGCTGGGCTGTTGGCTTCGGCATGTGGTGACCTCGCCTTCTTCCTCCTCGGCGGCGTGCTGCTGATGATCGGAAGAGGCGTGCGGTGCGGTGGTTCCAGGCTTCGCCGGGCGGTGAGCTTGTTCCCGTCTTTGTACGCGTGTGTGCGTTTGTATTCCTACTGCTGATGTACGCGTACTCCCTTCAAAAAAAAAAAAAGAAACAAGCAAAAGGAAAAACAAGTCGCAACTGAAGCAAACACAAGACAGGGCTCATGCCACCAACGACCAGCACCAAGAGAAACAAGAAGAAGCCCCTACCCCTACTGCGTTCCAATGTGCGCGTTGTGCATCGACACCCGAAGCTCTTGGACAGAAGTCGCTCAGGTGCAGACTAGGACGATGAAAGCCGCCTGCTTCTGGAGGGATGAACTGAAGATGCACAAGCTGACCAAACCGCCAAGCACATCAAAGAAGGAACAACCAGCGCCGCCGGGAGAATCCGGGCAATGGTGCCACCCTTGCACATGCGACAACCGAAAGGGACCTCTATCCCTTGCCCAGGGTCGAGGGCACCGAACCACCGGCAAAAATCGAGGCAAGGGAACGCCGCCGCCACCAGAAACTACCTGCAGACCGCGAGCCGAAGAACTTCATCCGGAGTCTCGACAGAAGGCTAGCCTTGCGCTGCTGCGAAGCCGAAGACCACCTCATCTTGCTTTGGAGCACCTTGTCCCAGGACCGCGTCTCCAAGAAGCCCGCGACGCCGAGGCGCTGCCACAGCCCGGTCTAGAGGACCTAGGTTTTCACCCGGGACACCAGGTGGGGCAGAGGTCACCACGCTGCCTCCAAGGAGGTCAAACGGCGCCCGCAGGCGTCGCCGGCGTGGGGGAAAGCACCTTCCCGAGCTTTCGCTCGACCTGCACCGCCCACAGCTCCGAAGCTGGACACCTTTGGCCGGAGGAGGGGCAGCAAGAGGCTGCCCGCCCAAATCCGGCGAGGGGATCGAGAAGAGGGGCGACGGGCGCAACTTCCAGATCTGGCGGCCGGCCGGCCCAGCCGCCACCCGTGGTTCCACTCCCGCCCACGCGGTCGAGGAGAACCGCCACCACCACGGCCGCCGCTCGCCGCCATCTTGGACCGGGGCCGCCGCCCCGGCGTCCTCCACGCTCGCGCCCGACCCAATACCTCGGCCCCGCTCGCCAGGGCGCCGTCGGGAGCGACCACCGTGCCCTCCGCCTTTGGCGGGAAGGGCGCCGCCGCCGGCAGCGGCCAGGGGCGGCGGATCTGGGGGCTTTTCGCTAGGGTTTGGGGAGCCTCCGGTGTCGCCCAAGCGGGAGCGACCCGGGAGGCGTTTTTTGATCTGCAGCTTACGTGAGAGAGCTAGGTGACGAGTCAAAAAACTGTGTCATCTACAAAGTGTCTCCTCACACAGTTCGTGTGAGACTTTCTGATTGCCTTTCAGTTGGACGATCTTCTTTCAGATAAGGATATTTGAAATACAAAGTGTCACCTTACTGTGTTAAATGCATGATTCCTGTCAATATGACCATGTTGTACTTTTTCTTATTATTTTTTCTCAAAAGTTCCACGACTCAAGCAAGAATATTCAAAGAGAAGCATTTCATGTGTTTAAGGTGAGTACAGATATCATAACAAATTTATTCCCCTGTAAAAATGCATGGTTGGCCTCAGCTTACTCTGATTATTCTTTCGGCATATATGTCAGCTGTTTGCGGTGACAAGTTCCTCTAAACTAACTCATTACACTTTGTCACAACTCACACATAAGAAGACATTCTTTTTTAGAACTTTTAATCATATACATAAAACACTATCCAACGTAACAATTCTTAAGGATTAAATACTAAGTTTTTGTTAGGTCTTGTAAAAAAAATATCACCACAAAATATGCTTAAGCATTTCTTAGCGTGTGCGAAATATCGCACATGTTTCATGAATTATAACCGTATGCGAAGTTTTTCCCCGCAACCATCGTCTAACCTACTACATACGGGTTCAATTTGTAAGGGTAAGCGATATGAGATAATGCACACGGGTGATGGCATTCGTATGCGATTGCGGGGTTTTAAATTGCCCGATTTGTACGAGTGTAGTTACCTTTGTGCTTGTTGTTTCGGGAATTGGATTTAAATGGGAGATTTTTTTTAGACCCATCTAAATGGGAGATTTGTGCGCCGTTAGTTCATCTATGAAACTTCATGAAGATGTTTCACACGCAAAGGGATATTAATTCCAGCTTGGTCATGTATTTTCTTAGGATGTTTCTAAATGTTACTCCGATGTATATGAATCATAGGTACAAGAAAGGTTTTAAGCAGTATGTATATGTAGATTGTGAACAAATAGCTCATGTGTGATTTTTTTTTTGCGGGGAGCATGGGTGATTCTTGTGACTGATTCATTACAGCAGTGATTAAGCTTAATGCTTCTCTGAATTGTGTGATCAGATAAACTGCTTCCTAATGTTGATGTTCTAATTTAATAATCCAGCTCATTCTGAGCATGATTTTGGTTCATCCAAAGTCTTAAAGTACTAAATATTTTTTGGGAATTAGGAAGACATAATGAGCAAGTGTGCTTACATGACTATATCTATATTTATAGAAATAGGAAAATAGTGTTCTTGATTTTTCCTCACATGGTTTGTGTGCGATCTTACATGATTATTAGTGTACAGATTGTAAGAGAGCTTACATGATGGTTCGCGTGTCACACTTACCATCATGTAAGCTCCCACACAAATTAAGTGAGGCAAAAACATGACTCCAGATCAGATCGGAGTGATCTCCTCTCGCCCCCATGCGGTCGCGTCGTGCCGCGTCGGACGCTCCCCGACTGCCTCCTCTCGGCTCTCTCCTACATCCTTGATACGTCCAAAATGTATCTATAATTTCTGATGTTCCATGTTGATATTATACCAATTGCTACATGTTTTATATACACTTCATATAGTTTTAATGCATTTTCTGGGACTAACCTATTAACAAGATGCCACAGTGCCGGTTCCTGTTTTCTGCTGTTTTTGTATTTCAGAAAAGTTGTTCTGGAAATATTCTCGGAATTAGATGAAACAAAAGCCCAGCTTCCTATTTTTCTGTCACGTAGATGGAGTCCGAAGGAGAGACGAAGACGGGCACCGAGCCAGCCACACCATGTGGTGGCGCGGCTCACCTTCTGACCGCGCGGTGACATGGTGTGGGCCCCACGGGTGCGTCCAGCCGCCACCCTTTCGCCTATTTATTCCCCCAACGCAAAAACCCTAAAACAACCAGTCATATTCCACGAAAAGTTCCGTCGCCGCCGCCATCGTCAACCCTAATCCGAGGGACATAAATCTCTGTTTCAACACCCTGCCAGGACGGGGAATTGCCACCGGAGCCATCTCGATCGACGCGACCGCCATCTTCATCGCCGTTGCTGCTTCCCATGACGAGGAGGGAGTAGTTCTCACCCGATGCTGAGGGCTCTACCGGTAGCTATGTGGTTTATCTCTCTCCCATGATGTGATCTTTATGTGATCATGAGCTTTGTAATCTAGTTGATGTCATAGATGTTTCCCCTTCATTATGTATTGCATATGCTAGTCAAGTTATTTTATCATTATGATCTTCGGAGTCATGTGAGAACACTATATCAAGGTGACAGTGTGGGTGATGTGTGTGACTCTATTAATAGATCAGAAGGATATTTTATCATGAGTTGTTCTTTTGTTGGTTGTCACTATAAAGTTGTGGCGTTTGTTTAGTACTAATTTGGGGCGCTCATAGTGACAGTGTGGGGTGCTCTAGAGAGGGAATACCGACTTGAGGTGTGCTGTTACAACCTACGCAGTGGATTGGTGTTCGTTATCCAACGGGAGAGTAGTTCAAGAGTAGCATAGTGAAGATGAAGTATTTATGTATTCAGTTATATTATTATTGTTGAGAGTGTCCACTAGTGAAAGTATGATCCCTAGGCCATATTTCCAAGCATTGAAACACCGTTTACAACCAGTTCTGCTACATTTTTGCTTGCTGCCATTTTTATTTCAGATTGCAACACTAGTACAGAACGACACATCGGAAACGGGCCAAAAAGCTCATCGGCAACGGAGAAAGGGTCAGTGTCCCCGCCTCTGTCACTGATGTGAAGCCTCAGAACGGCAACGGAGATTTTGATCGTTTGCAATAAGTTTGGCAACGGGCATAATATATAATCGTTGCCTTTAGTCTTTAAATCAGATACGGAGATTAGTTTTTGACCGTTTGTAATGAGGGCGAAAGGAAACAAAAAAAAGCCGGTGACGCCTGCTGCGCCGTCGACGGAGCCCTGTGGTTCCTACCTGACGGCCGCCGGTTCTTCACCTTCCTCTTCGCCCAGCTTCATTGCGTGGTCTTCTTCTACCTATTTAGTACTGCACAAAAGTCTTGCTCCTGGAGGCGCCGGCTTCAGTGGACCGTGTGGACGGAGCCCCGCTCCTACGTCTTCACGGCCGCCGCATAGTCTCCAGGTTTCCTCCTCGCCCTAAAGGAGATGAAAAAAAAATCAAAATGTAAGCTCCTTCATCTCTATACACAAGACAGATGCTTCTTCATCGGCATTACAGAAAATATAGAACTAATTACACTAGAACATAGCCTAAACAATGCCTCATATATAGGTAGATTGGACACACAAATTCCAGGGATGGAGCTAGTGAGCTAAGTAGGATGCACAAGATCGGTATTTGTGCATACCACAAGGATCACTAGCGCCACCCCCGGATCACACGGTGTCACCTAATTTTAATCATCGGCATAACAGAAACAAAGCTAAAATCTATGTGTAAACAATGCCTACTAAAAACAGAGTAAATATATGGATAACAATTAGCTACTTACAGCTAGAAAACAACTAAAATCTATGTGTAAACACTGCGTACTATAAACAGAGCAAATCTATGGATAAACAATTAGCTACTTACAATTAGAAAACAGCTAAAAATCTATGTGTAAACAATGCCTACTATAAACAGAGGAAATCTATGGATAAACAATTAGCTACTTACAACTAGAAAACAGCTAAAAATCTATGTGTAAACAATGCCTACTATAAACAGAGCAAATCTATGGATAAACAATTAGCTACTTACAACTAGAAAACAGCTAAAAATCTATGTGTAAACAATGCCTACTATAAACAGAGGAAATCTATGGATAAATAATTAGCTACTTACAACTAGAAAACAACTAATAATCTATGTGTAAACAATGCCTACTATAAACAGAGCAAATCTATAGATAAACAATTAGCTACTTACAACTAGAAAACAGCTAAAATCTATGTGTAAACAATGCCTACTATAAACAGAGCAAATCTATGGATAAATAATTAGTTACTTACAACTTGAAAACAGCTAAAATCTATGTGTAAACAATGCCTACTATAAACAGAGGAAATCTATGGATAAACAATTAGCTACTTACAACTAGAAAACAACTAAAAATCTATGTGTAAACAATGCCTACTATAAACAGAGCAAATCTATGGATAAACAATTAGCTACTTACAACTAGAAAACAGCTAAAAATCTATGTGTAAACAATACCTACTAAAAACAGAGCAAATCTATGGCTAAACAATTAGCTACTTACCACAATACCTAATAAGAATAGAGCTAATCATCTGAAACGAGCAAAAAGAAGTGCAAAAAAAAAACTATCCTACTGAACAGGGGTCTTACATTAGGCGAGGCGGGCTCGCTTAGCGTCGCCGCCGGCGACGGAGCTAGCGCCGGCCTCCCCTGGCGGTGCCTTGCCCTCGCCGTGGATCAAAGAGAGGGCTATGGCGGCTCGGAGGTCAGACTGGTAGACCGCCTCCTCGGCGCGTTCGACCTGGGTCGAGGCCTCGGAGAGGAGGACCGCCGCCTCCAGATCGGCCTCGCCCTGACGACGCTTGGCGTCATCGCGCTCGAAATCGGCGTGGGAGAGTTGGCAAGCGATCTCCAGATCACGACCCTCCTCCTCTTCCTCTTCCTATTCCTCTTCCTCTTCGTCCTCGTCGGAGGACGAGGAGGAGGAGTAGGAAGACGGATGGTTCAGAGAGCGAGGACGGCGGCCGGGGTACATCGCCTAGCGGATCTCGCGGTAGCTGCAATGGCGGCCAAATGAGCGGGTGCGGCTGGAGCCTTCGCCGTGCAGACGAGCGCCTAGGTTGTGGGACCGGCCCGCGGGGGCCGGAGCGGCGGCGGCCTGTTCTGCAAGCTCGTCCCGCAACACCAGCTGACGCTGCTGCTGCCTGAAGGCCCGGAGGGTGGGGCGGCCACGGCCGCAGCCGCGATGGCCGAATCTACCAGCGCCGACGGTGGAAGCCATGCGAGAGAGTGGAGAGAGATCGAGGAGACTGTGCGGCGGCTAGGGTTGGAAGTGAGACAGTGAGAGTGAGAGTGAGAGTGAAGGGCATAGTAGGTTCTTATAGGCCGCGGGCTGTCGGGCTGCTTCTAAAGGCAACGGAGATTACGAAACTATCCGTGTGCGATGAGCACACATCGGTAACGGAGGCAAACTAACCTCCGTTGCCAACATATATTCCACTATTCACCCGTTGCCTTTGTTGTGGGCCTGCTTTACGGCCCAGTGCGGGCACGCGGGGGATGTCGCGATTCTCCGTCGCCTAACTCCTGCCGTTGCCATAGAGGGGTATCGGATGTGTCGTTCTATACTAGTGCAATTACTGCTTATAATCATCCATATCACTTGTATTTCACTATCTCTTCGCCGAACTAGTGCATCTATACACCTGACAAATGTATTGGGTGTGTTGTGGACACAAGCGACTTCTTGTATCTTAATTGTAGGGTTGCTTGAGAGGGATATCTTTAACCTCTATCTCTCTGAGTTCGATAAACATTGGATTATTCACTTAAGGGAAACTTGCTGCTGTTCTACAAACCTCTGCACTTGGAGGCCCAACACTGTCTATAAGAATAGAAGCGTGCGTAGACATCAAGCTATTTTCTAGCGCCGTTGCTGGGGAGGTAAGGTAAATGGTACTCACATCTTCTGGCTAGTAAGCTATTTTGTAGCACTGTTGTTGTTGTTGTTGTTGTGTGAGTGCTCGAAGCTATTTCTTTTAGATTCCGCAATTATATCTTTTTATTTTTTGTTTTTTATTTCACTAGTTAGGCTTAATGGAAAACAACAAAAAATAGAGATCTTTATGAACTTTATATTGAGTTAGGACATGATGCTTTTGAAGAGAAAATTAAAAAACCTATGGAAGTTTGTTTGCATAATAGTGATAGCAATGTTATTAGCATGAATTCTTTGAACACCATTATTGCTAATGCTATGCAAAGCTCTAAGCTTGGGGAGGTTGAGGTTTTTAAAATCCTTTTGCTACAAATGATTATATATTTGAGACCTCTCCTCCTAGTGAATTATTTGAAAATCCTTTTGCTACTGATGATTATAATGATTGTGATATTTTCAGTCCTCCTACTATTGATGATATAGTTTATGTTGATTATGATATGCCTCCTATATATGATGTTTATAATGATGAATATGATATTTTCAGTCCATCTACTATTGAGGATAAAATTCATTATGATTATTCTATGCCTCCAATTTATAATGATTACAATGATGGATGTGATACTTTTACTCCCACTATTACTAATGAAACTATTTATGCTTATGTGGAGAGTAATGATACTTTTATGCATGTGGATCGTGATAAGAATGATTTATTTGATAGCTATATTGTTGAGTTTATTCATGATGCCAGTGAAAATTACTTTGAGAGAGGAAAGTATGGTTATAGAAATCTTCATGCTACTAAATTTCTTCTCTTTATGATGAAGGTTTTGAGCTTTCTCTTGATTTTGTTTTATTTGCTGGGTACCTTAAGACCTACTGGTCCTTATGAGAGAGGGAGACATGGTTTCATATATCTCAATAATATTAAGTCTTCTCTATGTTGAAATTTTTGAAGTTGCACTTGTTTTGCCTTCCTATGCTAGTCACTTTGTGCTTCGTTGACTTATTTTCTTACAAGATTCCTTTGCATAGGAAGTGGGTTAGACTTAAATGTGTTTGGTATTTGCTTCTTGATGCTCTTTTATTTTCAACTCTCATACATATGGGAGCATCATAAAAAAATTATGCCTAGCTAAAAGGCTTTAAAGAAAAGCGTTTATTGGAGACAACCCATGGTTTTATTTCTGCAATTTTTCTTTTCTTTTTGAGTCAAGGCTTTGTTTACTTCTGTAGCAATGCCTTTGTATCTTTATTTTCTTGCATTGTTGTGCCAAGTGAAGTCTCTAATATAAAGATGATGCTAGATTTGGATTTCTGCGCAGGAACAGATTTCTGCTGTTCACCGTTTATTTTCTGTAAAATCACAGAAAAATTGAAAAATTCTGAAAAACTTTGTGCGTTATCTTGAGATATGTATGCACCCTTCGTTAGTTCAAAGTTTTCTGATATGAGCATCGTAAGTGCCTCGATTGTTTTTGTCTTTAGGGACTGTTCTGTTTTGGACAGATTTTGTCTTTTTTTTTTGCATTCTCTCTTTTACTTATGTTGAGTGGAATTATTTTTAAGGTGGAAGAGCTTCACATAACATCAGTGGCTGTAGCTAATGTTTAAACTAAATGTCAAATTTTATTTAGATAGAACATGTGAGTTTTTGATTATGCACTAACCCTCTAATGAGAATTACTTTCAGTTTGGGGTGGCGGAAGTTTCCAAGGGTCAAGAGAGAAGGATGATATAATGTGATCAAGAAAAGTGAATAGCGTAAGCTTGGGGATGCCCCCATGGGTCACCCAAGCATATTTCAAGAAGACTCAAGGGTCTAAGCTTGGGGATGCCCAAGGCATCCCCTTCTTCATCATCAACTTATCAGGTCATCTCTAGTGAAACTATATTTTAATTCTTTCACATCATATGTGCTTTACTTGGAGCGTCTGTGTGCTTCTATTTTTGCTTTGTTATTTTTGTTTTCTGTGATCAACTTGTTTGGATCCTAGCATTCTTGTGTGGGAGAGAGACGCACTCCGCTTTTTCATATGAATACTCCTATTCTTCACTTATATTTGTTGAGTATTCTTGTCTAGCTACTGCTATGCTTTTAGCTCCTGTTTTTTATGCATCTCTTGTTCAGAGCTGTTAGTTCTTGTAGAGAAGTACTCTCTTGTTTCATTGATAAATTATTTGGAGAGTTTGTGTTAAAATAAATTGATTGGTGTTTGGTTGGAAACAGAAAATGCTACATGTGGTAGATGATATATTGGAAAAGACATACATATTCTTGTAGATCACTGTCTTGAATAATTTGATACTTGGCAATTGTTTTGAACTTTCAAGTAGTTCATGTTTAAGCTCTGGTATCATGTGGTTAAAACCTATTAGTGGAGAACTACCGTAGAGCTTGTTGAAATTTGGTTTGCATGTTTGGTATCTTTAAGGTCTAGATACTTTCTCGTAAAAGTGTTTGAGTAACAAGGAAGACAGTGTAGAGCCTTATAATGTTTGCAATATGTTTTCATGTAAGTCTTGCTGTACCAGTTGTTATCCTGTGTTTGCTTCAAACAACCTTGCTAGCCTAAACTCTGTACTGAGAGGGAATGCTTCTCATCCATCCAAACCTTGAGCCAAAACCCATGCCATTTGTGTCCACCACAACTACCTATTGTGTGGTATTTGTTGGATATATGCCCAAAAGGCAATGTATTTATACATGTGACAATGTATTTATACATATATATATATCTGATTCATATATTATTGATTCGTATTCTCTATGCTATCACTGCAGTGATTTCTAAATGCGTGATTTAGGGAAAAGCTCATCTGCACGTGTAGAGAATATGAACACGTAAAATGTACCCTAGTTCTTTCACGGACTAATTCTTGAATGCTAGATGGCGCGGCTTTTCCTAGTCATGGACATAGAGTTTATGTCAGCATCAAGGATGGCATATTATTGGATAATAATATGGCTGGGTCACCCAAGTGTTGGTATGCTAAGAGATTCCGTTAAGTAGTCTTTTTGTCCTTGGCTTTATCACATAAAGGTTGTTGTATAACATGTCCTTGTAACCATGAGGTTATTAGGGTCATGCATACTGGAAGAGTTACTTTGGTGCTGTTAACCGTCATGGTCGTAACAGGGTGACCATAAAGGCAGTTACTGGGTGGCTTACAGGTGTGTGTATCCTAATGTTCTGAGATGGGAAATTACTCCTCTAGGTTAAGAGAGATGCGTCCAGGGCCCACTCGGTATTATAACGGTATCCAATATGTTCTGCAGACAATGCACGGTGAAGTTGCACCGCGTGGGATATCATAATACGACAACGAGTAAATGGAACTTACCGGTAACGAGATAGACAAAGATGATGTGAATCAATCCTTGATTGATTCATGGTATCATCACGGATCTATATCTCGGGTGAAATTCAGTATCGTGAGTAATGGGATTGATATATGATAATCAACATGTTCAACAGTAGAGTTATTCGCATAACGATAGCAGCTACACAGGACATCCTTGGAACTGTCACTGGCCGGTGATTGGTTGATACCCAACCATTTATAGCTACCCGTTATCGAACCTGTAGGGTGGACACACTTAAACTAGGATTGGTTAGTTGTGTATTATGGTTGGTCTGGAACATGGAGAGAGAGTATCACCGGCATGGTGCTTGCGTGATAGATATACCTTATCAAGAGAGAAAGTTTGTGATAGAATTTACTATCACGGTCGGATTTATTCCGAGGGTTTATAAGAGAGGAAATATTTGTCTGGAGTATTTTGTCGGTGGACACTGGGTGTCCCAGATCATATGAAAGGAGTTTCATATGATAGGAAATTGATTCGGTGAATATTCTGTAAAATGAAATATTCAAATAAGAATTAATTAGACAAAGTTTTATTTAATTATATGTTAATTAAATATTCATTTATTTAATTGATAAATAATTACGGGCAAAATATTAAAGCCACACCACCAACTGGTGGTGGGCCAAGGAGCCATTGGGGCAACCCCGGCCGAACCCTAGTGGGCCGCATGAGGCCCACGGCGGGGCAAGGCGACGCGGCGGACGACCAGGCGGGCGGGGTTCGGCAGCGGCGGCCGAGGTGGCAAGGCGGGCCGGCCTAGGGTGGGCCCCACCCGCCAGGTCGGTGCGGCGCAGTGGGCCCCAGCTGCCCTAGGTCGGTTCGGCCTAGGCGGGCACCACCGGCCGGCGACCACAAGGAAGGAGAGGAGGGGAGGGGGAGAAGTTGGAGTCCTACTCCAACTCCCCCTCCCATACCGAATTGGGCAAGGGGACTTTCCCCTTGTCCAATCCAAGTTGAGTTGGACAAGAAAAGGTTTTCCCCCTTGCGCAAGTCTCCCTACCCTTTGGCCTCCTTTATAAACCCCACCCCCCTCTAGTTGTGGACAAGCAATTGACACCCAATTTAGACACCAAATAGACAAGAGAGAAATCTCGCGTTAGCTCTCAAGTTTAGATCTCGTCTAGTTGGATTAGAGGGACCTCTAATGAGAGGCGACCTATCCGATTAGACTAGATCTAATCTCTCTCTCTCCTTCTCATATGTTGAGATCTCCACCTTCATATACACCAGCAGACTTCAAGCTTGGACGGCGAAGCCCTGCTGAACCTTTCCAGGGTACGTGTGCAAGCTCTCGGAGGGGAGGTATGTCTCACGACGGTTGTCCCTCATGCTGTTGAATCAAGGTGGTGAAGCAAAGGAGAAGAAGCAAGGTGTCGGAATCTCTCTACCAGGCTTGGTTGAGAGAGACTGCGATCAGCTACATTGACTACGTCATCAACACGTTCTTCCGCAATATACGTGTTGGTAACGTATAGTAAACTAGATCTATGGATCTTCGTATTCGCATGTATCTCGATAGTAGATCTTGGGAAGGTTGCGTAGCAATACGTGAAATTTTTAATTTACCGTACGCGCAACCCAATAGTATTTCCTGCCATTCCAAGTAAATACTTCATGTGCTACCTTTAAACTATTCAAAAGCTATTACTCTTATTTGTGTCAATGTTTTATAGCTCATGAGGAAGTATTGTGGGTTATTCTTTATTTAACGTGTCAATTCAGACTTTCACCAATGGACTAGTGGCATATGCATCCGCTTATCCAACCAATTTACAAAAAGAGCTGGCAAATGGGGTGCCCAGTCCCAATTAATTACAACTATGACCGCTTAATTCTCTTCACATGTTTTGCCCTGATTTATCAGACAAGCAATATTTAAAAAGTTAAACAATTTAAAAAGGCACTCCTCCATGGTATGTGATTGTTGGAAGGCACCCGAGGATTCGGTTAGCCATGGTTTGTGAAAGCAAAGGTTGGGAGGACTGTCATACCAATATAAAAGTACATGTGTAAACAAAAGAGAAGAGGGATGATCTGCCTTTCTGGTAGAAATAACGTCCTTCATGGGAGCCGCTCTTGAAAGTCTGTTTGGCATGGGAGATATTGTTTTCACCCACTACAATTTGTTGACAACAACGAACACCTCTCAAAAACTTATTTTTATACTCTCTATATGATTTCAAAAACTTAAAAAGTTCTAGCACATGATTTAATCCCTGCTTCCCTCGGCGAAGGGCCTTTCTTTTACATTTATGTTGAGTCAGTTTTCCTACTCCTTTCTATCTCAGAAGCAAACAGTAGTGTCAACCTTGTGTTCAACAATTTTTATATGCTAGTATATTGTACTTATTATATTGCTTTGTGTTGACAAATATCCATGAGATATGCATGTTGAAAGTGGAAAGCAATTGCTGAAGCTTAAATCCTCCTTTGTGTTGGTTCAATACCTTTTGCTTAGAATCTATTGTTTTTTGAGTTAACTCTTATGCAAAACTTTTTGATGCTTGTCTTGAAAGTACTATTCATGAAATGTTTTTGCTCATATGATTCAGTTGTTTGCTCATTATCTATTTGTTAGCAAACTATAGAACATTGACTTGGATCACTTCATTCATAACATGTGCTTTACAATACTTTTTGATTAAGGTTGTGTAGTAGCATGTCACCTCAGAAATTATTTTATTGTTATTGTTTTACCTACTCGAGGACGAGTAGAACTAAGCTTGGGGATGCTTGATACGTCCAAAACGTATCTATAATTTCTGATGTTACATGTTGATATTATACCAATTGCTACATGTTTTATATACACTTCATAGCATTTTTATGCATTTTCTGGGAGTAAGCTATTAACAAGATGCCACAGTGCCAATTCCTGTTTTCTGCTATTTTTGTATTTCAGAAAAGTTGTTCAGGAAATATTCTCGGAATTGGATGAAACAAAATCCCAGCTTCCTATTTTCTGTCACGTACACGGAGTCCGAAAGAGAGACGAAGACGTGCACCGAGCCAGCCACACCATGTGGTGGCGCAGCCCAACTTCTGACTGCGCAGTGACGTGGTGTGGGCCCCAAGGGTACCTCTAGCCGCCGCCCTTTCGCCTATTTATTCCCCCCGACGCGAAAACCCTAAAACAATCAGTCATATTCCACGAAAAGTTTCGTCATCGCCGCCGTCGTCAACCCTAATTCGGGGGACATAAATCTCTGTTTCGGCACCCTGCCGGGACGGGGAATTGCCTCCGGAGCCATCTCCATCGACGCCACTGATGACTCCCAAGTGCAGGAGATCAATTGTAGTATCTTTCAATTAGAAAAGGTTGTCGAACCCATGAGGAGCTGAAGGTATTGGTTAGTAAGATTGATAAATAAAACAATAAAAGATGCAAGTGTTTTTGGTATTTTCGGTTGTATAATTCCAATGCAGCAAGTAACAGTAGCAAGTGAAAGCTCTCAAAGAGAGAAAGCCCAATCCTCTTATGTGACAAGAGGACAAGCTCAAGTGATGTGTAACTTATATGTGGAAAACGTTCCCAAGGGCGGCATGGATATCACTAGGCATAGAGATTTATTAAACAACACGTTGAATACCTTGTCAAGTTTTAATCTTCTTTGGACGGAGCCATAATTCGGTATAGCTAAATAAATAGACTACAACACCTTATGATGGATCATGTGGCCAAGTAAATGACTGCACAAGAATTATTAAGACATAATGTCCCACCATAGCATTACACTCTAAGGTCCCGATACTAATCCCCTCATAATATAACTTCATGACTCAATCTCAGGTTTACTTGTCCTGCCAAGTCTTCCTCAATTCATTATACTACGGTGTTCTCCTATGAGCCCATATAGGTGAAGTGTTGTGCAGTCGACGTTCGCACAATACCATCATAGAATCACATAAAAGATAAACTCTTGACAAAATACCAACACATGTTATATATAATCATTGCCAATTCATCCTATGCCCTCAGGAACATACGGGAACTACTCACAACGTGCAAACATGATCATAATCAGTGGCATAAGTGGTACAACACAATCTGAAATTATAACTTCACCCACAAATAATGACAAGTACTCAATCACAAACATGAATAGTAGCACAAGACAAGTATCTAGGGTATAGCAACTCTCAAACTACGAGGGGAACGGAGTGGATCACGGAGATGATGATGGAGATGGTGCTGGTCTTGATGGGGGTGATGATGTAGAGGCCTCCTCCCACGCCAAGGAGGAGAGGTGATGATGATGACGATGATTTCCCCCTCTCCGGAGCTCCGGAGCAGCAGGATCTGATCCCCCTCGGAGGGAATCAGAGTTTCGCCGCCGCCGCGACCTCGGATGGACTAGGGAAAAAGGGCGTAGGTTTTCGGGCGAGACGAAGGCGTTGCTAAAAAGCCCCAGGGGAGGAGGTGCTCGAGGGCGATTTTGGTGGGCCCCACGCGGCCAGGTACATGGGCCGCGTGGGCCACCCCTTTTGGCCCTCGTGGCTCTCCTCTCTTCGGTCTTCTTTCCATTGTCTTCCTTCCGATGAAAAACCTCCATGGTATTTTTCCTTTTATTATTTGGGTTCCTGAAACTCCTGAAACAATAAAAACAAGAAAAGGGGTTTTCTGCCTCCCAGAAATTAAATACCAAAAATAGGGACTTTGTATGAAAGTCCCCTAAATCATCTAAAACATGTAAAAACATTGATATAACATGCATATAACATTCTAATATGCTACTAAAGTTGCATAAATGATGATATAAAATGCACATATCAACTCCCCCAAGCTTAAACCTTTACTCGTCCTCGAGTAAGTAAGGACATAGATCATTACATGCATCAATGGACTTATGGTTGATAAATAAATACGAGCATTGTATCATCATCATATTCACTTGCAAGATAAGATTAATGAATAGAAGCTCTAGCAATCACCCCTTACTTTTGAAAGCAAATAACCATTGTATGTTGGACAATCGAATCATATAGTTTTTCACATGCTTTTGCTCTTTATGGCAAGCATTATAACCTTTTATACTTTACTGAAATTTAAAGACAAGATAAACTCTCATTGGATAACAAGTTCAAAGAAGACAAATGAAAAGATAGATAGATATAAAAAATGTTGTCAACCTTGCTTCTCTAGTAACTAGTACAAACTTTAGTCATGGATATCTCAATCAAGTTCCTATGCTCCATACCACCTTTATCTTACACTTTCCATGGCTAACTGAAACTTCAGGTGCCTTCCTTTCATACACATTCAAGAGCATAAGTATTGAAATATCCATGATCATTAATTTGCTCAAAAGATACTAGAGTCTAACAAGAGTGTTTTATATCCTTTTCATTATCCCTTCTCAACTTTTATCCTACAAGACAATATCTCAACTCAAACTATTAATTCCAGTCATATTGACTTTTTACTTATTTTATAATGAGGTAATTCTACAATTGTCCAACATACTCAAGTTAATTAATTTCAAGGCAAGATGTGATTGAAACTCTAAATATGCCACGCTCATTTGCATGAGTGTTACCCATCAATCTCCAAAAGAGAATTATGGATGACACCATACTTTAATATTCATTGATAAACCATAAGATAGAGATACATGATAATGCTCCATGAGCTCACACACGCCTAAGAGATATTGATAACTAAACGATAAAAGCAAAACACGCCATGACTAGATAGATATGATGATTGATAAAGAGAAAGACTAGGTGGAACTCCCCCAAGCTTGACGTTTAGAACTTCCTCTCTTCTTGTCACCTTCATATAATTATCTTCAAGATCCCAATGATGCTCATCATAAGGTTGTAGGCTTGTTCAAATTCTTTGCAGCTTCTCCAGTTTTTGCATGAGATTCTTCTCCACCGACTCTTTGCAAGGCTTCCACTCCGGGCTTGGCACCTTCTTGTTGGGATCTTGCGATCCCACTCACCAGGATAGTTTCTTGGTGGCATGCCGGAATTCCCTGTCAATAAGAGTAGAAGCTACGTTTTTGCTTGCAAGCGAGAGCCTGGGAACCTTCCCTCCGGTTTGCATGCGCGCATTCCGCCTCTTGTTTCCAAGAGAGTGGTTCACCCTCACACCGGCAACAGCAATGGGTGAAGCAGGTGCTGTCGCCAGGGTGCGATGTCGACGGAGGGCTTGTACTCTCTTCTTCAGCTTCTTGCTTGTCCATCTCCTCCTCATCAAGCTTGTAGTCTTCATCGTCGGAGTAGTCCTTCCTCTTCCTATTCCTCCTCCATATGGACGTGGGGCTGAGACCCTCGAGTTCATCATCATCGTCGTCCATGGAGGAGCATTGGAAAGAGTCTCCCGAAGACATGGCTAAAAACCTGACAGGCAGAAACAGCAAAAGAAAGAATCGCTCGAAACGCTCGGTGCGAGATTAGATCGACAGAGAGGGGTATATATTGAGGGTTTTTAGGTCAAGACGAAGCGTCGGGATCGAAAACGGGAAAAGGGACTCCGAGGGGAAAAGGGTGGGCCCACGACCGCGTGGGACCCCCTCTTTCCTTCCTCGGGTCTCCGCTTCGTCCAGTTTTCTTGTCCCACACGTTAATTTCCATAAAAAATGACTTCCGTAAAATATTATGCAATTCCGAGAAACTTTCCAACAGTAAGTTACCTTCTATTGATTTAGGGTTTCTGAAACTGCACGGTTTCTCTCAATTACCTCCTCCGGTGTTTGTAAATTCAACTCTTCCACCATTCCGATGAAGCTCTTTCCTGCAATATAAGGTTTAAGGCGTTGTCCATTGACTACATGAGGTTTACCTTTCATATCACCGTGAAGACGGATAGCTCCTGAACGGTACACCTCCTGTATCACTAATGGTCCCTGCCACTTTGAACGCAACTTCCTGCAGAAAACTTAAACGAGAGTTGTATAGCAAAACTTGATCACCTACTTTGAATTCCTTCTTCTTAATTTTCTTGTCATGCCAAATTTTAACTTTTTCTTTAAACATTTTAGCATTTTCATAAGCTTCATTTCTCCATTCATCTAGTAGGTTTAAATCAAGAATTCTCTTTTCTCCAGCAGTTTTAAAATCAAAGTTCAATTGTTTAACAGCCCATCTAGCATTATGTTCTAACTCAACAGGCAAATGACAAGCTTTTCCATAAACCATTTTATAAGGAGACATTCCCATAGGATTTTTAAAAGCAGTTCTATAAGCCCATAATGCATCATTAATTTTAGTTGGCCAATCAGATCTAGACTTATTCACTGTCTTTTCCAAAATGAGTTTAATTTCCCTATTACTTAATTCAACTTGTCCACTTGTTTGAGGATGATAAGGAGATGCAATTCTATGGTTAACATCATATTTTGCCAAAGTTTTTCTAAGAACACCATGCAAGAAATGAGAACCACCATCAGTAATTAAAAACCTAGGAACACCAAACCTGGGGAAAATGATGTCCTTGAGCATCTTCATTGCTGTGGCATGATCTGCACTTTTGGTTGGAATTGCTTCCACCCACTTTGTAACATAGTCAACTGCAACCAAAATGTGAGTATGCTTTGTCTTTGATTCTGGGAAAGGTCCCATAAAGTCAAAACCCCACACATCAAATGGCTCAAGTGGCAATGAATAATTCATAGGCATTTCATTTCCTACCAATATTTCCTACTCTTTGACATTTATCACAAGATTTAACATATTCAGCACAATCCTTAAATAAAGTAGGCCAATAAAACCAGATTGTAATACCTTTGCTCCTGTGCGATCTCCTGCATGATGCCCTCCATAGGGACTATCATGACAATCTCTTATAATAGCCTGTTGTTCATGCTCAGGTACACAACGTCTAATAATACCATCCACACTTTTCTTATAAAGGAAAGGATCATCCCAAAAAAATGTCTAAGATCATAAAGAATTTCTTTCTTTGTTGAGTGAAGTGTGGAGGTAAAACTTTACCAACAATAAAATTTGCATAGTTGGCAAACCAAGGAGATGCAACTTTAGCACTAGAAACATTAACATTGCAAGTTGTTCATTAACAAAGCTATCATTAATAGGAATAGGATCATCAGGTATATTTTCCATCTAGAGAGATGATCAGCTACTTGATTATCTTCCCCTTTCCTATCAACAATGTGTAAATCAAATCTTGCAATAAAAGTACCCATCTTATTAATCTAGGCTTAGCATCTTTCTTATGCATCAAGTATTTAATAGCAGAATGATCAGTATGCAATGTGACTTTTGAATCAGTAATGTAAGGTCTAAACTTGTCACAAGCAAAATACTGCTAAAAATTCTTTTCAGTTGTAGCATAATTTCTTTGAGCAGCATCAAGTGTTCTACTAGCATAATAATAACATTCAGTTTCTTATCAACACGTTGGCCCAAAACAGCCCCAACTGCATAATCACTAGCATCACACATAATTTCAAAAGGCAATTTCCAATCAGGAGGTTGAATAATAGGAGCACTTATTAAAGCATTCTTCAAAATATTAAAGGACTCAATGCAATCATCATTAAAAGAGAAAGGAACATCCTTTTGCAAAAGATTGGTTAGAGGTTTTGATATTTTGGAGAAATCTTAATAAACCTACGGTAAAAACCTGCATGCCCAAGAAAACTTCTTATACCTTTGATGTCCCTTGGGTATGGTAGCTTTTCAATAGCTTCTATCTTTGCTGGATCAACTTCTATTCCTTTCCAGAAATCTTATGCCCAAGAATACCTTCAGTAACCATGAAGTGACACTTCTCCCAATTAAGAACTAAGTGTTGGTCTTCACAACGCTGCAAAACTTTGTTAAGGTTGAACAAGCAATTATCGAAGGAAGTACCATACACAGAAAAATCATCCATAAAACTTCCATTATCTTTTCAATATAATCAGCAAATATAGCATTCATGCATCTTTGAAAAGTAGCAGGAGCATTACATAAACCGAATGGCATTCTCCTATAAGCAAAAGTACCATATGGGCAAGTAAAAGTGGTCTTTTCTTGATCATCCTTATGGACAGGAATTTGTGAGAAACCTGAATAACCATCTAGATAGCAAAAGTGAGAGTGTTTAGATAACCTTTCTAACATTTGATCAATAAATGGCAATGGATAATGATCTTTTCGAGTTGCTTTTTTAATTTTCTGAAATCAATACACATCCTATAACCAACAACAGTACGTTGAGCCACAAGTTCATCCTCATCATTTGGAACAACAGTCATTCCACCCTTTTTAGGAACACAATGAACAGGACTAACCCACTTACTATCAGCTATAGGATAAATGATACCAGCTTCAATAAGTCTTATTACCTCTTTCCTTACCACTTCTTTCATTTTTGGATGGAGACGGCGTTGATAATCAACAACAGGTTTTGCATCTTCCTCCAATTAATTTTATGCATACATAGAGCTGGGCTTATACCTTTAAGATCATCAAGAGAGTATCCAATGGCTGGTCGGTGAGCTTTTAGCACATCAAGTAATTTCTCTTCTTCTTCAGCTGAAAGGTTAGCACTAATAATGACAGGATATATGCTCTTCTCATCCAAATATGCATATTTCAGATTTGCAGGCAAAGGTTTTAATTCAAAACTAGGATCCCCTTTAGGTGGTGGTAGCACTCCTAAATTATCAGGTGGGATATGCAATTGTAATTGTGGTGGTTGTTGCCATAATATTTGTTCCAAAGCCTCTTTTTCCTCATCATTAAATGGTTCATCTTGATTAAGCATATAACGTTCTACAACATCTGTTGAAGCTACAGCTATATGAGCAAGAGTTTCAATTATCTTAGAAATTGGCTCTTTCACAACATGTTTATCAGCAAATTTGGAAAAGTTGAATTCAAGTTTTCACCAGCACATTTAATAAACACTTTCTCTTTAGCAAATTAATTTCAGCACCAACAGTATGTAAGAAAGGTCTACCAAAAATGATAGGACAAAATGAATCTTGAGGACAACCAAGCACAATAAAATCAGCAGGATATTTTATTTTGCCAACCAATACTTCAACATCTCTAACAATTCCAAATGGACTAATATAATCTTTATTAGCAAGTTGAATTGTCATACCTGTCTCTTCCATAACAATAGGATCAATATCAGGCTTGATTTCAAGATAAGAGAATATGGAATGACACTAATACTTGCTCCAATATCACATAGACCATGATAACTTGAAGTCCCAATAGAGCATGATATAACAGGTTTCCCCTTGGCCGAATTACCTTTGATGACTTTAGTAGCATCTTCACATAGATAAACATCAACAGGGTCTTCTTCATTAAGTTGCTTGATAAAGAAATTTGAGTGTTGACTTCCACCTGTTCATAAGGCTGAGAACATCTTTCTATTACTTTGTTAGTAACAGCAATAAGTAAATTCTCCTTAACTTGGTTTGGATAGGAGGTGGTTCAACATACTCCTCAATTGTCACAGATGACACGGTTCAACCTGTTTAATAACTTTAGGAACAACAATAGATTGTTTAACAGGTTCAACATAAACTTCAAACCACTTTTGGAACACAGATATGATCAGCAAAATTTAGCTATTTCAATTATAACATAAGGATCAAGATTAAAAGTATCACTCATATTTTTAAACAGATAGAAGTAGAGAAATTCTCTACACATGAATATCCATAATCAAAATAGGCTCATTACCTTTATCAAGATCCCAATGTAGTATTTTCAGAAATAGTCTCCAATAAATTCCATGCTTCTTCTTCAGTATTATTAGTAAAACTTCCACCAGATGAATTATCCAGAATCTTTGTGCTTCATAGGTAGCCTCACATAAAAGTTTATCAATATAAGTTTCCTTGTAAGATCATGACAAGGATTCTTGCGAAGGAGTTCCTTTAACCTCCCCCAAGCTTGAGTAATACTCTCTCCCAGATGTGGCCAGAAATTGAATATGTAGCAGCGGTTCTCATAAGCTTCTTTAGGAGTAAAATATTTAAGAAAGAAAACCTTCCTCAAGATATTCATTCAATACCTCTTCATCCAGAGACCTGTACCAATCACGAGCATTACCAGATAAAGACAAATATAGTAACTTCCTTTTTACCTGATCCTCAGAAATACCAGGAAGTCTAAATAACCACATATGTCTTCAATTAACTCCATGTGTTCACGTGCAGACTTAGTTCCATCCCTGTAAATGGATTTTTCATAACTCTTTTAACATGACCCATGGGAATTTTATATCCCACTTTAGGTATCTCAGGCACAGTAGTTTCAACCACTTTGCAGTAGTGGCATAAGCACTTTCATATAGAGCAAGATGCAGCGAGGCACGATTCATAAATGCCATAGTAACAATGAGATAAAACAGCTTTCAGCTTTCAAGTTTCCTTACCAAACTTCTTACCAATAGCGCTACGCTCCCCGGCAACGGCGCCAGAAAAGTATCTTGATGACTCCCAAGTGCAGGAGATCAATTGTAGTACCTTTCAATTAGAAAAGGTTGTCGAACCCACGAGGAGCTGAAGGTATTGGTTAGTAAGATTGATAAATAAAACAATAAAAGATGCAAGTGTTTTTGGTATTTTCGGTTGTATAATTCAATGCAGCAAGTAACAATAGCAAGTGAAAGCTCTCAAAGAGAGAAAGCCCAATCCTCTTATGTGCAAGAGGACAAGCTCAAGTGATGTGTAACTTATATGTGGAAAACGTTCCCGAGGGCGGCATGGATATGCTAGGCATAGAGATTTATTAAACAACACGTTGAATATCTTGTCAAGTTTTAATCTTCTTTGGACGGAGCCATAAGGTATAGCTAAATAAATAAACTACAACCCCTTATGATGGATCATGTGGCCAAGTAAATGACTGCACAAGAATTATTAAGACATAAAGTCCCACCATAGCATTACACTCTAAGGTCCCCGATACTAATACCCTCATAATATAACTTCATGACTCTCTCAGGTTTACGTGTCCTCCCAAGTCTCCTCAATTCATTATACTACGGTGTTCTCCTATGAGCCCATATAGGTGAAGTGTTGTGCAGTCGACGTTCGCACAACACCATCATAGAATCACATAAAAGATAAACTCTTGACAAAATACCAACACATGTTATATATAAATCATTGCCAATTCATCCTATGCCCTCAGGAACATACGGGAACTACTCACAACGTGCAAACATGATCATAATCAGTGGCATAAGTGGTACAACACAATCTGAAATTATAACTTCACCACAAATAATGACAAGTACTCAATCACAAACATGAATAGTAGCACAAGACAAGTATCTAGGGTATAGCAACTCTCAAACTGAGGGGAACGGAGTGGATCACGAGATGATGATGGAGATGGTGCTGGTCTTGATGGGGGTGATGATGTAGAGGCCTCCTCCCACGCCAAGGAGGAGAGGTGATGACGATGACGATGATTTCCCCCTTCTCCGGAGCTCCGGAGCAGCAGGATCTGATCCCCCTCGGAGGGAATCAGGAGTTTCGCCGCCGCCGCGACCTCGGATGGACTTGGGAAAATTAGGGCGTACTTTTCGGGCGAGACGAAGGCGTTGCTAAAAAGCCCCAGGCGAGGAGGTGCCCGAGGCATTTTGGTGGGCCCCACGCGGCCAGGTACATGGCCGCGTGGGCCACCCCCTTTTGGCCCTCGTGGCTCTCCTCTCTTCGGTCTTCTTTCCATTGCCTTCCTTCCGATGAAAAACCTCCGTGGTATTTTTCCTTTTATTATTGGGTTCCTGAAACTCCTGAAATAATAAAAACAAGAAAAGGGGGTTTTCTGCCTCCCAGAAATTAAATACCAAAAATAGGGACTTTGTATGAAAGTCCCCTAAATCATCTAAAACATGTATAAACATTGATATAACAGTGCATATAACATTCTAATATGCTACTAAAGGTTGCATAAATGATGATATAAAATGCACGTATCAGCCACCGCCATCTTCATCGCCGTTGCTGCTTCCCATGATGAGGAGGGAGTAGTTCTCCCCCAAGGCTGATGGCTCTACCGGTAGCTATGTGGTTTATCTCTCTCCCATGGTGTGATCTTTATATGATCATGAGCTTTGTAATCTAGTTGATGTCATAGATGTTTCCCCTTCATTATGTATTGCATATGCTAGTCAAGTTGTTTTATCATTATGATCTTCGGAGTCACGTGAGAACACTATATCAAGGTGACAGTGTGGGTGATGTGTGTGACTCTATTAATAGATCAGAAGGATATTTATCATGAGTTGCTCTTTCATTGGTTGTCACTATAAAGTTGTGGCGTTTGTTTAGTACTATTTTGGGGCGCTCATAGTGACAGCGTGGGGGTGCCCTAGAGAGGGAATACAGACTTGAGGTGTGCTATTACAGCCCTACGCAGTGGATTGGTTTTCGTTATCCAACGGGAGAGTAGTTTAAGAGTAGCATAGTGAAGAGGAAGTATTTATGTATTCAGTTATATTATTATTATTGAGAGTGTCCACTAGTGAAAGTATGATCCCTATGCCTTATTTCCAAGCATTGAAACACCGTTTACAACCAGTTCTGCTACATGTTTGCTTGCTACCATTTTTATTTCAGATTGCAATTACTACTTATAATCATCCATATCATTTCTATTTCACTATCTCTTCGCCGAACTAGTGCACCTATACACCTGACAAATGTATTGGGTGTGTTGTGGACACAAGAGACTTCTTGTATCTTAATTGCAGGGTTGCTTGAGAGGGATATCTTTGAGCTCTATCTCCTTGAGTTCGATAAACCTTGGGTTATTTACTCAAGGGAAACTTGCTGCTGTTCTACAAACCTCTGCACTTGGAGGCCTGATGACGTGAAAGTCACACGTTTGTTGGGAACCCCAAGAGGAAGGTATGATGAGTGCAGCTGCAAGTTTTCCCTCAGCATGAAACCAAGCTTATCGAACTAGTAGGAGATGAAGACACTTCTGAAGGTGTCAACGACGCCAGAAAAAGTGGTGTTGGTGGAGTGCTTCCTCTTCCTAGCAATGGTGACAGAAAAAGTGCGGTGTCGATGGGGAGGTCCTGGCGGTTGACTTGGAACCTGCACACAACACAACCAAAATACTTTACCCCAACTTAATAGTGAGGTTGTCAATCTCACCGGCTTGCTGAAAACAAAGGATTAGACGTATAGTATGGAAAATGATGTTTGTTTGCAGAGAATGAAAGAAAACATAATTACAGTAGGTTGTAATTCAGATGTAAAAGAATGGACCAGGGTCCACAGTTCACTAGTGGTGTCTCTCCATAATAAATAACTAACATGTTGGGTAAACAAATTACAGCTGGGCAATTGACAATATTGAAAAGTGCATAATATGCATGTGCAAGTTGTAGTGTCTACTATGAGATTCATTTGGGCATTACGACAAGGTACACAGACCGCTATCCAGCATGCATCTGTGCCTAAATAGTCCACCTTCAGGTTAGCATCCGCACCCCTTCCAGTATTAAGTTGCAAGCAACAGACAATTGCATTAAGTAAAGTGCATAATGTAAACAACACATTCATCCTTAGACAAAGCATCATTAGGTTACCCCTAGTGGCAACAGCACATCCACAACCTTAGAGGTTGCTGTCACTCCCCCAGATTAAATGGAGACTGAACCCACTATCTAGCATAAATACTCCCTCTTAGAGTCACAAGCATCCACTTGGCCAGAGTATCAACAAGCAACGGAGAGCATGCAAGATCATAACTAACATAGACATAATATTTCAGTATTCAACTTGACATAGTATCAATATTCATCGGATCCCAGTTTGATCATGATAGGCAGCTCACAAGATCTAAACATGATGGCACGAGAGGAGAAGACAACCATCTAGCTACTGCTATAGACCCATAGTCCAAGGATGAACTACTCACACATCACTCCGGAGGCAGGCATGGCGATGTAGAGCCCTCCAGTGATGATTCCCCTCTCCGGCAGGGTGCCGGGAAGAGCTTTAGAACCCTCCCGAGTTAGGGTTGACGGCGGCGGTGGCTCTAGAACTTTTTTGTGGAATATGACTCGGGTCTTTAGGGTTTTCCCGAGAAAGGCAATTTATAGGCGAAGGGGTGGCGTCGGTGGAGGCCTGAGACCTCCTCACAACGTGGCGGTGCGACAACATGTGGGACCGTGCCACCAAGGTGAGGGCGGCCCACGGCCCCCCTTCGTCTCTCCTTCGGACTCCGTGTACGTGTCAGAAAAATAGGAACTTGGGTTTTTGTTTCGTCCAATTCCGAGAATATTTCCAGAACAACTTTTCTGAAACCAAAAACAGCAGAAAACATGAACTGGCACTGTGGCATCTTGGCATAATATAAGCATGGAACATCAGAAATTATAGATACGTTGGAGATGTATCAAGCATCTCCAAGCTTAGTTCTACTCGTCCTCGAGTAGGTAAAACAATAACAACAAAATAATTTCTGAGGAGACATGCTTTCACACAATCTTGATCAAATAATATTGCAAGGCTCATTTCATGAATGAAGTGACTCAAGGCAATGGTCTATAGTTTGCTAACAAATAGATAAAGAGTAAACAACTGAATCATATAAGCAAAAACTTTTCATGAATAGTACTTTCAAGACAAGCATCAAAAAGCTTTGCATAAGAGTTAACTCATAAAGCAATAGATTCTAAATAAAGGCATTGAAGCAACACATAGGAAGATTTAAGTTTCAGCAATTGCTTTCAACTTTCAACATGTATATCTCATGGATATTGTCAACACAAAGTAATATAACAAGTGCAATAAGTAAGCATATAAGAATTAATGCACACAAAGTTAACACAAGTGTTTGCTTCTGAGATAGAAAGAAGTAGGTAAACTGACTCAACATAAAGTAAAAGAAAGGCCCTTCGTAGAGGGAAGCAGGGATTAAATCATGTGCTAGAGCTTTTTAGGTTTTTGGAATCATATAGAGAGCATAAAGTAAGTTTTTGAGAGGTGTTTGTTGTTGTCAACGAATGGTAGTGGGCACTCTATCTCCCTTGTCACCTAGACTTTCAAGAGCGGCTCCCATGAAGGATGTTATTTCTACCCAAGGGTAGATCATCCCTCTTCTCTTTTGTTTACACATGCATATTTATAAATTGGTATGACACTCCTCCCAACCTTTGCTTACACAAGCCATGGCTAACCGAATCCTCGGGTGCCTTCCAACAATCACATACCATGGATGAGTGCCTATTTGATAATGTTTAACACTTTGAAATTTGCTTTTGATAAATCATTGGCAAAACGTGTGAAGAGAATTAAACAGTTATAGTTGTAATTAATTGGGACTGGGCACCCCATTTGCCAGCTCTTTTTGCAAGTTATTGGATAAGCGGATGTATATGCCACTAGTCCATTGGTGAAAGTCTGTCATGAGTAAATGACAAGGTGATAGAGAAAACACCACATACTTCCTCATGAGCTATAAAACATTGACACAAATAAGGAGTAATAAAGTTTTGAATAGTTTAAAGGTAGCACATGAAGTATTTACTTGGAGTGGCAGGAAATACCACATAATAGGTAGTTATGGTGGACACAAATGGCATGGGTTTTGGCTCAAGGTTTGGATGCACGAGAAGCATTCCCTCTCAGTACAGAGTTTAGGCTAGCAAGGTTGTTTGAAGCAAACACAAGATATCAACCAGTACAGCAAGACTTACACAAAAACATATTGCAAGCATTATAAGACTCTACACTGTCTTCCTTGTTATTCAAACACTTTTACCAGAAAATATTTAGACCTTAGAGATACCAAACATGCAAACCAAGTCTCAACATACTCTACGGTAGTTCTCCACTAATAGGCTTTTGAAAGGACACGGATGTCGCCTAGAGGGGGGGGGGTGAATAGGCGATTAAAATTCTTCTATGGTTTAGGCTTGAATAAATGCGGAATAAAACTAGCGGTTAATTTATCAAGCACAAAACCTAAACAAAGATAGGTTTACCTATGTGCACCAACAACTTATGCAAATCAAAATAAGCAACTATGTGATAGCAAGATATATTACTTCAAACTCGATGACTATCACAAAGTAATTGCATAAGTAAGAAGCTCGGGTATAGAAATACCGAGGCACTTGGAGACGATGATTTATTGTAGCGTACCTGCACTTAAAATATGGCAAGGTACCCCTGGATCGTTTCATTTGCACACACAGTTTAAGATGAAGTACCACAACAAAGTATCATTATTACATCGAATGATCCAGACTTGGTAAAATATTCATTACAACTTGCATAGCATATAGCTAGCTTAAAAGAGTAAAGCAACGGAAATAATAATCTTCATGGAGTCCTCATCCTTTGCATGTGCCACAGGCGAAAACATGTTGGTTGCAGATTCAAAAACCCTTAACGTAAACTCACTCGTCAACAGAACAATCTGCAACAAATAAAATTAAAAATGGATCTGGCAAGTGACACTATGTGGACACTTAATGGAATAACTCTATAGCCTATATGCATATTTGGCTGGTGGAGTTTCAAGGCTATTTCGCATAAAAGCCAATTTTTCCTAACACTTTGTAAAACATTTTCTTCAAATGTTTGAGACAATATGGCATGAAATCCATAGTCTCGTCTACCCTTGTTCACCCATCCAAATTTTACTTAAAGAAATCGAGATGTTGGGAGCCTCCGTTGTCATCCTTGATCAGCTGCTCAAATTGTCCGTAACCGGGGACACAACTAAGTACTTAGATTTTACACTCTCGAGAGGTTGTGCACTTTCACCACGAGACCCAACAAATCCAAACTATCCTCAAGCACTCAATTTTTGCTAAGGAAAAGGAGAGAGTTGAGACGAGTCCTTTGGGAAACAGTCCCCTGTTCCTCTGGGCAGACCCAAAGATATTCATCTACTGAGACGTGCCGGAATCAGGTTCCTAGAACTTACTTAGTCAAGACAGAGCCATAATACCAAGTGGCTGCACTGGAAGCATCTTCCCTTAGAGAAAACTTTGGTCCCTTTAATAGCCTGGGTGGCAATCCACAAGTGAATAAACACTCAACTCTGTCAGCCGTTCAAGCCCAATTCCACCCAGGTGATAAATTAACTTAGTAGAATTAAGCTTTCAATAAAACAACTTTGCATAGCATCAATGATTCTACTAAGTTATCAATAGGATTCTAGACACAACTAGTGTAAAGGTATTATGGGTTTAGCATATAGTAATAATACTATCCAACACATGCATATAAAGAAATACACTAAGTAATGCATATAAAAATACTTAGGAGATTTCATGAGGTGTGCCACTTGCCTTGGCAAACAGAAGTGTAGTAGTAGCAGTTGCAACCACTTTCGTCTCTCTCCGGAATTTCTAACAAGTCAAATAAATCACAAATAAACACACAATCATAAATGCAACACTTAGAAAAATATGATATGCATGAGATGCAGGATGACACAATAATTATGGTATGAAAGACATGCAAAACAATTTAAGGGAAAAACATAACATAACTATCCCATTTGGCTAAGGCAAGGTCAAGGTTGATCTCAAAGTAAACTTGACAAAATAACAACTTGAAAAGTTGTAAGGCTAGTTCAAGTCTTTACATGTTAGATCTTCAAAATATCTTCAACTCCTTTGTAGTTTCATTGATCTTCAATGGTCTTCAGTTAGTACTCTAGGACCTTAGTCTTAAACACCAAGGACTTGGTCTATGTCCAAAGTGAGACAAAAACAGAAAGAAAGAAGATAGTAGTTGGTCTTCCAAGAATCTTCTCCTTGCTTCCTTGTAGCTTTCCTTGATGTGATAACTTCATTGCAACTTGTAGACTTGATGATTCTGAAGACTTGATGATGTTGGCAGAAGATTGATCTTGAATGTAACTTAGCCACCATGGAGTTTAAGAGAAGCAGGAAGAAGGACTTAGAAAAAGTAGGATGGTTGGTCTTCATGAACTTCCTCTTGATTTCTTCTAAGTACTTTTCTTCTTGGAGATGCTTCTGGAGTCTTGTATTTATGCTAAGTTCTTCTTTGGTCCTTCATTGTTTCCACTAACTTCTAACTTAGTGGTTTTGACTAGAGGTATCAAGAGCTAACATGCAACCTCAGAATTTCAAAAGAGGAAGTCATGTACAAAATAATCCTAAGGACTAGAGATGCATGCCATGCCCTGAAATTATTCTAAGTTAATGCAAGGCAAGCAAGATGGACAAAATGACTAAGGACCAAAGGTCAACAATAAGTCAAAAATAATTTATAAGGAAAAGTTAACAAAACTAAGAGGTGCTAGAATTTTCTAAGGAAAAAGTATTGTCAAAATACTTGTCAAATATTTTCTAAGGAAGAAATAGTTTTGTTTCAGAGACAAAATATTTCTAAGTACTTGTTATCAACTAAAGTCATCAAAATATGATTAAGTCATTTATCAGTCGAAAATAAGAAGAAAAATATTTTTAATAAATTTTTGATTATTAAAATAACACCTAAAAAGCATTTAATCAATATTTAATCAAAAATCATTAAAACTAATTTTACAAAAATACTAGAGTATTCCTACGACCAATACTTAGGCATACAAAATTATAGAAAAAGAGTTTGCTCAAAAATCTATTTTTAAACTCAATTTATAGTCAAAATACTAATTAAACCACCTTTAAAAAAAAACTAATTTAATTTCGTCAAAACCTAAAAATAACTATGCCAAAAGTTTCTATGTGTCATAAGCTTTCCAAAAATATAAAGTTTGCAAAATTTTGCCGAGCCAATAAAAAGTAGTGATAGATCTAATCTACAGGGACCTATCTGCAAAATCGCCAAATAAAAATAAAACAGGGAAATTCTTCTCCACGCTGGCGCTGACGAGGCGTGGACCGCTGACGGGGCGCTGACTAGGCTGCTGACGGAGATGCTGACTGGGCTCTGACTGGATCTAGGGTTACCAGAGGCCGTTGGATCTAAAGTGGATTGGACGCTTCAGATCTGTTGATACCCCTTCGGGGTCAGTCTAATCGTGGCCGTCGATTTTGGATCGAACGGATCTGGGATAGGGTTTACCTCGCCAGCTTGGATGTCGCCGGAAAATGGTGATGCGGCGGCACTGGCCTCGGGTGTGCACGGTGACGGCGCTCCGGTGGTGCTCTTGGCTCCGGATATTGACGACGGTGCGCGGAAGGACTCGACGAAGCGGATGAAAGTGAAGGCGGGGTCGTGCCCTTCCTGGAACGGCAGAGGAGCACGGACGGAGATGCGGCCGCACCGGCGAGATGCAGTCGAGCACCGTCTCGTCGATCTTCTATGAAGGAAATCCAAAAAAACACATCAGCGGGTGCGCAAGAGAGAGGGAAAGGCTTAGGGGTCAGAGGGAGGAGGAGAGGACCCGTGGTGTCGCCGGAACTAAGCTCGAACGGCGGCGGCCATGGCGGCTCCGGTGAGCGATTTCTGCGGCCTGGTGGCACGAAAATGAGAGGGAGGAGAGGGGAAAAGAGGAGGGGGTCGAGGGCTTCTTATAGGCGGCTCGTGGCAGGAAAATATGCACTAAATCGTCGGCAATCAAGGGATTGATTTCCACTGTTTTTCGGGCGCGTGATTTTCGGCTGGAGGTTCAAGATGATGACATCATCGCCTGCATCATGTGTGGGACCCGTAGGTCAGTGAGAGAAAGAGGGGCCGGGTGGGCTGCTATTTGCTGCGTGCGCGGTAGAGAACAAATGGGTTCGGCCCAGTTTGCTCTGCCTCCTTTTTTTGTACTATCCTTTTTCTTTTTCTGAAAACTTTGATAACTTTAGTTTTAAAACTTCAATTTAACTCAAATTTGTTTCTAATTTTTTGTAAAATCAAGATATGTTATTTAAAGCATTCAAACACACTTTTTCAAACATTTCAAAATACAAAATTAAAAATATTACAAAAATGCTTAATTGACAAGTTAAGTAAATTTTAAAATAGGATTTTACATAAAATCTTTTGTGGCCTATTAAAATTAAATAAAATACCACAAATGTAAATATTTGAAAATAATTTATTTTTCAAATAAGTACAATCAAATCACAACCAACAATTTGACATAACAAATAAAACTATAATAATAAAAAACAATATATAGGGCATAACTTGCCCTTTTAATATGTTTTCTTAAATATGTTTTCAAGTGGAATTATAATTCCCACTTTTGAAATATCCAAATGCAAGCAATGCTATATGAGTTGATGAATGCATGCATGATTTTTTTCTTTTCAAAGCAAAATACATAATAGTTTTCAAAAGTTTTAAATTTTTCTGATTTTTCAACTTTTTGAAAAACTTGGGATGTTACAGACTACCACCCTTAAAAGGAATCTCGTCCCCGAGATTCGGGAAGGCTAGCAAAAGGTTGTGACTGGGGTATCTGGGTGGCTACCACCCTTTAAAAAAACCTGTGTTGGTATTAAAATTCCAATGGCAACTATTACAACCTTATCATCATTACATTGTCTCTGGTCCTACTTGGCTAAACTCCTCCTGAAGTTTCTCTAGGTTCCTTCTTTTCTGGTTTTACATTGATATCTGATCCGCCTTTTATCTGGTGTGGTGAGCGTGACCGCTTTGTTGGCTTGATCAATCTGACCATCATATTTAGATATCCAGTCCTTGCCTATGATTATATCAAAGCCTTGTAGGTCCAGCACAAACAACTCACTTGGGAAGTTATGTGTCTCAATTCCCAAGGTCATGTTTTGGCATACAGTGTTTGCTGGCATTTTTCCTTCTGTAGAGCTTACCCGGATGGGTCTCCTAAGTCCTCGATTGGGGATCTTATTTTTACTCACAAAGTCCTTTGATATGAAGGAATGTGTTGCTTCAATATCAAAAAGTACTAAGGCAGGATAAGAGTTGATCATCAATCCTTCGATAACTGGGTCTGGTTTCTTGAGAACTCTCTCTATGTTTATAGAAAACACATGTCCCTTTCTGTACTGAATTGGCTTAGTCCCATTGCCGGTCTTCTTTTCTGGACAGCTTCAGGAGTAGTGTCCCTTTTTCTTGCATTTGAAACACTCTACCTGACTGAGGTCCTTCTTATTGGGTTTTGGGGGGAGATTCTGACTACTGTTTTCTCCCATACGGTGCTCATCTTCGAGGTCATAAACTTCTTCAATATGAGCGGGGCTATCGTGACCATGGTTGAGGAGGTGGTCATCTTCTCCATGCAAGCCGTGTTCATTAATATTACGACAATGGTGGTTATGGTCTTCATGGTGGTTGGACTCAAAACAAACATGTTCCTCATGTGAAGTTCTCCATTCCTGCTCTGATGCTGAGTGATGGTTTTCCAATTCCTGCTTCCTCTTCTTGCTTGCATGTTGCTTCATTCTGCCTCCAGGGTTATAGCTTTGTCAATCAGTGACCGGTAGTCAGGGGCATGGGCAATTGTTAAATAAATGGCTAATTTACCATCCAGACCATTTAGAAATCTCTTCCTCCTTTTGTCATCTGTATCAACCTCATCCGGTGCATAACGTGCTAGGTTATTGAACTCATTCATGTATTCATCTATAGTTCGATCACCTTGTCGAAGGTCGAGGAATTCCTCCTTCTTTAGATTCATCAGTCCCGATGACATATGTGCAGCACGAAATCCTTCTTGGAACAAATCCCATGTCATCTCTTCAATGGGGTAAGTGATCTGGTAGCTGTCCCACTAGTTTGCTGCAGGTCCTTCCAGTAGATATGCCGTGAGTCTAACCTTCTCAGCATACGTGCATCCAATTGTGACTAAGTCCTTACTTACTGAATGTAGCCAATTGTCAGCCAAAATAGGTTCAGTAGTACTTGAGAATTTCCTTGGTCTAAGCTTCAAGAATTTGGTCAGCATATCCACTTGAGGGGGGTGGTGCTGGAATGTCCTTGGTGTCTTCTTGGTTTTGGTTCATTAACAAGCTCAACTGATTCTGTGCTTCTATTATTTGATTTGTCATTGTCTTCCAATCAACTTTGGGGCTTTGGTGAGTCATCTATTTGGGTTTAGCATAGATGAGTAAGGATAGAAAGATGCTAAGGAAGAAATCTACCCAACACAGCAGATCAAGACAAAACATCTTACAAACAACATCTATCCAATAAAAGCCACAAGCTTCAAACATAGAAAATAAATCTAGTATTGGCATACAACCTAAGTTGGTATGATCAATACCCTAACACGATGTCGTTGTTCTAATAAGGTGGTAGTTTCTAGTCTATCTCCATCTTAAGTGCTTCAAGTTCTTTTTCAGCTTCCTTCACAATCTTCTAAGTGCTTGAGCTCATAATCTGATTTCTTCAATGATCTTCCATGTAGGTAGTGCTTCATGTTGAGTCGTAGCATTTCTCCATGAAGTATCAGACTTACTCTTGGTCATCACCAAACATGTCTTCATGGATACAAAGAGGTAGGTCATCTAGAAAAAGATAAGACTTTTCTAGAAGGTTGATAGTAGATGAGAGTACTAGAAAAATAAAATGAAATGTTTTGTTTTTTAGTAACCTGAATAAAATAGATTTTAATCCTATGGTCAAACCTATTTCTATCCATGTCTAGGGTCTCGAATCTACAGGCAACACAGTGCTCTGATACCATCTGTAGCGTACCTGCACTTAAAATATGGCAAGGTACCTGTGTATAGTGCAAACCCCTGGATCGTTTCATTTGCACACACAGTTTAAGATGAAGTACCACAACAAAGTATCATTATTACATCGAATGATCCAGACTTGGTAAAATATTCATTACAACTTGCATAGCATATAGCTAGCTTAAAAGAGTAAAGCAGCAGAAATAATAATCTTCATGGAGTCCTCATCCTTTGCATGTGCCACAGGCGAAAACATGTTGGTTGCAGATTCGAAAACCCTTAACGTAAACTCACTCGTCAACTGAACAATCTGCAACAAATAAAATTTTGCAACGGAGTGGGTCAGAACCATTAAAAATGGATCTGGCAAGTGACACTATGTGGACACTTAATGGAATAACTCTATAGCCTATATGCATATTTGGCGGTGTAGTTTCAAGGCTATTTCGCATAAAAGCCAATTTTTCCTAACACTTTGTAAAACATTTTCTTCAAATGTTTGAGACAATATGGCATGAAATCCATAGTCTCGTCTACCCTTGTTCACCCATCCAAATTTTACTTAAAGAAATCGAGATGTTGGGAGCCTCCGTTGTCATCCTTGATCAGCTGCTCAAATTGTCCATAACCGGGGACACGGCTAAGTACTTAGATTTTACACTCTCGAGAGGTTGTGCACTTTTACCACGAGACCCAACAAACCCAAACTATCCTCAAGCACTCAATTTGTGCTAAGGAAAAGAAGAGAGTTGAGACGAGTCCTTTGGGAAACAGTCCCCTGTTCCTTTGGGCAGACCCAAAGATATTCATCTACTGAGACATGCCAGAATCAGGTTCCTAGAACTTACTTAGTCAAGGCAGAGCCATAATACCAAGTGGCTGCACTGGAAGCATCTTCACTTAGAGAAAACTTTGGTCCCTTTAATACCCTGGGTGGCAATCCACAAGTGAATAAACACTCAACTCTGTCAGCCGTTCAAGCCCAATTCCACCCAGGTGATAAATTAACTTAGTAGAATTAAGCTTTCAATAAAACAACTTTGCATAGCATCAATGATTCTACTAAGTTATCAATAGGATTCTAGACACAACTAGTGTAAAGGTATTATGGGTTTAGCATATAGTAATAATACTATCCAACACATGCATATAAAGAAATACACTAAGTAATGCATATAAAAATACTTAGGAGATTTCATGAGGTGTGCCACTTGCCTTGGCAAACAGAAGTGTAGTAGTAGCAGTTGCAACCACTTTCGTCTCTCTCCGGAATTTCTAACAAGTCAAATAAATCACAAATAAACAGACAATCATAAATGCAACACTTAGAAAAATATGATATGCATGAGATGCAGGATGACACAATAATTATGGTATGAAAGACATGCAAAACAATTTAAGGGAAAAACATAACATAACTATCCCATTTGGCTAAGGCAAGGTCAAGGTTGATCTCAAAGTAAATTTGACAAAATAACAACTTGAAAAGTTGTAAGGCTAGTTCAAGTCTTTACATGTTAGATCTTCAAAATATCTTCAACTCCTTTGTAGTTTCATTGATCTTCAATGGTCTTCAGTTAGTACTCTAGGACCTTAGTCTTAAACACCAAGGACTTGGTCTATGTCCAAAGTGAGACAAAAACAGAAAGAAAGAAGATAGTAGTTGGTCTTCCAAGAATCTTCTCCTTGCTTCCTTGTAGCTTTCCTTGATGTGATAACTTCATTGCAACTTGTAGACTTGATGATTCTGAAGACTTGATGATGTTGGCAGAAGATTGATCTTGAATGTAACTTAGCCACCATGGAGTTTAAGAGAAGCAGGAAGAAGGACTTAGAAAAAGTAGGATGGTTGGTCTTCATGAACTTCCTCTTGATTTCTTCTAAGTACTTTTCTTCTTGGAGATGCTTCTGGAGTCTTGTATTTATGCTAAGTTCTTCTTTGGTCCTTCATTGTTTCCACTAACTTCTAACTTAGTGGTTTTGACTAGAGGTATCAAGAGCTAACATGCAACCTCAAAATTTCAAAAGAGGAAGTCATGTACAAAATAATCCTAAGGACTAGAGATGCATGCCATGCCCTGAAATTATTCTAAGTTAATGCAAGGCAAGCAAGATGGACAAAATGACTAAGGACCAAAGGTCAACAATAAGTCAAAAATAATTTATAAGGAAAAGTTAACAAAACTAAGAGGTGCTAGAATTTTCTAAGGAAAAAGTATTGTCAAAATACTTGTCAAATATTTTCTAAGGAAGAAATAGTTTTGTTTCAGAGACAAAATATTTCTAAGTACTTGTTATCAACTAAAGTCATCAAAATATGATTAAGTCATTTATCAGTCGAAAATAAGAAGAAAAATATTTTTAATAAATTTTTGATTATTAAAATAACACCTAAAAAGCATTTAATCAATATTTAATCAAAAATCATTAAAACTAATTTTACAAAAATACTAGAGTATTCCTACGACCAATACTTAGGCATACAAAATTATAGAAAAAGAGTTTGCTCAAAAATCTATTTTTAAACTCAATTTATAGTCAAAATACTAATTAAACCACCTTTAAAAAAAAACTAATTTAATTTCGTCAAAACCTAAAAATAACTATGCCAAAAGTTTCTACGTGTCATAAGCTTTCCAAAAATATAAAGTTTGCAAAATTTTGCCGAGCCAATAAAAAGTAGTGATAGATCTAATCTACAGGGACCTATCTGCAAAATCGCCAAATAAAAATAAAACAGGGAAATTCTTCTCCACGCTGGCGCTGACGAGGCATGGACCGCTGACGGGGCGCTGACTAGGCTGCTGACGGAGATGCTGACTGGGCTCTGACTGGATCTAGGGTTACCAGAGGCCGTTGGATCTAAAGTGGATTGGACGCTTCAGATCTGTTGATACCCCTTCGGGGTCAGTCTAATCGTGTCCGTCGATTTTGGATCGAACGGATCTGGGATAGGGTTTACCTCGCCAGCTTGGATGTCGCCGGAAAATGGTGATGCGGCGGCGCTGGCCTCGGGTGTGCACGGTGACGGCGCTCCGGTGGTGCTCTTGGCTCCGGATATTGACGACGGTGCGCGGAAGGACTCGACGAAGCGGATGAAAGTGAAGGTGGGGTCGTGCCCTTCCTGGAACGGCAGAGGAGCACGGACGGAGATGCGGCCGCGCCGGCGAGATGCAGTCGAGCACCGTCTCGTCGATCTTCTGTGAAAGAAATCCAAAAAAACACATCAGCGGGTGCGCAAGAGAGAGGGAAAGGCTTAGGGGTCAGAGGGAGGAGGAGAGGACCCGTGGTGTCGCCGGAACTAAGCTCGAACGGCGGCGGCCATGGCGGCTCCGGTGAGCGATTTCTGCGGCCTGGTGGCACGAAAATGAGAGGGAGGAGAGGGGAAAAGAGGAGGGGGTCGAGGGCTTCTTATAGGCGGCTCGTGGCAGGAAAATATGCACTAAATCGTCGGCAATCAAGGGATTGATTTCCACTGTTTTTCGGGCGCGTGATTTTCGGCTGGAGGTTGAAGCTGATGACATCATCGCCTGCATCATGTGTGGGACCCGCAGGTCAGTGAGAGAAAGAGAGAGGCCGGGTGGGCTGCTATTTGCTGCGTGAGCGGTAGAGAACAAATGGGTTCGGCCCAGTTTGCTCTGCCTCCTTTTTTTGTACTATCCTTTTTCTTTTTCTGAAAACTTTGATAACTTTAGTTTTAAAACTTCAATTTAACTCAAATTTGTTTCTAATTTTTTGTAAAATCAAGATATGTTATTTAAAGCATTCAAACACACTTTTTCAAACATTTCAAAATACAAAATTAAAAATATTACAAAAATGCTTAATTGACAAGTTAAGTAAATTTTAAAATAGGATTTTACATAAAATCTTTTGTGGCCTATTAAAATTAAATAAAATACCACAAATGTAAATATTTGAAAATAATTTATTTTTCAAATAAGTACAATCAAATCACAACCAACAATTTGACATAACAAATAAAACTATAATAATAAAAAACAATATATAGGGCATAACTTGCCCTTTTAATATGTTTTCTTAAATATGTTTTCAAGTGGAATTATAATTCCCACTTTTGAAATATCCAAATGCAAGCAATGCTATATGAGTTGATGAATGCATGCATGATTTTTTTCTTTTCAAAGCAAAATACATAATAGTTTTCAAAAGTTTTAAATTTTTCTGATTTTTCAACTTTTTGAAAAACTTGGGATGTTACAGACTACCACCCTTAAAAGGAATCTCGTCCCCGAGATTCGGGAAGGCTAGCAAAAGGTTGTGACTGGGGTATCTGGGTGGCTACCACCCTTTAAAAAAAACCTGTGTTGGTATTAAAATTCCAATGGCAACTATTACAACCTTATCATCATTACATTGTCTCTGGTCCTACTTGGCTAAACTCCTCCTGAAGTTTCTCTAGGTTCCTTCTTTTCTGGTTTTACATTGATATCTGATCCGCCTTTTATCTGGTGTGGTGAGCGTGACCGCTTTGTTGGCTTGATCAATCTGACCATCATATTTAGATATCCAGTCCTTGCCTATGATTATATCAAAGCCTTGTAGGTCCAGCACAAACAACTCACTTGGGAAGTTATGTGTCTCAATTCCCAAGGTCATGTTTTGGCATACAGTGTTTGCTGGCATTTTTCCTTCTGTAGAGCTTACCCGGATGGGTCTCCTAAGTCCTCGATTGGGGATCTTATTTTTACTCACAAAGTCCTTTGATATGAAGGAATGTGTTGCTTCAATATCAAAAAGTACTAAGGCAGGATAAGAGTTGATCATCAATCCTTCGATAACTGGGTCTGGTTTCTTGAGAACTCTCTCTATGTTTATAGAAAACACATGTCCCTTTCTGTACTGAATTGGCTTAGTCCCATTGCCGGTCTTCTTTTCTGGACAGCTTCAGGAGTAGTGTCCCTTTTTCTTGCATTTGAAACACTCTACCTGACTGAGGTCCTTCTTATTGGGTTTTGGGGGGAGATTCTGACTACTGTTTTCTCCCATACGGTGCTCATCTTCGAGGTCATAAACTTCTTCAATATGAGCGGGGCTATCGTGACCATGGTTGAGGAGGTGGTCATCTTCTCCATGCAAGCCGTGTTCATTAATATTACGACAATGGTGGTTATGGTCTTCATGGTGGTTGGACTCAAAACAAACATGTTCCTCATGTGAAGTTCTCCATTCCTGCTCTGATGCTGAGTGATGGTTTTCCAATTCCTGCTTCCTCTTCTTGCTTGCATGTTGCTTCATTCTGCCTCCAGGGTTATAGCTTTGTCAATCAGTGACCGGTAGTCAGGGGCATGGGCAATTGTTAAATAAATGGCTAATTTACCATCCAGACCATTTAGAAATCTCTTCCTCCTTTTGTCATCTGTATCAACCTCATCCGGTGCATAACGTGCTAGGTTATTGAACTCATTCATGTATTCATCTATAGTTTGATCACCTTGTCGAAGGTCGAGGAATTCCTCCTTCTTTAGATTCATCAGTCCCGATGACATATGTGCAGCACGAAATCCTTCTTGGAACAAATCCCATGTCATCTCTTCAATGGGGTAAGTGATCTGGTAGTTGTCCCACTAGTTTGCTGCAGGTCCTTCCAGTAGATATGCCGTGAGTCTAACCTTCTCAGCATACGTGCATCCAATTGTGACTAAGTCCTTACTTACTGAATGTAGCCAATCGTCAGCCAAAATAGGTTCAGTAGTACTTGAGAATTTCCTTGGTCTAAGCTTCAAGAATTTGGTCAGCATATCCACTTGAGAGGGGGGTGGTGCTGGAATGTCCTTGGTGTCTTCTTGGTTTTGGTTCATTAACAAGCTCAACTGATTCTGTGCTTCTATTATTTGATTTGTCATTGTCTTCCAATCAACTTTGGGGCTTTGGTGAGTCATCTATTTGGGTTTAGCATAGATGAGTAAGGATAGAAAGATGCTAAGGAAGAAATCTACCCAACACAGCAGATCAAGACAAAACATCTTACAAACAACATCTATCCAATAAAAGCCACAAGCTTCAAACATAGAAAATAAATCTAGTATTGGCATACAACCTAAGTTGGTATGATCAATACCCTAACACGATGTCGTTGTTCTAATAAGGTGGTAGTTTCTAGTCTATCTCCATCTTAAGTGCTTCAAGTTCTTTTTCAGCTTCCTTCACAATCTTCTAAGTGCTTGAGCTCATAATCTGATTTCTTCAATGATCTTCCATGTAGGTAGTGCTTCATGTTGAGTCGTAGCATTTCTCCATGAAGTATCAGACTTACTCTTGGTCATCACCAAACATGTCTTCATGGATACAAAGAGGTAGGTCATCTAGAAAAAGATAAGACTTTTCTAGAAGGTTGATAGTAGATGAGAGTACTAGAAAAATAAAATGAAATGTTTTGTTTTTTAGTAACCTGAATAAAATAGATTTTAATCCTATGGTCAAACCTATTTCTATCCATGTCTAGGGTCTCGAATCTACAGGCAACACAGTGCTCTGATACCATCTGTAGCGTACCTGCACTTAAAATATGGCAAGGTACCTGTGTATAGTGCAAACCCCTGGATCGTTTCATTTGCACACACAGTTTAAGATGAAGTACCACAACAAAGTATCATTATTACATCGAATGATCCAGACTTGGTAAAATATTCATTACAACTTGCATAGCATATAGCTAGCTTAAAAGAGTAAAGCAGCAGAAATAATAATCTTCATGGAGTCCTCATCCTTTGCATGTGCCACAGGCGAAAACATGTTGGTTGCAGATTCGAAAACCCTTAACGTAAACTCACTCGTCAACTGAACAATCTGCAACAAATAAAATTTTGCAACGGAGTGGGTCAGAACCATTAAAAATGGATCTGGCAAGTGACACTATGTGGACACTTAATGGAATAACTCTATAGCCTATATGCATATTTGGCTGGTGTAGTTTCAAGGCTATTTCGCATAAAAGCCAATTTTTCCTAACACTTTGTAAAACATTTTCTTCAAATGTTTGAGACAATATGGCATGAAATCCATAGTCTCGTCTACCCTTGTTCACCCATCCAAATTTTACTTAAAGAAATCGAGATGTTGGGAGCATCCGTTGTCATCCTTGATCAGCTGCTCAAATTGTCCATAACCGGGGACACGGCTAAGTACTTAGATTTTACACTCTCGAGAGGTTGTGCACTTTTACCACGAGACCCAACAAACCCAAACTATCCTCAAGCACTCAATTTGTGCTAAGGAAAAGAAGAGAGTTGAGACGAGTCCTTTGGGAAACAGTCCCCTGATCCTTTGGGCAGACCCAAAGATATTCATCTACTGAGACATGCCAGAATCAGGTTCCTAGAACTTACTTAGTCAAGGCAGAGCCATAATACCAAGTGGCTGCACTGGAAGCATCTTCACTTAGAGAAAACTTTGGTCCCTTTAATACCCTGGGTGGCAATCCACAAGTGAATAAACACTCAACTCTGTCAGCCGTTCAAGCCCAATTCCACCCAGGTGATAAATTAACTTAGTAGAATTAAGCTTTCAATAAAACAACTTTGCATAGCATCAATGATTCTACTAAGTTATCAATAGGATTCTAGACACAACTAGTGTAAAGGTATTATGGGTTTAGCATATAGTAATAATACTATCCAACACATGCATATAAAAAAATACACTAAGTAATGCATATAAAAATATTTAGGAGATTTCATGAGGTGTGCCACTTGCCTTGGCAAACAGAAGTGTAGTAGTAGCAGTTGCAACCACTTTCGTCTCTCTCCGGAATTTCTAACAAGTCAAATAAATCACAAATAAACACACAATCATAAATGCAACACTTAGAAAAATATGATATGCATGAGATGCAGGATGACACAATAATTATGGTATGAAAGACATGCAAAACAATTTAAGGGAAAAACATAACATAACTATCCCATTTGGCTAAGGCAAGGTCAAGGTTGATCTCAAAGTAAACTTGACAAAATAACAACTTGAAAAGTTGTAAGGCTAGTTCAAGTCTTTACATGTTAGATCTTCAAAATATCTTCAACTCCTTTGTAGTTTCATTGATCTTCAATGGTCTTCAATTAGTACTCTAGGAACTTAGTCTTAAACACCAAGGACTTGGTCTATGTCCAAAGTGAGACAAAAACAGAAAGAAAGAAGATAGTAGTTGGTCTTCCAAGAATCTTCTCCTTGCTTCCTTGTAGCTTTCCTTGATGTGATAACTTCATTGCAACTTGTAGACTTGATGATTCTGAAGACTTGATGATGTTGGCAGAAGGTTGATCTTGAATGTAACTTAGCCACCATGGAGTTTAAGAGAAGCAGGAAGAAAAGAGAGAAAGGAAGAAGGACTTAGAAAAAGTAGGATGGTTGGTCTTCATGAACTTCCTCTTGATTTCTTCTAAGTACTTTTCTTCTTGGAGATGCTTCTGGAGTCTTGTCTTTATGCTAAGTTCTTCTTTGGTCCTTCATTGTTTCCACTAACTTCTAACTTAGTGGTTTTGACTAGAGGTATCAAGAGCTAACATGCAACCTCAAAATTTCAAAAGAGGAAGTCATGTACAAAATAATCCTAAGGACTAGAGATGCATGCCATGCCCTGAAATTATTCTAAGTTAATGCAAGGCAAGCAAGATGGACAAAATGACTAAGGACCAAAGGTCAACAATAAGTCAAAAATAATTTCTAAGGAAAAGTTAACAAAACTAAGAGGTGCTAGAATTTTCTAAGGAAAAAGTATTGTCAAAATACTTGTCAAATATTTTCTAAGGAAGAAATAGTTTTGTTTCAGAGACAAAATATTTCTAAGTACTTGTTATCAACTATAGTCATCAAAATATGATTAAGTCATTTATCACTCGAAAATAAGAAGAAAAATATTTTTAATAAATTTTTGATTATTAAAATAACACCTAAAAAGCATTTAATCAATATTTAATCAAAAATCATTAAAAATAATTTTACAAAAATACTAGAGTATTCCTACGACCAATACTTAGGCATACAAAATTATAGAAAAAGAGTTTGCTCAAAAATCTATTTTTAAACTCAATTTATAGTCAAAATACTAATTAAACCACCTTTAAAAAAAACTAATTTAATTTCGTCAAAACCTAAAAATAACTATGCCAAAGTTTCTACGTGTCATAAGTTTTCCAAAAATATAATGTTTACAAAATTTTGCCGAGCCAATAAAAAGTAGTGATAGATCTAATCTACAGTGACCTATCTGCAAAATCGGCAAATAAAAATAAAACAGGGAAATTTTTCTCCACGCTGGCGCTGACGAGGCATGGACCGCTGACGGGGCGCTGACTGGGCTGCTGACGGAGATGCTGACTGGGCTCTGACTGGATCTAGGGTTACCAGAGGCCGCTGGATCTAAAGTGGATTGGACGCTTCAGATCTGTTGATACCCCTTCGGGGTTAGTCTAATCGTGGCCGTCGATTTTGGATCGAACGGATCTGGGATAGGGTTTACGTTGCCGGCTTGGATGTCGCCGGAAAATGGTGATGCGGCGGCGCTGGCCTCGGGTGTGCACGGTGACGGCGCTCCGGTGGCGCTCTTGGCTCCGGATATTGACGACGGTGCGCGGAAGGACTCGACGAAGCGGATGAAAGTGAAGGCGGGGTCGTGCCCTTCCTAGAACGGCAGAGGAGCACGGACGGAGATGCAGCCGCGCCGGCGAGATGCAGTCGAGCACCGTCTCGTCGATCTTCTGTGAAAGAAATCCAACAAAACACATCAGCGGGTGCGCAAGAGAGAGGGAAAGGCTTAGGGGTCAGAGGGAGGAGGAGAGGACCCGTGGTGTCGCCGGAACTAAGCTCGAACGGCGGCGGCCATGGCGGCTCCGGTGAGCGATTTCTGCGGCCTGGTGGCACGAAAATGAGAGGGAGGAGAGGGGAAAAGAGGAGGGGGTCGAGGGCTTCTTATAGGCGGCTCGTGGCAGCAAAATATGCACTACATCGTCGGCAATCAAGGGATTGATTTCCACTGTTTTTTGGGCGGGTTATTTTCGGCTGGAGGTTGAAGCTGATGACATCATCGCCTGCGTCATGTGTGGGACCCGCAGGTCAGTGAGAGAAAGAGAGGGACCGGGTGGGCTACTATTTGCTGCGCGCGCGGTAGAGAACAAATGGGTTCGGCCCAGTTTGCTCTGCCTCCTTTTTTTGTACTATCCTTTTTCTTTTTCTGAAAACTTTGATAACTTTAGTTTTAAAACTTCAATTTAACTCAAATTTGTTTCTAATTTTTTGTAAAATCAAGATATGTTATTTAAAGCATTCAAACACACTTTTTCAAACATTTCAAAATACAAAATTAAAAATATTACAAAAATGCTTAATTGACAAGTTAAGTAAATTTTAAAATAGGATTTTACATAAAATCTTTTGTGGCCTATTAAAATTAAATAAAATACCACAAATGTAAATATTTGAAAATAATTTATTTTTCAAATAAGTACAATCAAATCACAACCAACAATTTGACATAACAAATAAAACTATAATAATCAAAAACAATATATATGGCATAACTTGCCCTTTTAATATGTTTTCTTAAATATGTTTTCAAGTGGAATTATAATTCCCACTTTTGAAATATCCAAATGCAAGCAATGCTATATGAGTTGATGAATGCATGCATGATTTTTTTCTTTTCAAAGCAAAATACATAATAGTTTTCAAAAGTTTTAATTTTTTCTGATTTTTCAACTTTTTGAAAAACTTGGGATGTTACAGACTACCACCCTTAAAAGGAATCTCGTCCCAGAGCCACCAAAACTCCGAGATCAACAAGGACCGTCTAGGGCACTCCAAGTACCCAAGAGGACAAGCTCTAGGGCACCCCAAGTACCCAAGAGTAACAAGCTTCTCAACTTTGATTTCCACGTATCACCGTGGAGAACTCAAACCGATGCAACTAATGCAAGAAGGCAAGACCCCTAGAAGTGGTCAAATCCTTCAGTCCCAAATCCCACCCAAAAGCAACTAATGCTTGTGGGGTGAGAAGAGAGGAAGAACAAAGAAGAACTCAACAAATGGAACTCCAAGATCTAGATCCTAGGGCTTCCCCTCACTTAGAGGAGAGATGGATTGGTGGAACAATAGATCTAGATCTCCTCTCTCTTTTCCCACTAAATGGAGGCAAGAATCATGGAGGGATAGAGAGTTAGCAAAGCTCAAGAATGTCAACAATGGAGGAAAAGTGAGCTCAAAGAGTTGGGGAACCATTGGGGAAGAAGGCCCCTTAAATAGGTCACCCAAATATCTAACCGTTGGGTGCAGATTCGCGCCGGGGCGGTACTACCGCTGGTTTAGGCGGTACTACCGCCCCCAAGAAGGTCTGGTAGACACAACAGGATGAAAACAGCTTCCAGGCAGCGGTACTACCCCTTATTCCAGCGGTACTACCGGATAAGGCTCCAGAAACCCGTTTCTGGCGGTACCGCGGGCGGTACTACCGCTGCTGGAAAAACAACACATATAGCAAACACCAAAACGGCAATATCTTTTGCATCCGGACTCCGTTTTCGATGATCTTTGGCTCATTGGAATCACGACAACGAGCTCTTTAAGATTATACAGAGAAACATCATTGTCCAACAATGAATCATAAAACCAAATGTGGAAAGATTAAACCTCTTTATAAAAGACATATCGGTAAACCTTCAATATCAAAAACGCAATAGGTTTTCCATACGAAATCCGTTTTTGATAAACTTGAGCTTGTCTTGAAGATCAAGAGAAGCTCTAAAACCACACATGGAGGAAAGCCAAATAAGAACCAAGAAAGATGAAGCCAAGTATGCAAAGGTTTGAGCTCTCTCCAACTGATACGCTAAAACTCAATTGAGAGCCCCTCTTGATAGTACGGTATCTATCCTATAACCCGGTCTCCCAACTAGCACCATGAGACCGGTAAAATAGAAACCCTATCAACATCATACCTTTGCCTTACGCATTCCACTTGAGCTAGATGATGTCGATCTTGATCTCGTCAAGTGGACCACCTTTCTTGATTACGCTTCGCTTGGTGAAGACTCAAACATTGCTCCCCATACTCCACTATGGGAGAGCCTCTCTTAGGCACATCTTCACATGAACATTATCTCTAAATGGGTGGAAAACTTCAAGCCTAGGATTTCTTCGAGATGCTCCTCTTGAACTTGCGCTTCTCAACATTGATGACGATCACCACTTGACGTCATCGTTCATGGGCTATATGAAATCTTCATTTGATGCAAGCCCATAGAAAGATACCTAACCACACATAGAAATGCTACACACATATCATGGGTTAGATCACAAAGCTATATGGACAATTGCTTACCATACCAAGAGATACTTGATCCCACTTGGTACATCTTGTAGCTTTGTGAGTTGATCAATATCTTGATCAACCTTGTATCTTTTCTTCTCTTTTGAATAGATGATGTCTTGAAGATAACCATGAATTATCACATAATCCTTTTCTTAAAGACATACTTACAATATGCTCAACTCTCTCATGACCAATCTTCGGATAACTCCTTGAATAACCACTTGCTCATCACATACTCTTCTTCTTGATCATATCAAATATATCCATACAACTCGATGATCTTGATGCCAAATACTCCATTATATCAATATCTTTATGGCATCAACCTTGAATCCAACATATGGAGTTCAAGCATTTGCCTATGGACAAACACTACAAGAATAACTCAATGCAACCATTAGTCAATAGGGATTGTCATTAATTACCAAAACCACACATGGGGGCGCCATGCCCTTTCAATCTCCCCCATTTTGGTAATTGATGACAATCTCTTTTACAAGGGTTTATATAATGAATTAAGCAACAATGCAATGAAACAGGCAAGGATGCATGAGCATGAGAGGAAAAAGCTTAAGAACAAATCAAAAGCATAAAACCAAATTCCCTTAAACCCTATAAAACTTCTCCCCATTGGCATCCATTTCCAAAATGGGCGAAAAATCTTAGAAGGTCAATATAGTATGAGCTCCCCCATAACGTGTGCATTTCTCAAAATATAAGTGAAATCAAATACACATATCCAATGACGAATAGTTGGAGAGAGAACAAACTATATTGAGGATCCAAAGATTGCAAAAGAATGATATGGAATTTTTTTTACAATTCTCAAAATAAAAGGTAAGCAATCAAAAAGATCCAACTAACCAAGTAAACACAAGATATTATGATTTGAGCAAAATAGTGTTTTTAAAGGAAATAGAGGAGCTCCCCAATATTTGTACACAATTTAGAATTATTGTATTTGAATACAAGGTGTACAAACATGAAATCCTCACTCCTCCGGTATTCTCTAAAACACAAAAACAAATGAATTCACAAGCTCAATAAGATGCAAATGAAAAACAAAGCTTGTGATATATCCCATGGTGAAGATTGTAGGCTTGTCAAGACAAGCACATGGTCAAGGATATTCACCAAGATGAGTGCACCAAGATGTGATAAAATAGGATATGCACTCATAGGATATATTCTTTCCGGGGTCACAAAGAATAAAGGGAATAAAGAGGTGACACCAAAGAAATAGGATATCAAGTAAAGATGTAACTCTTCTCATGTATATAAGTTTCTAAGTAGACGATAATCATGATGATATACATCCATAAAGAAATATGTATACACAAAATTAGTTAATAAGAAATGAAACAAGATATCCAAAAGAGAAGTCATATAACATACACATATGATCTTTGTTTAGGATCATAGCCCGTAGCTCAATATTCTCATATTGTATATTAATGAACTTCAAATTCAACCTCAACACAAGCATCACAAATATCACTAAGGGAAAAAGGAGATAGTTGAGATGCGTTGAGGAAAGCAACAAGTATCATAAGAGCTACATAGAATTTGCAATAGCTACAACAAAAGCAAATAAATACTTTTCATGCCATGATGAAACCTACAAAAGGTTGAATGCTATAAAAGTATGCATGAGGATGGATACTTGTTACCGAGATGACATTGGGTTAATGTAGTAGGTAAGAGTTCATCAATCATCTTTGCTTGGCATCAATAAGCATGTGGTGAAGACACCTTCATTGTAAATGAGACAAGCATGCAATGCATCTCCCATGTACCTAAAACACATTCAAGTACAAATTGTTCCCAAACTAATTGGGTCCAAAGTAGTTAGTCAAACTACAATACATAGAAGGAACTCCACATAAATATGTGCATATAGATATGAAATTGAATTTCATGCACATCTTAGCCGATTTAGGATTCCATGGAGTTTCACCTATATATTGGTACAAAGAAGGAAAGCATGCCATAAAATAAACATGTAGTAGATATGCATGCCTATTAACTTTAATAACCAAACGGAGATACAATTTGGACAAATATCAAGAAATCAAAGGGGTCCAAATTATATCAAAGATCCAAATCAAAAAATGATTTAGAGAAGCCAATTGAAAGTAAAACAAACCAACATATGATTGATGACATACCAATTGGACAAAATAGCAAAAAGGAAATAAGATACCAATTAATTAATAAATAAAGGGACTAGATATCAAATTCCCAAAGATAGATACCAATTGAGATTAACTCTCAAAAAGAGCGAGGTTCTAACAAATAAACCATCCCTCTACACTTTTCATGATGGCACAAAGTACCAAGCCGAAAAGGTTTGTCTTCCATGAGACATGTCATCGGGATCAAAGACGAATGGAAAGGATCAAATACCAATAGAATATAAATAGTGTTTAAAAGGATACATGATAGCTCTCCCAACAAAAGTGCATTATTTTATGATCTTGTATTTGAATACACAATGCACACACATGGAATCATTGCTCTCAAATATCTATTCAACCACTAGTCATATATCAAGAAAAAGCAATAAGATCCAATACTAATGAAAATATAAGTTGTACTCAATATAGGATAGCTCACCCAAGAATAGTGCATTATCTATAAGTAGCCTTTGAAAGCAAGGTGCACAATGATGGGATCAATGCCTCTCCTACACCAAATAAAACACTAGGAATGTTTGAGTAAAGCAAGATGATCCACAAGAGGTAAGGAAGACAATGGGAGTTAAAACAAATTAATTTTTGGCAAGAAATAAGGCAATAAAATCAAGAGCCAATATGAAGATGATCTTCAAATTTCACCACAATTATGACTATCAATTGTCATAGAAAAAGGAGTATGTGTAGAAATTTCTTAGTGGTGTATTGGATTGATATTCAAGATCATCTTCACAACCAATAAGCACATGGTGAAGGATAAGATTTAAGCGCGATGCTTATGTAGATAAATGTTCTTGATAGCTTTAAATATTCACGCGATCATGCAAAGCAACTACATAGAGTAGCTTGAACCAATCGGTTTCCCAAAGAGATATATGAGAACATATTAGAGGAAAACCTTACCAAGAACATTCATCACAAACAAGATCCAAAGTGTGAGTAAGTAAAAACATTTAAGCAAAAGGGAACTTGTTTGAGAAACATGCCACAAAGGAATAAGATAATTAACAATATCAATTCTAGGTGGCAATACCTCAAATATGTTCTCAATGTATTAGATGGATACTTGTTACCGAGATGACATTGGGTTAATGTAGTAGGTAAGAGTTCATCAATCATCTTTGCTTGGCATCAATAAGCATGTGGTGAAGACACCTTCATTGTAAATGAGACAAGCATGCAATGCATCTCCCATGTACCTAAAACACATTCAAGTACAAATTGTTCCCAAACTAATTGGGTCCAAAGTAGTTAGTCAAACTACAATACATAGAAGGAACTCCACATAAATATGTGCATATAGATATGAAATTGAATTTCATGCACATCTTAGCCGATTTAGGATTCCATGGAGTTTCACCTATATATTGGTACAAAGAAGGAAAGCATGCCATAAAATAAACATGTAGTAGATATGCATGCCTATTAACTTTAATAACCAAACGGAGATACAATTTGGACAAATATCAAGAAATCAAAGGGGTCCAAATTATATCAAAGATCCAAATCAAAAAATGATTTAGAGAAGCCAATTGAAAGTAAAACAAACCAACATATGATTGATGACATACCAATTGGACAAAATAGCAAAAAGGAAATAAGATACCAATTAATAAATAAATAAAGGGACTAGATATCAAATTCCCAAAGATAGATACCAATTGAGATTAACTCTCAAAAAGAGCGAGGTTCTAACAAATAAACCATCCCTCTACACTTTTCATGATGGCACAAAGTACCAAGCCGAAAAGGTTTGTCTTCCATGAGACATGTCATCGGGATCAAAGACCAATGGAAAGGATCAAATACCAATAGAATATAAATAGTGTTTAAAAGGATACATGATAGCTCTCCCAACAAAAGTGCATTATTTTATGATCTTGTATTTGAATACACAATGCACACACATGGAATCATCGCTCTCAAATATCTATTCAAACACTAGTCATATATCAAGAAAAAGCAATAAGATCCAATACTAATGAAAATATAAGTTGTACTCAATATAGGATAGCTCACCCAAGAATAGTGCATTATCTATAAGTAGCCTTTGAATGCAAGGTGCACAATGATGGGATCAATGCCTCTCCTACACCAAATAAAACACTAGGAAAGTTTGAGTAAAGCAAAATGATCCACAAGAGGTAAGGAAGACAATGGGAGTTAAAACAAATTAATTTTTGGCAAGAAATAAGGCAATAAAATCAAGAGCCAATATGAAGATGATCTACAAATTTCACCACAATTATGACTATCAATTGTCATGGAAAAGGAGTATATGTAGAAATTTCTTAGTGGTGTATTGGATTGATATTCAAGATCATCTTCACAACCAATAAGCACATGGTGAAGGATAAGATTTAAGCGCGATGCTTATGTAGATAAATGTTCTTGATAGCTTCAAATATTCACGCGATAATGCAAAGCAACTACAAAGAGTGCTTTGAAGCAATCGGTTTCCCAAAGAGATATATGAGAACATATTAGAGGAAAACCTTACCAAGAACATTCATCACAAACAAGATCCAAAGTGTGAGTAAGTAAAAACATTTAAGCAAAGGGAACTTGTTTGAGAAACATGCCACAAAGGAATAAGATAATTAACAATATCAATTCTAGGTGGCAATACCTCACATGTTCACATTGTCTAGGTTTGTAATATGCACATAGCTTATTACTCCCCCATAATGTGATAATCCATTTTTCTCCACAAGAGCAAGTAAACCCAACTAGAGATAATTAATGACATTATAGAATTTGAATTTCTCATGAGCATGACATACCACATAGAGACTAGATAAATTGATATATCAACACTAAGTGGTTCCTCATGTACACATTTTTAGGATTGTGAAGAGCCAAGAGCTATCACTCCCCAAAATGGGATAGTCCATTAATCTCTCAAAAGACCAATTAAGATATAAGCAAGTTGATACAAAGGCTCAACACAAACTCACACATACATGGTGTGCAAACCAACATACACATACTTGATTGCTCAAGATAAGTAAGTAGAGAGCACAACACATACAAACACTAGCAAGGTACAAAACCAAACACATGCAAGGGTGCAAGCAACTTTCAATGTATGTATGATTTAAATACAAGTTACCGCAAGGAGAAACATTGGATATGAGATAGAACAATATAATCCAAATGACTTGGCTTGAGAGAATATAATTGATGAAGATCCCTTAATTCTTCATGATGTAGCCAAGTCTCCAATGCCCTCCACAACACCTATTGATCAAGTTTTAGCTTGTTGGTCCCCAACCAAGTTGGGTCCTAAGAGGTTAGTCACAATAGGCTTGGCAACCCAAATGGTTCTTTTCTTGACACCACTTTGAGTACCAACATATTTGGCAAACACATTGCCAACCTTATCCTTCCTAAGAGAATAAACATTATCAATTATGATAGGGTTGGATAAGGTACCACTAGTGCATGAAGAAGCAAAGTGACCCTTCTCACGGCATAAGTAGCAACATTTGCTTCCTCCTTTCTTCTTTGTTGAAATCTCAACTTGAGAAGGAATAGCTTGATTCTTCTTGGGAAGTGGCCGTTCTTCAACTTGGGGAACTTTAGTTTGAACTTGAGGCACTTCCCTTGTTGCTTCTCACTAAGAGACTTCTTCTTCAAAGGGCAAGATCTAACATGGTGCCCTTCAACTTTGCACTTGAAGCAAACAATCTTGGCCAAATTCTTGACTTGTTCATGGCCCTTCTTTTTCTTGTTATACTTGGACTTGTTCTTGTTATTGGAGTTGAATCCAAGTCCACTCTTGTCATTGGGGCGTCTTTGCACACTCAACATGTTGTCAAGTGTGGACTTCCCACATGACGCTTTTCCAAGTCTTTCTTCAAAGAAGTGACTTGGGCCTTGAGCTCTTTTAATTCCTCTACATGGTTAGTATCAACAAAACACTAGAGGAAGTTGAAGCTTCATTGTTAGAGCAACAAGGCATGGAAAGTAATTCATCACAAGATGTAGCAATATTATGAGTGGATGAATTACTAGGACTAGCACATGGCAATAAAGCATTTTGAGTATAAGTTGTGCCATTGTCCACATGGGCTCACAAGATGTTACCTTTGACATAATAGCCTCATGAGCTAACTTTAGCTTATCATGGAGACTAAAGATCCTCATGAGAGCTCGAGAGCTTTTCATGCTTTCTTCCAATTTCCCATAATTGCTAGAAGCAATCAAGTTGAGCCCTTAGCTCAACATTCTCCGTCAATATGGATGCTTCACAAGAGATAGAGTTAGTAGCACAAGCATCATTATTAATGGCAATAGGAGAAGGTAACTTGGCAAGCTCTTTTGAGTGAGAAGCTTTAAGTTGCGCATGAGACTCGGTGAGTTTGATGAGCTCACCCTTAATGACCCTAGAGCCATTTTCTAGGTGCTCAAAATTCTCAAGGAGTTTGGCATGTGCATCTATAAGCTTACCATTTGTTACTTTGAAGTCATTAGCCACTTTAAGAGAACTATCATAGGATCCCTTTACTCTAGAAAGTTCGAGAGCATAAGTTTCCTCAAGAGACTCCTTGGTGGTTTGTTCTTCTTCAAGAGCTTCCTTGAGATCGGCGATCTCTTCCGCGTATTTATATTCGCGGCTTTGCATTTTCTCAATTGTGTCTTCATGCTCATCAATAAGTTTATTGCTCTCAATAGCAATAGTCAAGATTTCTATGAATTTAGCATGAGCATCTTTATTCTTAGCAATAGCATGAAGAACCATTTTACCCTTCTCAATAAGGGAAGCATCATTATCATCTTCTTCATTATCAACATCATTATCAACATCATTCTCATTTTGAGATATATTGGGAGTCAAGGTAGAAATTACCGTTGATCCCCTTGCCATAAGGCAAAAGTGTGAAGTGGTTGATGATGATGAAGCAAAACTTGAAGCACCATTCAAGTCCATGTCTTGTTCCATGGAGTGTTCGGTTTCCTCTACATTGTTAGCCAAACAAATACTAGAGGAAATAGAAGTATTTTTATCAAGGGAACAAGACATAGAGAGCATATCATCACGAGGATTAGTCAAGCAATTTGTACATGATATGCAAGGACTATCAACACAAGCATGTAGATCATTTTTGGTTCTAGATGTTTAAGTCCAAAGATAAATCATTGCAATAAGATAGAGGTGAAGTATCATCAATAAGCTTACTATCATTATTGCAATATCTATCACTACTCACCATTGCATTACTTTGTGGCTTGCCACATGTAGGTGAAGTAGAAGAAGTTGAGAACTCATCACGGCCGGAAGTGGAGGGACAACAATCATCTCCACAATTCTTGGACACATCATATTTATCTTGAAGCTTGGTCCAAAGCTCATGAGCATTCCGAAAAGGAGAGACCGACATAATAACTACATCGCTCAAAGCATTGAAAATCACATTAGAAGCTTGAGCATCTAGATAGGAATTATTCTCATCCAATAAAGATAATCTTTTGGGATTCCTTGGAGGAGAATAACCCCTATCTAGAATTCGCTCTATGTATGGGTCAATGACCCGAAAATATCAAGCATGCGAATTTTCCAAACATCATAATTTGTGCCATCTAATATAAAAGAAGCATTGTGCACTAGTTCACTAGACGACATCTTTACTCTCGAGGCGGTGAAGCCAAAACGAGAGAACCCGCTCTGATACCAATTGAAAGGACACGGATGTCGCCTAGAGGGGGGGGGGTGAATAGGCGATTAAAATTCTTTATGGTTTAGGCTTGAATAAATGCGGAATAAAACTAGCGTTTAATTTATCAAGCACAAAACCTAAACAAGCTAGGTTTACCTATGTGCACCAACAACTTATGCTAAACAAGATAAGCAACTATGTGATAGCAAGATATATTACTTCAAGCTCGATGGCTATCACAAAGTAAATTGCATAAGTAAGAAGCTCGGGTATAGAAATACCGAGGCACTTGGAGACGATGATTTATCCCGAAGTTCACTTCCCAATGGAAGCTACGTCTCCGTTGGAGCGGTGCGGAGTCACAAAGTGATCCCCGAATAGCCGTCAAATGGCACACCGTAATCTCCTTCGTGCCTCTACCAATGTAGAGTGCCACGAACCACTATGGGACACTTGAGGGTGGTCACCGAACCCGTACAAGGATGAGGCACACTCCACAACTTAATTGGAGGCTCTCACCGAATTCCCGCGGCTCCCAAAGCCACAAGAATCACAAGGTTGGGGCACGTCTCCACAACTTAATTGGAGGCTCCCAACTATCCCGCGAGCCACCAAAACTCCGAGATCAACAAGGACCGTCTAGGGCACTCCAAGTACCCAAGAGGACAAGCTCTAGGGCACCCCAAGTACCCAAGAGTAACAAGCTTCTCAACTTCGATTTCCACGTATCACCGTGGAGAACTCAAACCGATGCAACCGATGCAATGGGCAAGACACAAGAAGTGCTCAAATCCTTCACTCCCAAATCCCACCAAAGCAACTAATGCTTGGGGGGAGAAGAGAGGAAGAACAAAGAAGAACACAAATTCCTCCAAGATCTAGATCCAAAAGCTTCCCCTCACTTAGAGGAGAGATTGATTGGTGGAACAATAGATCTAGATCTCCTCTCTCTTTTCCCACTAAATGGAGGCAAGAATCATGGAGGGATAGAGAGTTAGCAAAGCTCAAGAATGTCAACAATGGAGGAAAAGTGAGCTCAAAGAGTTGGGGAACCATTGGGGAAGAAGGCCCCTTAAATAGGTCACCCAAATATCTAACTGTTGGGTGCAGATTCGCGCCGGTGCGGTACTACCGCTGGTTTAGGCGGTACTACCGCCCCCAAGAAGGTCTGGTAGACACAACAGGATGAAAACAGCTTCCAGGCAGCGGTACTACCCCTTATTACAGCGGTACTACCGGATAAGGCTCCAGAAACCCGTTTCTGGCGGTACCGCGGGCGGTACTACCGCTGCTGGAAAAACAGCACATATAGCAAACACCAAAACGACAATATCTTTTGCATCCGGACTCCGTTTTCGATGATCTTTGGCTCATTGAAATCACGACAACGAGCTCTTTAAGATTATACAGAGAAACATCATTGTCCAACAATGAATCATAAAACCAAATGTGGAAAGATTAAACCTGTTTATAAAAGACATATCAGTAAACCTTCAATATCAAAAACGCAATAGGTTTTCCATACGAAATCCGTTTTTGATAAACTTGAGCTTGTCTTGAAGATCAAGAGAAGCTTTAAAACCACACATGGAGGAAAGCCAAATAAGAACCAAGAAAGATGAAGCCAAGTATGCAAAGGTTTGAGCTCTCTCCAACTGATACGCTAAAACTCAATTGAGAGCCCCTCTTGATAGTACGGTATCTATCCTATAACCCGGTCTCCCAACTAGCACCATGAGACCGGTAAAATAGAAACCCTATCAACATCATACCTTTGCCTTACGCATTCCACTTGAGCTAGATGACGTCGATCTTGATCTCTTCAAGTGGACCACCTTTCTTGATTACGCTTCGCTTGGTGAAGACTCAAACATTGCTCCCCCATACTCCACTATGGGAGAGCCTCTCTTAGGCACATCTTCACATGAACATTATCTCTAAATGGGTGGCAAGCTTCAAGCCTAGGATTTCTTCGAGATTCTCCTATTGAACTTGCGCTTCTCAACATTGATGACGATCACCACTTGACGTCATCGTTCATGGGCTATATGAAATCTTCATTTGATGCAAGCCCATAGAAAGATACCTAACCACACATAGAAATGCTACACACATATCATGGGTTAGATCACAAAGCTATATGGACAATTGCTTACCATACCAAGAGATACATGATCCCACTTGGTACATCTTGTAGCTTTGTGAGTTGATCAATATCTTGATCAACCTTGTATCTTTTCTTCTCTTTTGAATAGATGATGTCTTGAAGATAACCATGAATTATCACATAATCCATTTCTTCAAGACATACATACAATATGCTCAACTCTCTCATGACCAATCTTCGGATAACTCCTTGAATAACCACTTGGTCATCACATACTCTTCTTCTTGATCATATCAAATATATCCATACAACTCGATGATCTTGATGCCAAATACTCCATTATATCAATATCTTTATGGCATCAACCTTGAATCCAACATATGGAGTTCAAGCATTTGCCTATGGACAAACACTACAAGAATAACTCAATGCAACCATTAGTCCATAGGGATTGTCATTAATTACCAAAACCACACATGGGGGCGCCATGCCCTTTCAGCTTTAACTACATGATGCAAGAGCTTAAACATGATCTACTTGAGAGCTCAAAACAATTGCAAAGCATTGAATTATCCAAGACAATGATCTACTAGAATGAGTATGTCTTTTCAATATACCATCTACCACATGTAGCATTTTCTGTTTCCGACCAAACACCAATCAACTTATTTCAACACAAACTCTCCAAATAATACAACAAAGAAACAAGAGAGTACTTCTCTACAACAACTAACAACTCTGAGCAAGAGATGCATGAAAAACAGGAGCTAAAAGCATAGTAGTAGCTAGACAAGAATACTCAACAAATATAAGTGAAGAATATGAGTATTCACATGAAAAAGCGGAGCGTGTCTCTCTCCCACACAAGAATGATAGGATCCAAATTATTCAGAAAACAAAGCTAAAATAAAAGCACGTAGACGCTCCAAGTATAGCACATAAGATGTGAAAGAATTAAAATATAGTTTCACTAGAGATGACCTGATAAGTTGTTGATTAAGAAGGGGATGCCTTGGGCATCCCCAAGTTTAGACGCTTGAATCTTCTTGAAATATGCTTGGGTGACCCATGGGGGTATCCCCAAGCTTAGGCTTTTCACTCTTCTTGATCATATCATATCATCCTCCTCTCTTGATACTTGAAAACTTTCTTCACACCAAACTCAGAGTAATTCTCATTAGAGGGTTAGTGCATAATCAAAATTCACATGTTCTGTGATGACACAATCATCTCCAATACTTCTGGACATTAGCTACAGCCACTGATATTTTGCGGAGCAAAGAAATCCACTCAAACACAGTAAAAGAGAGAATGCAAAATAAAAGACAAAATCTGTAAAAAAACATAACAGTCTGGAAAGACGAATTTTTTCGAGACACTTAAGGTGCTCAGACGCGAAAAGTCAAAACTAATGGAAGTTGCGTACATATATGAGGATCACGCCTGAGTTTTTTCAGAATTTTTAGATTTTCTGGAGTGCGTACAGATCAAAACGGTGGACAGCAAAAATCTGTCTCTGCGCAGAAATCCAAATCTAGCATCAACTTTCTAATAGAGGATTTACTTGGCACAACAATGCAATAAAATAAAGATACGAAGGAGTTGTTACAGAAGTAAGCAAACTCCAAGACTCAAAGAAAAAGAAAAATTACAGAAATAAAAATATGGGTTGTCTCCCATAAGCGCTTTTCTTTAACGCCTTTCAGCTAGGCGCAGAAAGTGAAAATCAAGTGTTTCCAAGTGAAGAAGCATCCAAATCATAACTTGTTCTAATAATAGAATCAAAAGGCAACTTCATTCTCTTTCTAGGGAAGTGTTCCATACCTTTCTTGAGTGGGAATTGGTACCTAATGTTCCCTTCTTTCATATCAATAATGACACCAACAGTTCTAAGAAATGGCCTTCCCAAAACAATGGGACAAGATGCATTGCATTTGATGTCCATAACAACAAAATCAACGGGGACAAGGTTATTGTTAACCATAATAAGAACATCATCAAATCTCCCCAAAGGTTTCTTCATAGCATTATCAGCAAGATAAACATCCAAATAACAATGTTCCAAAGGTGGCAAATCAAGCATATCATAGAGTTTCTTAGGCATAAAAGAAATGATAGCACCAAGATCACATAAAGCATTGCAATCAAAATCTTTCACCTTCATCTTAATGATGGGCTCCCAACCATCTTCTAACTTTCTAGAGATAGAAGCTTCATGTTTTAGTTTCTCTTTCCTAGCTTGTATGAGAGCATTTGTAATATGTTTTGTGAAAGCCATATTAATAGCACTAGCATTAGGACTTCTAGCTAGCTTTTGCAAGAACATAATTACTTCAGAAATATTACAATCATCAAAATCAAAATCATTATGATCAATGGCAAAGGAACCATTGTCTCCCATATTTCGAAAATTTTCAGCACTCTTATCAGGAACAGTTTCAGTGGTTTTGGGCAATTTTAAACGCTTTGTAGAGGTAGTAGAAACATTGCCAACACCAATTATGTTACCATTGATAGTAGGAGGCTTATTAGCATGTGAAACATTAGCATTACTAGTGGTGGTAATAGTACAAACTCTAGCTATACTATTCTCTTTTTCAATTTTATCCTCTCTTTCCCACCTAGCATGCAATTCAGCCAACATCCTAATATTGTTGTCAAGTTTAACTTGAATAGAATTGGTATCGGCCCAATGGAAACCAGGGTACCATGGGCCGGCCTTTCTAGCCCAAGACACTCAGACGCAAAATACGACTAAGGACCAGGCAAGGCTGCCTGGTGAGCCTCGCAAGGGATTCCGCCTCGCGAGGGGCTTCAACACTGAATAAATGGCTAAGTCCCTAAACACTAGGGAACAGCCTTGGGAGACTTTCCCTCTCGAGGCGTCGTAGCACTCGAAGTGCTTGGCGAGGCTCTGCCACCTTGGCAGGGCGCACATGGGTCCTGTGCTCTGCGGCAGGGCGACGCACGCATCCGCACAGAGTGACGAAGGGGCTGTAGTTACCGTTTCCATGCTTAAAGGGAGCGACAAAGCTGCCCTAAGCGGGGAGGATTACCAAGCATACCGTTCTGGCGTTAAGGGGACAACCTGCCGCTCCGCTCCAACGACGACATCACCGGAGTGACACCATGAACCACTGAGCGCCGGCCACTACTCTGGCCGGACGGTGGCAGGGACTGACGAAGACCAGCAAGACCAGCACGGTGGACCGCGTCCACAACCCCTTGGACTAGAGGTGCACCGCCTTCCTGCACCGGCACTGTGGAGGAACCCTAGCCTCCGCCCCCATGCCTATATAAGGAGGGGAGGCGCCACTGGAGAAGGGGATCGATCATTCCTTCACCCAAGACTACCAGCAAAAGAGAGAGAGGAGAGTTCCTATACCCAAGGAGTCTCACCATTGTTGTAAACTTCGCCCTCGGCAAGCAACTCTGTACTGTAACCTCTCGAAGCAGTGCAATACAACACAACAGGAAGTAGGGTCTTTACTCCGCGAGAAGGGCCTGAACCTGGGTACGAGCTCGTGTCCATCTCTGCCGTGATGAGTTCTCGCAAGTTCATCGAGCTTGGTCGCCGAGGTTGACGTGCGTTTGATAAGTTTCGTGTTCAGCCCCTCTCGATTCCTGGTTCTCGGGGACTATTCTCCGACATCTGGCGCGCCAGGTAGGGGGCTGAAGCGCGCTTTCGACCTTTTCTTCAACCTCTCCGTCACCATGGCTCAAACCCGAGCTGAGCGTCTCGCACGCCGCACGAACGCCAACGGCAGGGCCACCACCGAGCCCGCTCCAGGACGCAACCCGCGTGGCCGTCCACGCGCCAACCGCGCTCCGCGCAATGACGGCCCCGAGCCTCATGTCGAGGAGCCGGAAGACGAAGATGTCGACGAGGAGGCTTCTTCTCTGCATCCCTCCAGAGACCAGGGGGCTTCCTCGCAGAGCCGGGCAGCGCCGAGCCCTAGCGCCGCGCTGCCCATGGCACAGGAGGTTCTACGCTACCGCCCCACCGAGGCGGGTCACGACAACTGGCTGGCGCGCATCACCGAGCTCGTTCTGGCCACTGGCGTTCCTCTAGCTCCGGCCGCTTCACGCTCGGTGGTACGCCACTCCGGACGCGGAGGGGAACCAGCGCACGACGCTCCAAGCCCTACGACAAGCTTATGCCTTCAAAGCCCTTCTCAGGGGTGACTGACGGTCTCATCACCCCTCTGGGCCAAGTGAGGCTCGCCGTCACTTTCGGTACCCGTGAGAACTACCGCACTGAGCTCGTCGACTTCGATGTCCCGTACATCGGGCTGCCATACAACGCCATTCTCGGCTATCCGACCCTCGCGAAGTTCATAGCCGTCACGCACCATGCGTACAACCTCGTCAAGCTCCCAGGCTGCAGCGGCACCATTACTATCCAATGCCAAGTCCAAGAAGCTTTACGCGCTGTCGAGCTCGCCTACAAGGCCGCAGTAGCGGCAGCCTCTACAGAGGATGACGAGGAAGATACCCTCGAGAAGCCATCAAAGAAGAAGCAGCTGTTTGATCAAGGAAAAACAGCCACGGAGAAGGTGTCGCTTGACGCTGGGGGCTCGGGGGCTAGCGTCAACATAGGCGTTGGCCTGCCTCCCAAATAGGCGCTGTCCTCAGAAGGATACTCTCCAGGGAAGGTCTCCGCAAGCTCTCACCCATGTGGGAAGGACCGTACAGGGTCACGCACATCGCCAGGCCTAGAGCAGCACGGCTGGAGACACAAGACGACATACCCGTCAAGAATCCATGGAACATAGAACATCTCCGCAAGTTCTATCCGTAAGCAAAGTCACGACATACATTTTTGTCTCAAGAGGGACGCTCGAGGCGTCACCCTCCTCCCAAGCTTCACAAAAGCTTATCCATCCCCGAGGGTCACTCCATTTGAGCTCTCTCTACCACGCGTCGCCACGGGCCGCGAGAAGTCTCAGCCACATCCTGTGGAACCCCATGCACCCAGACATGGCGGAATGTAACTTGGCTACTCCAAGTATAAAAAACCCCATGCCCCAAGAGGGACGCCCGTGATCAAAGTCACGGCAGACATTTTTGTCGCAAGAGGGACGCCCGAGGCGTCACCCTCCTCCCAAGCTTCACAAAAGCTTATCCCTCCCCGAGGGCCACTCCATCTGAGCTCTCTCTACCACGCGTCGCCACGGGCCGCGAGAATTCTCAGCCACATCCTGTGGAACCCCATGCTCAGACATGGCGGAATGTAACTTGGCTACTCCAAGTATAAAAAACCCCATGCCTAGACTTGGCGGATGTAACTTGGCTGCTCCAAGTATAACCCCCCCCCCCCCAGCTTCACAAAAGCGTATCATTCTGCTCCCTGAGGGCCTCTCCAACTGAGCTCCCTCTCCCACGCATCGCCACAGGCCGCGAGGAGTCTCAGCCACATTCTGTGGAACCACATGTCTCGACATGGTTGGTTGTAACTTGGCTACTCCAAGTATAATAAAACCCACGCCTAGACTTGGCGGATGTAACTTGGATGCTCCAAGTATAAACCCCCCAGCTTCACAAAAGCTTATCCCTCCCTGAGGGCCTCTCCAACTGAGCTCCCTCTCCCATGCGTCGCCACGGGCCGCGAGGAGTCTCAGCCACATTCTGTGGAACCACATGCCTCGACATGGTTGGTTGTAACTTGGCTACTCCAAGTATAAAAAACCCCACGCCTAAACTTGGCAGATGTAACTTGGCTACTCCAAGTATAAAAACCTCATGCCGGAACACGGCCAGGTGTAACTTGGCTGCTCCAAGTGTAACAAACTTGCGCTCATATTTTTTCCCTTGCGCATCTCGCAAGCGGGGGCTGGGCACGGTGTCTGTGTCTCGGGAGCATCCCAGCAGCACCGGAAAATCCAAAGGATCCGAGCTCTAACTCATGGGCCAACTCTCATGCACGTTATATCACCAAAAGAGCTCTGGCTCGTGGGCCTGCTCCCATGCACGTCACCTCACCAAGGACCTTGGTGCTTGTTCTCCTCGCGAGATACACATGAGAAAACCTATGAGCGTGCGTGAGTTATTCAACTATGCAATGCTTGTGGGCACCCCTCCATGTCTAAACGCAGGAAATGCGGCGTCCTCGATGAGGCCACAAAACCATCCTCAAGGGAACATGATGCCCACGAAGGGACCAAATCCCACACAGCTAAGTCCAAAGCTTAAGCCTCTCAACATTTTTTCCCTCTCGCTGTTTTTCTGCCTCTCGAGTCTCTTTTTCTCCCTTACGCCTCATGGGCTGCTTGCGCGTCAAAGGGGCCTCCCGAGCATCGAGCCTCGAGAGCCCTTACCTCTCTAAGCCTTATGCACCCCCCAGCCTTGTCGAGCCTAGACTCTGACATACCGTAGCGGCGGTGCTAAAAGCGCGAAGGAAGGGCCCTAACGACGTAGAGCGTAAAAGACATGAGCAAAGAGATAAAAAGCCCCACGAGAGGCACACACTGACATAGAACATAAGATGTCTCACAAAGTTATTACAACACAGAGCAGTTTCAAAAGCTAAACGTTGTGACCAGGTTGCTCGCTACAAGGGCAACTTAAGCATCAGCGTCGCTGCGTTCTTCGCCTTCGGGAGCCTCCTCAGAGCCTTCACCATCCTCGACCGACTTGAAGAGCTCGGCGTACGCCTCTGCATCCTTCCGTGTCTTGGCATGGAGGCCCGCGGCGTCTAGCCCCTTGACAGGCTCCGTCATGCTCTCGAAAGCAAAGAGGGGCTAGAGGCGATGAAGGTTGGCGAAGATGCGACCAACCGCGACGCTGAGGAGCTCACGGCTCCCCTCCTCGACGAGGTCATCCATGCTCGTCGCGGCCTTCTCGAAGTTTCTCATGAGATGCTCAAATAAGCCCAAGTAGGCCTGGACGTTGGCATCTCCCATAGCCGTGAAGCAAGGAACATCGACGTCCAAGCGCTCCGCGATGGCCCACGCACGGGTCACCACGGGGAGGAGCATAGAATGCTGCTCACTCTTCAAGACCTCAACAGTTTGCACGGAGGCTTGGGCCGCCTCAGTGAGCTCCACCGTAGGCGCGACCTGCTGCTGGATGTCCTTCATATCCTCCTCATTGACGCGCTCCTCGTCGACGAGATGGAGCTCCAGGCCATCGAGCATCTCCCTCACCGAGCGGAAAATGGCCTCGCGGTGGACCTCGCACGGGCGCCGACTTCGTAGCGTCAGAACCCAGCTTTCCTCGAGGGGCACAGAGCCAGAGGCCTCCTCAACTTCGCGCCCAGGGCTTGGGCCAGCTCCAAGCCGCCGGAGCCTCCTCCACATCGGTGGGCTTTTGGGGGCTCTGGTGGGAGCCTCCATCTTCAGCAGCACCAGGAGCCTTTTGGGGGCTGGAAGCACCCTCATCGCCGACCCCGGCGCCTTCCTTGACAAGGGGATTTTCTACCCCTATGGGAGCAGTCTCCACCGGCCCTATTGAGGCCGCACCTGCAGCAACCTCAGGGCCTGCCGAGGTCGCTTCAGCTTCAACCTCGACATCTCTCGCCGACACCTCTGGATCTTCACTTGGTGGAGGTGGTGGAGCAGCGACCTCGTCCATCGTCACGTCGGCGTGTTCCTCCGCCGACAGCGCGGCCTTCGCCGCCTCTTCTTCTGCTGCCCTCTCCTGTCCCGCAGGAGAAATGTCAGGGTGGACGGCCGGCAATCCCGTTGCCTCTGTCCCCTCCTCGCGGTATGGCTCCGCCTCAAGAGGTGGAGCTGCAGCCTCAGTGGTGCGCGCGGCCTTCGGAGAAGAAGCTGCGGCCTCGGGAGGCAGCTCACTGCCTGTGGGCGCTACGGGCGCCACAACAACGCCCACAATCTGTCCAAGAGTACGAAGCCTACGCCTCTGGGGCCCAGCAAATGTCCTGGCAAAAGAACTTCAGGAACTACCAAAGGAGGCTCTCGCCACGTGTCTCGGCCCAGGACGGCGGTTTTGGGCTCACGACGCTTCGCCTACGCACTTGGGCTACGGCGTGCCCATCGCGGGCCCGGGGGCTACTGTCGGCCCAATGGAAACCAGGGTACCATGGGCCGGCCTTTCTAGCCCAAGACACTCAGACGCAAAATACGACTAAGGACCAGGCAAGGCTGTCTGGTGAGCCTCGCGAGGGATTCCGCCTCGCGAGGGGCTTCAACACTGAAGAAATGGCTAAGTCCCTAAACACTAGGGAACAACCTCAGGAGACTTTCCCTCTCGAGGCATCGTCGCACTCGAAGTGCTTGGCGAGGCTCTGCCACCTTGACAGGGCGCACATGGGTCATGTGCTCTGCGGTAGGGCGACGCACGCATCCGTGCAGAGTGACGAAGGGGCCGCAGTTGCCGTTTCCATGCTTAAAGGGGAGCGGCAAACCTGCCCTAAGCGGGGAGGATTACCAAGCATACCGTTCCGGCGTTAATGGGACAACATGCCGCTCCGCTCCAACGACGACGTCACCGGAGTGACACCATGAACCACTGAGCGCCGGCCACTACTCTGGCCGGACGGTGGCAGGGACTGACGAAGACCAGCAAGACTAGCACGGTGGACCGTGTCCACAACCCCTTGGACCAGAGGTGCGCTGCCTTCCTGCACCGGCATTGCGGAGGAACCCTAGCCTCCGCCCCCATGCCTATATAAGGATGGGAGGCGCCACTGGAGAAGGGGATCGATCATTCCTTCACCCAAGACTACCAGCCCAAAGAGAGAGAGGAGAGCTCCTATACCCAAGGAGTCCCACAATTGTTGTAAGCTTCGCCCTCGACAAGCAACTATGTACTGTAACCTCTCGAAGCAGTGCAATACAACACAGCAGGAAGTAGGGTCTTTACTCCGCAAGGAGGGCCTGAACCTGGGTACGAGCTCGTGTCCATCTATGCCGTGATGAGTTCTCGCAAGTTCATCAAGCTTGGTCGCTGAGGTTGATGAGCGTTTGATAAGTGTCGTGTTCAGCCCCTCTCGATTCCTGGTTCTCGGGGACTATTCTCCGACAATTGGCAGTAGCAAAAGTATTGCTATCAAGAGTTTCAGGTTTGTCTGCCATTTTATTAATTTAAGAAGATTGTGCTTTAGACATGGATGAAATACAGGTTTCAGCAGTGGAAATCTTACTTTGCAACCTAGAAATCTCATTCAAAATTTCGAGCTGAAGTCCTATATTTTTCAACATAGCAGATTGTTCATTCATAGTTTTAGTAAACAATTGATTTTGCTCATATTGTGATTGCATAAAGTTCTTAGTAGCTCTTTCAATTTCTAGCATCCTTTCCTCACTAGGCAATCCAGATCTAACATAAGAATTACCATAACCATTACCACTATTAGAAGGATAAGGCTTATAATTGTTGTTACCAAAATTATTCCTATAAGCATTGTTGTTGAAATTGTTGTTTTTAATGAAGTTCACATCAACATGCTCTTCTTGAGCAACCAATGAAGCTAAAGGAAAATTATTTGGATCAACATGAGATTTACCATTCACAAGCATAGACATAATGACATCAATCTTATCACTCAAAGAAGAGGTTTCTTCAACAGAATTTAACTTCTTACCTTGAAGAGTCCTTTCGGTATGCCATTCAGAATAGTTAATCTTCATATCATCAAGAAGCTTTGTTGCAGCACCCAGAGTGATGGACATGAAGGTACCTCCAGCAGCCAAATTCAGCAGGTTTCTTGAAGAAAAACTTAGTCCTGCATAAAAGGTTTGGATGATCATCCAAACAGTCAGTCCATGGGTGGGACAATTCTTTACCAATGATTTCATTCTTTCCCATGCTTGGGCAACATGTTCATTATCAAATTGTTTGAAATTCATAATGCTACTTCTCAAGGATATAATCTTAGCAGGAGGATAATATTTTCCAATGAAAGCATCTTTACATTCAGTCCATGAATCAATACTATTTCTAGGCAAAGATAGCAACCATTCTTTAGCTCTTCCTCTCAAAGAGAAAGGAAATAATTTCAGTTTAATAATATCCCCATCCATATCCTTATACTTTTGCATCTCACAAAGTTCAACAAAATTATTAAGATGGGCAGCAGCATCATCAGTACTGACACCAGAAAATTGCTCTTTCATAACAAGATTTAATAGAGCAGGTTTAATTTCATAAAAGTCTGCTTTAGAAGCAGGTGGAGCAATAGGAGTGCATATGAAATCATTATTATTTTTGCTAGTGAAGTCACGCAACTTGGTGTTCTCAGGAGTACTCATTTTAGCAAAAACAAGACTAGGCCGAAATAACAAAATAAAAACAAGTAACTAATTTTTGTGTGTTTTTGATAAAGAGAGCAAACAAGGCAAAATAAAAATAAACTAAGCAAGACAATAAAAAAATAAAGAGATTGGAAGTGAGAGACTCCCCTAACAAAAGGCTTGACCTCCCTGGCAACGGCGCCAGAAAAAGTGCTTGATGACGTGAAAGTCACACGTTCGTTGGGAACCCCAAGAGGAAGGTATGATGAGTGCAGCAACAAGTTTTCACTCAGTATGAAACCGAGGTTATCGAACCAGTAGGAGATGAAGACACTTCTGAAGGTGTCAACGGCGCCAGAAAAAGTGGTGTTGGTGGAGTGCTTCCTCTTCCTAGCAATGGTGCCAGAAAAAGTGGTGTCGAAGGGGAGGTCCTGGCGGTTGACTTGGAACCTGCACACAACACAACCAAAATACTTTGCCCCAACTTAACAGTGAGGTTGTCAATCTCACCGGCTTGCTGAAAACAAAGGATTAGACGTATAGTGTGGAAAATGATGTTTGTTTGCAGAGAATGAAAGAAAACAATAATTGCAGTAGGTTGTAATTCAAATGTAAAAGAATGGACCGGGGTCCACAGTTCACTAGTGGTGTCTCTCCATAATAAATAACTAACATGCTGGGTAAACAAATTACATCTGGGCAATTGACAATATTGAAGAGTGCACAATAAAGCATGTGCAAGTAGTGTTTACTATGAGATTTAATTGGGCATTACGACATGGTACACAGACCGCTATCCAGCATGCATCTGTGCCTAAATAGTCCACATTCAGGTTAGCATCCGCACCCCTTCTAGTATTAAGTTGCAAGCAACAGACAATTGCATTAAGTAAAGTGCATAATGTAAACAACACATTCATCCTTAGACAAAACATCATTAGGTTACCCCTAGTGGCAACAGCACATCCACAAACTTAGAGGTTGCTGTCACTCCCCCAGATTAAATGGAGACTGAACCCACTATCTAGCATAAATACTCCCTCTTGGAGTCACAAACATCCACTTGGCCAGAGTATCAACAAGCAACGGAGAGCATGGAAGATCATAACTAACATAGACATAATATTTCAGTATTCAACTTGACATAGTATCAATATTCATCGGATCCCAGCAAACACAACATGTAGCATTACAATAAGATGATCTTGATCATGATTGGCAGCTCACAAGATCTAAACATGATGGCACAAGAGGAGAAGACAACCATCTAGCTACTGCTATAGACTCATAGCCCAAGGATGAACTACTCACACATCACTCCGAAGGCAGGCATGGCGATGTAGAGCCCTCCGGTGATGATTCCCCTCTCTGGCAGGGTGCCAGGAAGAGCTTCAGAACCCTCCCGAGTTAGGGTTGACGGCGGCGGCGGATTTGGAACTTTTCGTGGAATATGACTTGGGTCTTTAGGGTTTTCCCGAGGAAGGCAATTTATAGGCGAAGCGGTGGCGTCGGTGGAGGCCCGAGGCCTCCTCACCACGTGGTGGCGCGGCAGCATGTTGGACCGCCATGGCCCCCGTTCATCTCTCCTTCGGACTCCGTGTACGTGTCAGAAAAATAGGAACTTGGCTTTTGTTTCGTCCAATTCTCAGAATATTTCCAGAACAACTTTTCTGAAACAAAAAACAGCAGAAAACAAGAACTAGCACTGTGGCATCTTGTTAATAGGTTAGTCCCAGAAAATGCATAAAAATGATATAAAGTGTATATAAAACATGTAGCAATTGGCATAATATAAGCATGGAACATCAGAAATTATAGATACGTTGGAGACGTATCAAGGCTCAACACTGTCTACAAGAATAGAAACGTGCGTACACATCAACCCTCCCCTCATCTCACCTCCGCCAGGGATATCGCCAAGCAAAGCCCTGGTGGCGCGGCGGGAAGCTAGGGTTTTGACCTGGGGAGGCATGTGTGACGGATCGACAACGAGCTCACGCGGTGGTCGTGGCCGGTCGAACGATGGCGGGTGATTATGATATGGACCCATCTGGGTTAGCAGGATTTTTTATTATGGTTTATCCCACGATGTTCCCACAACGGCTTATGAGCGTGTTTGGGCGCATGGCTTGACAGCAGCGCGATGCCACCGGTGTTGCGGCCCAGAACTTGGTTGCGGTGATCTCCTCCTTCCAGTGGTGGTCGGTCGGGGTCGGTGGTGACAGATCTTTGGACCCACATCAAGCAACGACAGTTAGGGTTGGAATTAAAACTCTAAACTCGCGAGTTAAACGAGTAGCTCGGAACTCGACTCGGCTTGACTCAAACTCTTTGCTAAACAAGCCGAGCCGAGTTTTGATTCTTTATGGTAAACGAGTTCGAGTTAAACGAGCCGAGTTCCGAGCTACACGTTTAGCTCGTTTAACTCGGTTAAAAAAATCGTTACCTTCTTCTTGTTTTTGTGAACAATTTTTCCTAAACAACTAGATATTACTTTATAATATCATATTATCATTGATTGTTATGATAATTGCATCATACATGCCCAAAAATAGAAATAATTATATAAAAGATATGCTAATGCATATTTACAGTTTTACCGAGCTAAATGAGCAAACTGGCGAGTTGACCGAGCCGAGCTGAGTTCTATTTCTAGACTCGTTTGTTAAACGAGTCGAGCCGAGCTAACTCCTTAGTTGACCGAGCTTCAACTAGGCTTGGCTAGAATTCCGGGCATAACAACAGTATGGTGGTCTAGTCATCTGCGTGTTTGTGAGGCGCGACTTCCGTTAAAAACCGAGCGGACGATGGGGGTGCCTCATGGTATCGTTATCTTGTCGAAGGCATCTTTGTTGCACATCTCATCTCCTCGCTCAAAATGCTTCGGGAGAACCATGGATCCGGGTCTCCCAGATCAGACGATGACGATGCTATCGGTGACGTTCTCCATCCTGAGGGCATCATTTCGGAGCATACGCTAGTTGGAGGGAGCAGGAGGTGGAGCAACATTTCTTTTCATCTACCACCATGAAGGTGGTAGGTGTAGTGACAACTGGTATAGAGACAGGTGTCACCATGAAGGTGGCATCTGGTTGAACGATGTATTTCTTGTAAGGACTTGTGATTTTTTTTATAATAATAAAAAATAGGTCCGTGCATCATTTTCTTTTAACTTAAAAAACGACATATGGCCAATAATCTCTACTATACAATATGGCTACAGGTGATGCTTGGTACGTTTTTTAAATTTCCACTTTTACCCCTGAGTGACAAAAAGTATTACACCACCTGCCACCGCTAAGTGAGACGTACGATTTTGTCTTTTTAGCCCTTCATGAAGTTCGAAATCAACCCGCACTCCTGTCTGTCCTGAATAGCCGAGCGAACACATATCGAAGCGAAACAGATCATTCCCCACCGCCGCCCACTCGAACCACGGCGACCGGGGCTGCCTCCCTCTCTGATGGAAGGAACGGGAACCCCTTCCCCCGAATTGGAAGTTTGTCCTTCCCCGGCGCAGATTCACCGAGCCAGCGGTCCCGACCCGCGCTCAGCTGCCCTCAAAATGTGGTCAATCGACCTTGCAATCCCTGGGAGCGAGGCGGCCGCTGCCTCTATTGGCTCCACCTAGCGCGCTGGCATCTCCATACTCGGCTATCTCCGCTCGCCCTTGCCCCATACCAACATACCACCCATGGTGAGGAGCAAAGAGGTCCACAAGGAGTCCAAGACCTGCTCCTGACCCCTCAGTCCACGCCTACCAGGGGCTTTAGCTTCAGGAATGACGTATGTGTTGGCCCGCGTGGCGTGGCCATGTCGTCTCGGCGTCCGTCTCGTGCCAGCTACAAGCAGCTCCGGCGCCAAGGGCCGGCTAGTGGCAGCGCGTGGGTTCGCCCTCGTCGGCGCGGGCTTCACCGGCGAGGCAGCGGATGTCGGTACTGGTGGCGACGACCATTGGGATTTGGGAAGGTGACGCTCCCAGACCCCGCGGCTGGCACCTGGCATGGTCCGCCACACCTTCTTGTCGACCATAAAGATAGAGGCTGGCGGCGTAAACAAGCTGGATCAAAGATCATATGAGTTTTTCTTTGACTACTCATCATTGTTAGGTTGCTTCGGAGTTTCAGACATATGGATGGAGAAGTCAAGCTGTGTACCTTTTCCAGGATGAAATCTCAAAGGTAACACAATATTCTTATTAGTTTAGTCATCTTTTTAACATTTAAACATTATCTTCTCTCCACTTCGCCAATTGCAATAAATTTGTTAGACCATTCTATAGAGACTACAAACGATTGATTCCGATGTTGAAATTGAACAGTGGCGGACAAATATTCTTTTGAAACTAAAAACATGTGGACTTTTAAAATCGCATATAGAGTTACAGACCTTCATAATAAAAGAGTTGAATCTTGCATAGGCGTTTCAAAAGCTGACATTGAGTCGAATCTTGCATTCGACTCTACATTATGGAATGTGTAGCATGCTTCAAACAAATGAAAGGAGATGTCCATCTTTTTTTGTTTTGCTGTTTGCGCGGGCAACAAGCCGTGGTGGCTCCCAGGGAATACTGGACGAACACTAGGTCACCCTCGACTCCCAGACCGAAGTCCATCCAGCCTCCGCTTAAGATCGCAGTTTCCAGTGAGAGATACTTCTTGGATGCAGTTTCCCATACAGGGCTAAGTATTTGGTATCGGCAGTTTGGTAGATACAGGCAAGATCGATGTGGGTTCTGGTCTTCTGGAAGAAATAATATTTATGCAAGCTTCCTCTGCCACGGCCGCCGTATGAAGTAGTCGAAGATGCACAAAGAGATTTATTCCATATGGTGACACTCGATGCAAAGCTGTACAGAGTTAGTTCATGCCACACTCATGATTACCATGTGTTTGCTGAAATACTCCCGTGCAATATACAAGTCATATTTGGCTTTCCTGCCAATCAATGCATGGAAGTTATAAACCAATGCATCATCTACTTGGATAGCTTACTAGGGCAGCCCAATTTTAGTAAATTGGGTCAATAGAAATCTTGCGGTATGACCAGAGAAGAAATTAGCTGTGGACATTTTCTTTACCTACCTTGGTGAGAAATGTTTTAACCTGCAGCGAAGAAGAGATATCTCCAACTTCATATTCTTTAGGGTTTCGGGAGAAGGAAAACTCGACCCCGACCGGCGAGTCGACGAACAGGCTCGCAACCTCGGTCATGAGTAGTGATGTTACAACAGGCGTATCATGGACCCATTCTAATTGTATGGCTCTATGATAAATTTCAACGATTCTGCACAAACAGTTGCATTACTGAATACTAAACCGGATTTGGAGTCCAGCGTGCATCACACTTAAGTTCCCTGAACCCATAGTTTCAGTCAAGGCGTTTTACTCTGAGTTTGACTAACAAATAAGAAAAAGAGGCTGCACTTGTATTTTTTGTGAGTTGGGTTAAATAACGATTGCAGCTTATTTCTTACCGCTCAGTGTTCAGTATAGGATTTTCATATGCTTTTAAAATACATCATGGACCGAGCGAAAAAATAGGTGTCTTTTTAAAATATAGGGTGTTTAGTCGTAATTATGCTAGAACAAGAGCTGAAAAATGATAAAACGTGGAAATATGAGAATCCAAAAATAAAATTATTCGAAATTACTTAAAATTGATAAAGCCCGTAGCAAGGCACGGGCACGTTTGCTAGTCTGTATAGTTCTTTCAACTCTGCTTTGGCTTTGCCATGTAGCCTATACTTAAAGCTGTTTTTCCCGCTCTATGGCCATATGTCGTTTTGAGCTGAATATTCTCCTCTCTTGTTTTACCAGCGACCTCATTCAGAAACATCCTGTTATCTTGAAGTATCCTTCTATTTCGCTAGTTCTAGATGTTCCAGATCACGCATGATGCTGCCGACAGACACCTTTTTTTTTGCTTGACCCTGCAGCTTTATTGAATTTGATACCACCAAGATACCAGTCCATGACTGATCTTGCATTCCGTGTCCTGCCTGGCTGCCTGTATAGTATCGACTCCTGTACTGAAAATTCAGAACAAATTTGCATCATGGGCATTCTGATGGCGCGAACTAGGTCGCTGATCCCGGTCCTCACTAAGCCGCACTCGCTGCAGCGTCGCTCCAACTTTCGGGAGACAGGGTGTAGGCGCCAGGTCAGGCCGGAAACCAAGAAGGTGATTAAGTAGTAGCGATGACCTCGTCGCTGGAAGAGGCCGGAGCGGTAGTTAGGGCATCTCCAGCCGTCTAGCCCACAGGACTAAAAAATGGCGCTAATTTAGGTTCGGCGGCGTCAAACGGCGCAAAATCAAAACCTGGGGTGGGCATTTTTCCGGCCGCACCCCACCCCAGGACTACGGAGTTAAAAAAAAAAATTGGAAGCCACCGCACCGCACCCTGCGTCCTCCACATGGAAGCCACCTCATCCAGCGCCGCCGGCCGCCTCCGCATCCCCCACAGCTCATCGCCGACCTCGCTCAGCTCCACATCCGCTGCCCACTGTCCACCGTTCTGAATCGGAGCTACTTCGTCGTCTTCCCCCACCCCCAGTCGACTCCGGATCTGCGCCGCCGCTAGCAGTCTGCCTCCTCGCCGCCCCGGCTGGCGCCCACGCCGCTGGCCGATACTCTCCGCACCTGCACCTGCGCCCGTCTCCTCCCTTCATGATGAGTTGCGGATTAGCCTAGAATTTAATCCCAGTCATGTCTTTCGCTGCTGCATCTTGCTCTGTTTTCCCATGCTCGAGCCTGCCAATTCAGTCCAGCTGATGCTGAGTTCGTCGCAAAGATTGCGTGTCTGTGATTCTGGGGTGGTTGGTGCGGAGATTGGAGTGTAAAATTCTCTTCTTTTTGTTGGCGCGCAGGCGTGATCCGATGATAGCAGCGAGAGCGCGTCTTCACGTGCGGCGGGCGCACCAAGCAGAGGAAGAAAGGGTCCAGGCACGCGCTGCGGGGCGGCGTCCGCAAGTCCTTCGCGCGGAGCCGCTCCGGCCCGGCCACGGTGCACCACACCGTCGCGCTCAAGTCCTCCACGCTCGGATCGCTCAGCCTCGACCGGGACGAGGAGATGATCAAGTGGCGTGCCGACAGCTTCAGCGGCGCTGCGACGGGGGCGAAGACCGCAATGGCGACGGCGAGTGCGTCGCCATCAAGCGGGAGATACAGCGCGACGGAGAGCAGCTTGAGCACGACGGCCATGGAGCTTGGTGAGCTCCACGGCGGCGGACGGCCACGAGCACGAGGAAGAGTGCGGCGAGGTCGACAAGAAGCGCAAAAAAAATGGCGGATCTTCCGGCGGCGGAGCTGGGCGGAGGCGCGTGGCCGGAGTTGGGCGGATTTTGCAGCTGCGTGGTGGGTGGGTGGGGAAGAGAGAGAGGGAGAGAGAGGGCACGTGGTGGGTGGGAAGAGAAAAAGAAGGAGAGAGAGAGGCGCTGGTGGCTGACATGTGGGTCGATGCATGCAAAAAGACCCCCCAGGCCAAACCCAGCCTGGGTTTGGCCTGGGTGCGCCGGCGCCAAAACGGCGCAAAACGGCGCTTTTCTGGGTCCTGGGGGGGGGGGGGGGGTCTGGCTGGTAGCATTTCAGCGCTATTTGCAATCGAGCCTAAAAACCAAACCTAAAACGCATCCTGGGGGCTCTTGGGGGACGGCTGGAGATGCCCGTATCATACCAGATCAGTTGTCTCGACTGTATCTAGCCATCCGGTTTTGCCGCCATTGCCGCCTTTACCTACCCTTCCGGTTTCCTGCCGTTGCCGCCTTTCTCCTTCCCTAGCTTCCCTGGGATAATAGACGCGTCGCCGTCGCAGCAGCTCGCCAGTTTCTTTAGCCATCGGGGTGAGTGGGTGACCCGGGGTGTATAATCATTTTCACCTATACATTATTGATTTAGCCTACGATTTACACTAACTACAACACGTAATATGAAGTTGGCCCGGGGTTTGATTGAATTCTGGGTCCACCACTGGTAGCACCGACGTTTATGCATCTGTCACGCCGTGAGCCGTGATCTAGGAGGATTCGTGGCAGGAACAATGGACACATGAGGCACGATTGTCCTCCCCTTCATGTGCCCGGCAGTTTTGCCTCCGGGTTTGCTTCTTATGTGTTTTTTTTTGAAATAAGGCACACTTTATCAATTACTGATACATCATCCGCTATTATACCACAAATAAAATCAGGAGGTTCCTCTTACCAGTCAGTTAACAATGGCCCCTCCGAATGACTAGCTAACACATGTGCCGCCATATTGGCTTCCCTAGGGCAATGAGAAAATGAAATTTCTGTAAAATTAAGACAAAAGAAAGTGCATTCTTCATATATAGCCGCAGCAGGCCCGAGAGAATTCCCTGCACCCCTCATGACGTCAATCACCTCCATGCAATCAGAATTCACTTCTATTCGGTTACACCCAACTTGGCACGCCAACCGAAGACCATCGCGAAGAGCATGAGCTTCGGCTGTCGCTGGATCTGAAACAAACGGCACGCCACGGCAACTCGCAGCCAAAAAATGACCTCGTTCATCTCGGATAACTGCACCAGTGCTCCCTGTACCGGAATCAGCACTAAACGCGGCATTCACATTGAGTTTGACAAAATCTTCCTTAGGCTTAGTCCATCCATGCCTCGTTATGCCCTTCAAACTCTTCCTCGCCCTTGAATAGTTTAGAGCAAGTGTCATTATCGCTTGAGCTGTTCTTGGTGGAGCCTGGACCATCTCGCCGTGTGTCGCCTGTCGACGTTCCCACCATATATACCAAATAGCAGTTGCGATCATATCATTCCTGTCCACTTCGGGTATCAGAGGTGCTTTTGCTGCTCGGTCACGTAAAAGTGATTCAAGGATCGAACCACCTACCCTCTCCAGGCTACAAATTTTAGTTATCAGCTCGTTCATTCCTAGCAGGCTCCAGCACTACAGGAATGGCGCTCTGTGCCTACAGCCTTTTGCCGTCAGCATAGGCCTCATTGTCGTCGGCACAGGGCTATGCCGACGGTGGCCGTCGGCACAGGGTCGTCGGCATAGGTCCCCGTAGGCACAGGTCACGCGGCCGTCGGCATAGGCTATGCCGACGGCAAAGCCGTAGGCATAGAGTCCGTCGGCATATTGTTTTCCAAAATTATTTCTCCCAATTATTTTTTTAAAAAAATATTTTTTTAATTTTTTTTCAATTCTACTCCGAATTTTCCAACTTTTGCTTTTTTTCAAATTTCGAATGTACCACTTAGCCATACACTTAATCATAGGTCAAAGTAGTTACCTTGGTCAAACTTCCCGTTCGATCACCCATCCTGAAATTGCTCCAGCCCAGGCACGCTTAACTTCTGAGTTCTTTTCAAATTACCTACTAAATGAGATGTTAGAACTTACTGCTATTAGTATTTTATCAACCTTGTTAACCCATGTGTCATGATGTTACACTTTTTATTGTTTAAATTTTGAAAATTTGTTTGAATGAATAACAATAATTATGTAATATTTTTTTATGAATAAATAACAATAAAATGTATTTTACTTTATTTTCTCCTCTTTACGTTAATATGGAAAAATTCCTATCTTTTAATACGTAAATCAAATTTTAGCAAATAAAATGTCAAAATCGATTAGAACAATGAGAGGAATACAAATATTTTCGGAAAATATCATCTTTTTCATCATGTATATGACTTCTTGTAACTTATTTTAGAAAAATGACTTTATGCCTATTTTCCGAAAGTAATTGAATTTTATGTGAAAAAATAGTCAAAAAAATGAAATTCTTTGGCATGGAGTACTTTCATGTGTACTACTTGCTAGGATAAATGATAAACTTGAGTTTCGACAAAGTTTACAAAAAACTTCTACACAAAAAGGTCAATCATCTATAAACATGTATAGGTTTCTAATCAAATGACCAAGTTATAATCATCCCCGTGCCATAGTATGTGATAATGTTCCCATATTTGACAGATAGGTGTGTCTTGGTATGACAAACAATGTTGCAGAGCGGAGATTTTTCAAATTAATTTTATAAATATCATTTTTCATTTTTTTAATTGTCAAAAATAACATTTTTTGTGAAGCAAGTACAACAAATACGGTGGAAAATGGTACCCATCCAGTTATCACACAAAGTAGACCATATTTTATGGACAATCCAGCAATATTAGGAATTTTCTCGTTTTTATCTAATTTTGCGTATTTAAATGACTTTATGCCTATTTTCCGAAAGTAACTGAATTTGAACTACAAGTATGTGATAGTTTGCTCTAAACTTTTAACAAAATTAATTTTACGATACACTAGTAGTGGTTACATCACAGAACCGTTGATAGATTTTAAAAATGCAACCCCTTTTGAAGAATAGGCACGGTGGTCATTTTGAGTGTTTTTTCAACAAAATAAAAGAAAGTGAAAAAATAGTCAAAAAATGAAATCCTTTGGCATGTAGTACTTTAATATGTACTAGTTGCTAGGATAAATGATAAACTTGAGTTTTGACCAAGTTTACAAAAAACTTCTTCACCAAAAGGTCAATCATCTATAAACATGTACATGTTTCGCTTCAAATGAGCAAGTTATGACCATTCTCGTGCCATAGTTTGTGATAATGTGTCCATATTTGATACAGAGGTGTGTCTTGGTATTGAAAACATTGTTGGCAAAAACTAATTTTCGAATTATTTTTATAAATATCATTTTCCATTTTTTAAGTGCCAAAAATGACTTTTTTTTATTAAGCAAGTACCAAAAATATGTTGCAAAAAGTAATATGCATGGTGAAAATGATGATATGGATGTCATATTTGGATTTCTCTCATTTTTCTAACTAGCTGGATGACCCGCGCATTTGCGCGGCTAGATTCATAGAGTAGATTTATATAATTCTTTGTCATATGTTTGGTCCTTCTAATAGAGTTCATATGCAACTAATTTATACAAAGAGGTGATTTTAGCTAAAATTTGCGTTTTGACAACTAAAATTACATTTTGGTAAATATTTATCTGTATAATATTATTACATTGTTGGTAATATCTAATTTATAATTTGTACTTAAAATTTCCATTAAATTTCATATATAAATACATTACTAACTTAAAATCACAACTTTTTCACAAATTTTGTATATATTAATCTCATCAATGGCACGGCGTGCTTTGGCTAAATCATGAATTCTTTATTTAAGAGTCATATCTATAGAATGAGGCCAAGAGCTTGCATATATCTTTGCGTGGAGTAGAGATGCACAAAGAAGCATGCATAGAAGAGGATCGTGCATCCGTATTCCCAGGGATAGTGTTTCACAGGTTCATACTGGAGCCTTCGTTTTACTACAAAAAAAGACTTGAGCTATTCGTTTGATTTTTTTCCCGTAAAATATGCTTCCTGCGGATGCTAGTGGTCGACTGGTCGTTAGCTAAGATCACCATGGTGTAAAATTGTTGTACTCAATACCGTACTACTCTCCTTAGCTTAGATTACCATGCATATATGACCAACTCACGTTGTAAGATTGTATATTCTCATGCTAGTCTCGCTATCCTTTATTCTAGTCAATATTGCTTGGTCTCGTCTCTGGACTTGTGCCGATCGGCTACCTTCTTGTGGGAACCTGGCGCCTGCTAGTACCTTGCACACACATCATTGCAGAAGTGAGATCGCTTATTCTTTGTTGTAATGTCTTTCTCTGATCCTTGCATCATGCTGTCGCCACTAAGCTCGAATACATCCTTGCATGCATGGGAACAGTTGGACTACTAATTCCTGAGTTCATGCAAGTACTTCAGTAAATATCATGAATCTAGCTGACTTAATCTTGTCGTGCAGTCAGATAATCACATACCTCAACATCGACATGAACTTTATCCTCAGTTCCTGACTCCCTGGCCAGTTAAATTTTACTGAGGAAGATCGTGCCCTCGCCGAGGTATGAGGAACACGTCCGTCAACCTGACATCGAGCAGGTCCTGTCTTTGAACGCGATCGATCACACGATGCAGCGACTGACATAGAGTCAAGAACGCCGGCAATATTGCTTGGTGAGGTACTGAGGCCTAAGGCTTCGTGTCACAGCGGCCGGCCGCCGGATGCAGCATCTTAGATCAGATGCCTATCGGTCGTCCATGTGAGACTGCCTCCATGGAGCATCATCGACGTATCTGGGTATCATACTTCGATCCTAAGTTCTTCCAAATCTGCCATCGCCGTTGTTTCTCGCAATATCGATATCGAGCTCGCTTCTTAGATTCCTTTTGTGTTCGGCGCGAGCTCTAGAGAAGGTCTGACCGCCGTCTTATAAAGCTCGTCGGCGGGCGCACCAGCCAGTTCTTAGATCCCAGACAAAACAATGAAGACCCTGATCCAGCATACACTTGCCCATGAAAATCACTAATGAATTCATACCTTGCTGGACCTTCAGTGGACGTTCCTCTGCTGAGACCGGCCGGGCAGCCGCCCAGGGTCGCTGGGAGGTGGCTCTGCCACTCGTGATAGCTTTCACATCCAAATCCACGGCCGATGTTTGCCTTCTACACGGCAATCTGCTGTTGTGTTGGGAAGCCACAACAATCAAGTGACGCACAACCTGGAAACCATGGCTGGTAGGGCTGCCAAGGTTCGATCGATCTGGCCTCGACGAAGTAACAATAATCACGGCTTACGTGCCTTGGGGAAAGGGACGGTCGTTTTGTTGTTGAGATATTATATATGGGCGGAGCTGTCGAGATTTTCAATGGAAAGAAATAAATCTTTTGCGATAAGGATTCTCTTCTTTCCACGGTGATGCTCTGTAGTTTCTAGACGTGGTGGACATGGACACCACAGGGGCCGGATGTTACGAAGTGTAAATCATAGCCGTCGTTTTAGATTTGAATATGTCTAGCTAATCTCCACCGTTAATTGTCTTGTGTTTTAATTATATAATAGATTTTTTTTTAGACATTTTATTTGTTAAATTCTGATTTACAGATTTAAATATATGTTTTATTTCATAATAAATGAAATATATAAAAAATGAGAGTGACCTATGCCGATGGCAATGAAAAGTTGAAAAAAATGAGAGGGACCTATGCCGATGGCAAAGCTGTCGGCACAGCCCTGCTGGACCTGTGCCGACGGCTTTCCATCGGCATAGCCGAGTGTCAATTTTTTTTGTCGCCGCGGATCTATGCCGACGGCCCTGACATTTAGCCATCGGCACAGAGGTTGGCCGTCAGCACATGTCGGCATTCCAGTAGTGCAGATCTCACGTACTCTTGGACACATAAAAAGTGCATGGCGAATGCTCTCACAATCGGTCTTGCAAAGAGTGCATTGGGAACTCAGCTGCATATGTATGTTCGCTAGTACTCCATTGCATGGAATGACTCCAAATAATGTACGCCAACTATGTATCTTAATCTTTGCTGGTACATTAAGATCCCACACTGTCCGCCAGACCGGCAACGTAGAGGATGTTCTTAATTTAGCGTCATGCTGGTGCTCCTATTCCAAAGAGTAACAAGAACGGACAGAAAACACACCAGATTTAGAATTATGCCATGAGATAAAATCCTCCATCATTCCTCTCGCCAAGGGGATATTAAGAATCCGTTCTGGGTCAATAGACCAGAAAACTCCCCGAATAAGTTCTTCATCGCAAGAATTGGTGTCCGGGTCAATAAGTTCCTCTACTCGGGTAAGTAAAATATTACCTCTCCTTGTCGCAATTTTTCTGTTGGGGCTACTCGGGACCCAAGGGTCCTCCCATATATTTATATTTGCACCATCCCCAACTCTCTAAATATGGCCACGTTTAAAAGTTTGTATACCTGCCCAAATACTTTGTCAGGTGTAAGAGCTCCCTTTCTTCAAAGCACAATTAAGAATGTCCCCGTAGGGAAATATTTGGCTCTCAAGATCAATGTGCACAATGAATCAGGTTGAGCAATTAATTTCCAACATTGTTTGGCCAACATAGCAAGATTGAAACAATGTAAATCTCGGAAACCCATACCTCATTGTCTCTTTGGGACACACATTTTCCACCATGCAAACCAGTGCATATGCTTATGCTGGTCATCATCTCCCTACCAGAATTGGGACATTGCAGTTATTATCCCTTTGATTATCTGTTTGGGCAGCTTGAATATCGACATGGCATAAGCCGGCATAGCTTGAATGGCGGCTTTCAAAAGAACCTCCTTACCACCAAAAGACAGATTCCTCTCCTTCCATCCATTTAGCAGTTTACATAATCTGTCCACAATATGTTGGAAACAATCTGACCTATCCACCCCAACCAAAGGGGGTAGACCAAGGTATTTATCCGTAATCGACTCCGTCATAATATTCAGGATTGAACATACCTCCACCCTAGTATCCACATTAGTACATGGGCTAAAGAAAATGCTTGACTTCGCTTTGCTTACCAGCTGACCAGATGCGGTAGAATAATCATCCAAGACGTGTCGTAGGCTGGTAGCATTAGAAGCATCCGCTCTCATCAGTATGAGCGAATCATCGGTGAACAAGAGGTGTGAGACCGCAGGGGCGTCCTTACAAACTCTGACTCCCATTAAATTCCCATTACTTTCTTCAAATTTCAATAAGCTAGATAATCCTTCCGTGCACAACAAGAACAGGTACGGTAAGAGAGGGTCCCCCTGGCGGAGGCCCCTGGAAGGATAAATATAATCAGATAACATATTATTGAGTCAAACCTGGTATCTCACCGAAGAGACACAAGACATTATTAGATCAACCCATCAGGTATCAAAACCCAACCGAAGTAGGACATGTTTTAGAAAGCACCACTCTACCCTGTCATAAGCCTTATACATGTCAAGTTTCACTGCACAAGTACCATATTTCCCCACCTTCTTGTTCTTGATGTAATGGTAACATTCATACGCCACTAGGACATTGTCGGTGATAAGTCTCCCTGGCACGAATGCGCTCTGTGTTGGGGAAATAATCTCCGGGAGGAGATAGTTCAATCTGTTTGCCATCAATTTAGAAATCACTTTGTACACCACATTGCATAGACTTATAGGCTGAGTAATAAACTCCGGGCTTTCCACCTTTGGTATCAATACAATAGTAGTATTGTTCCACCCTTCAGGGATAGTATGGGAATTGACCGCCAAAAGGACCTCATCAGTCAAATATTCCCCAATAATATGCCAAAATCGTTTGTAAAATACAGCGTGTAGCCCATCTGGTCCCGGAGCTTCTTATGTGTTTCTATAAGTAAAAATGTTAATTATGTGCCCACTGTATAATTTATTGCTTTTTTAACCTCAGAAAATGATTGGCTTCTTGCAGTTGCTCCACTGACTCCAATATTGCCTTGCAGTTAATACGCCGGTGACATCCTTGTTGAAGCACAAGGGTCAGCAAACTCATCTTCTTCAGAGTGCACCCTTGATCTCAACATAGTTCCATTCGGTTGTTGATTACTATATATGCGGCCTATTGGCTGTGTTGTATCCCCTAAGTTTCTAGTGTCCTTGCGCTCTGCATGTTCTGTAATTCCTCGTACGTTCTAATTCAAGTTGATTAGGGAAGAAAACTTTGAAGACATTGTCCTCATTAACACGCAGGCAATCACATTTTCTTCGACTGTGTGTTGGCGAAACTTATGTGGTGTGGTTTGCGATCGGCGCTGGACGAGATGGTCATCATGCTTAAAGCCCTCTATGCCGCAATGTCATCGCCATCTCCTCAATAGCTTATTTCCTCAGGCCTGCGTGCCTATCTACCCTCGGACATGTATGAACTTTTCTTAGCATTTCGTCTTTTGGTTTGTAATCGTTAAACTGGTTTCACCCGGTAATGTTAGAACTGCAGCCGTTGGGGTTTATTAAGTTAAAACACGGCACCATGTGTCTTATGTCTTAAAAACAAGCACATCCCACTAAAAATTCTCAGAAGGCACAAGCTTCTGGAGCTGAGAAATAATACGAGAAACCGTGACACTTGAAAGGACAATGATGTCGCCTAGAGGGGGGGGGGGTGAATAGGCGATTAAAACTTTTCCGGTTTAGGCTTGCTAATTGCGGAATAAAACTAGGTGTTTAAATTAACAAACCGACAACTTAAATAAACTAGGCTCACATATGTGCGCCAACAACTTATGCTAAGCAATACAAGCAACAAGGTGATAGCAATAGAATACTTCAACCACGAAGGCTATCACAATGTAAAGTGCATAAGTAAAAAGCTCGGGTATAGAAATAACCGAGACGCGCGGAGACGAGGATGTATTCCCGAGTTCCTCCTTGTTAAGGGAGTACATCTCGTTGGAGAGGTGTGAACCAACACAATGGTTCAACAACCACAAAGGTTTCACCTTCTTCTCCGATGAACCACACCACAAAGGTTTGGTTCACCTTCCACTATCGGAATCCTTCGAGGCGGAATCTGGAGCCTTTCAACAACAATCCGGGGCACAACCCACAACGGGATTGGGGGCTTCCGAACGGCTTTCAACAACAATCCGGGGCACAACCCACAAAGGGATTGGGGGCTCCCGAACGGCTACAAGTGACCACCAAGGGTCTCAACCACCATGTGGCCGTCTAGGGTGCAAAGACCCAATAGTAACAAGTTCACAAGCTTTCAACTTCCACGAATCCTCGTGGAGAGCACACCGATGCACCAAATGCAAAAGGCAAGAGCACAAGTGCTCAAATCCTTCACTCTCAAATCCCACAAAACAACTAATGCTTATGGGGGGGAGAACAGAGGAAGAACAAAGAAGAGACCACACAAGAACTCCAAGATCTAGATCCACTAGGTTCCCTCACTTAGAGGAGAGATGGATTGGTGGAATTATAGATCTAGATCTCCTATCACTTTTCCCTCAAAGATATGCAAGAATCATGAGAGGGATTGAGAGGGACAAGCTTTTCCAAGGTCAAACAATGGAGGAGAGAGAGGGAAAAATGAGCAGCCCAAGGTTGAAGAAGGGGAGGGGTATTTATAGCCCCTCCCACGAAAATTGTCGTTACAGCCACTTATACCGGAATATCCGGCCCTCCACAAATATCCGGTGCAAAATATCCGGCCCACACCAGAGAGACGCGCAACCGGGGCTCAAAAAACATCTTCGAAAATCTTTGAGGGCCGAAAAATCCGCCCCCCCCCGGATAATCCGGTTTTCACAGAAACATCTAAACGAAAACTGCAATATCTTTTTCATCGGACTCCGATTTTGATGATCTTGGGCTCGTTGGAATCGCGAGGAAGAGCTCTCCAAGATCATGCAGAGAAACATCATAGTACATCATGTGAGGAGGAACCAACAATGAGAGAGTTTGACCTCTCTTAGAAAAGACAAACCGGTAAAACCTCCAACATAAAAAACGTAACAAGATATTCAAATGAAATTCGTTTTTGATGAATTAGAGCTTGGTAAGGAGATGAACACAAGCTCTAAAGCCTCACATGCATAAAAGCCAAATAAGAACCAAGAAATATGATATGCCAAGTATGCAAAGGTTTGAGCTCTCCACAAAGATACAATCAACTTACTAACTTGAGAGTCCCTCTTGATAGTACGCCATCTATCCTATAAACCGCTCTCACACTAACACCATGAGACCGGTAAAATAGAAAACCTATCAAGATCATACCTTTGCCTTGTACATTCCATTTGAGCTCGATGATGACGATCTTTACTCTCTCAAGTTGTAACACCTTTCTTGATTGTGCTTGCTAGCACATGCTTGATGAAGACTTCTCCAAATGCTCCCCCATACTCCATTATGGGAGGACCTTGCTAAGCTCTGTCTTCATGTCTCCTTTGCAAGCTTCAATCAAATGATATCTTCCGAGATGCATCATATTGAACTTGCACTTCATCTTCTTCTCTTGATATGTATGATGGCTTGGAGGTAAACATGATTGTTCACTCAACATTCTTTTCTAAGCCATACTTGCAATATGCTCCACTCTACACATGGAACATTCTTCATATAAACCCTTGAAGAGAGCATTGATCATCATGTAGTCTTCTAGAGTTCAACACATGAACTCTTATGTACAAGATCTATAAGAATATCTCAATGTAAACATTAGTCCATAAGAATTGTCATTAATTACCAAAACCACGCATGGGGGCAACCATGCACTTTCAACACTTCCCCAACACAATGTCAACATCCCCAAGCGAGTATTCTCAAACTTTGGTTTATAAGACTCTTATCAGCACCATCTTAAAAAACATGAGGTCGTTGTATACGAAGCCAAACATAATAACTTGCGGTTTAGGAGCTACCAGAAGCTAGCTGGCAGTCGCCTCAAGCATGAGCATCACACAATTCCATTGTATCCGCCACACAAATATGTTGAAGTTATATTTTTATTCATATCATACTCCCACACAAACTACGTGAACTCCCACACATACTACGTGATGCAAAAACAAGAGAAACATATCTCATATCCTGATATCCACCTACTATATATAGATATATCCATGTGAGGAGAATTTCTATTGACTACCTCCTCCCATGTCATATTTAAGTTTACCGTGTCAGTTTTGATATAGTTATGGAGGAAACCAATAGATATTACTATAAATTTCTGCTTGGGTACCCTTCTAAACACATCCACATTTCCGGCTCTTTGCTCTGCACATAGAGAGGCCTCGTAATTTACACAACAATGTGAGTCTGAATGAATCTAGGCTTCACATTCATATTCTGTTCTACTAATGTGAGGCCTAGTAATATACACATTCATTTCCTGCGTAGAACCATGCGGCTTTGCCGCCATTGCCGCTTCTACCTAGCCCGCCTTTACCCTTCCCAAGCTTCCCTGGATACTAGGCGCTCCACCGCATCAGCCAACCAGTTGCTTCAGCCAACTGCTACGCATGCGCCCGTGTGTACGGTACCTGACGAACACCAGCGTGGCGGCACCACCGAGCTCCTGCTGTGACGGAGTAAGGTGGCTCGTCGGCAGCGCCGGCCGGATCTGCATCTGCCACGCGGTCATAGGTGATTTGGGTGGGATCATCAGCGGCACCGTTGACACAGTACGTTTGATTGTGCTCCCGTTCACGTGCTCAACAGTTTTTCATCCGGAATTGCTGTTCATGTGCTTCTTTAAGTAAATGTTCGTAATTACTAGCACATATGCCCGTGCGTTGTAATGGGAGAAAATTTTGACGTGTATTCAAATTTAAGAAAACATGTACTAGTTCACATGTCTTACTACAGATGAAATGCCAGTTTGTCTACCACAACCCCTATCATCAGAACATCTGCAAGAACACTGACAACCCAGCAACGGCAAACCAGAGCTGCACGCTACAACGTGGACTAAGCTATCTGGATGTGGGATCGAGGAGAGGTGAGACGATGTCTGGGTTAGAAGAAACTGGAGCATGGAGGAGGGAGCTTGCGCAGGCGTGCAAGAGCACGACCGCCTTGCAGGGATACTGGAGGCCGGCTTCCACCGTAGCCGCACACTTTGCTAATCCCACGTCGTTATGGAGCAAATCCAGTTGCCATCTATCAGAACGCCCATCACTCAAAACGCCCACCAGAGAACCGTCGACCCATGCATGAACGATGAAATTCACAGATGAAAACATGCACAATTTCCGAAATGCTGCATGCAGTAGTTCATAATATACATCTTATTTTTTTTATGTTTCCCTGTCTACTGTAGCAACAGCAGAAGCCGAGTCAATGTTAAATAGGTCTAGCATGTTGTACACGTATTGTACGTATGTAACTTGTATGTGCTGATCGCTATATAAAGGAAGGCGTGGAGAGGCATTGCCCCACGGAAAAACCCTAAACTTAACTTGGTATCAGAGCCTACCCTAGCCGCCGTTGAGTTAAGGTATCCCTAAAAAGATCCAAAGCATATTCCCTCTCTAGGTATCCCTCACTTGGTATCAGAGCCTACCCTAGCCGCCGCCGCTTTCCTCTCCGCAGCCGCCGCGCCTCCCGCGCCGCCGCCGCGATGTCGTTCAGCTCTGCCCTGGCCCTCTCCAGTTCCTCATCGGAGTCTTGCGCGATGCCCACTCCAATCATCGCCCCACCTTCGGCAACGGCGGCCGTCCCAACGATTCCGCCTATCGCGATCGCCTTAGATCGCAGCAACTTCATGCTATGGAGGGCTCTCACCCTCCCCATCTTCGCTGGAGTTCGCCTCCACGGTTTCCTTGATGGCTCGGCCAAGGCGCCTGAGCCGACCGTGACGCAAGGCACCGGCGACGCCGCTTGGACCGTGTCCAACCCCGAGTATGAGCAGTGGTGGACCCTCGATCAGAAGGTTCTCGGGCATCTCCTCGGATCGATGCACATGGAGATTTCAGCCCAGTTGATCGGCTGCACAACGGCTGCTGCGGCATGGGCGGCCGTGCATGCCATGTTCGGCGCGCAGAATAGCGCCGGTGTTCGTAATCTCCGGCGCCAGATTCAGGCGTTGAGGAAGGGAGACAAGCCCGCAGGCGAGTATATGCAGAAGGTGAAGGTGCTTGCCGACGCCATGGCCGCCGCCGGCTCTCCACTTCGCGATGACGAGGTCATCGACTACATGCTGACCGGGCTCGGTTCGGCGTTTAACCCCATCGCCGCCTCGATGAACTTCGTGAACACCCCGATCACCCTCACCGCGTTCTACTCCAGCGTCCTGCACTACGAGGCGCTACAGCAGCAGCAGTCTGAGACCGAGGACTGGACCTCCTCGGCCAACGCCGCGTCGCGCCCGGCCTACAGCACCAATCCGGGGTCGCCCTAGCAGCGGCCGTTCGGCTGTTCAGCCAGGAAACGGCGGCTACGGCCAAGCCGGCTATGGCCAAGGTGGCCAAAGCCAGGGTGGTGGCGGTCAAGGCCGCACCGGCGGCAATGGAAACAGCCGCAATGGCGGAGGAAACGGTGGCGGCAACGGTCGCAACCGGCGTTGGCGCCCCAAGTGTCAACTCTGCAAAAACTGGGGGCATGAGGCTGACAACTGTCGCCGGTACGGCCAAGCCGGCTATGATCAAGACAACCGCGCCGCCAACTCCGCGTCTACATCCTCCTCCGCGCATGAGCCGCCGCACTGGGTCATGGACTCCGGTGCAACGGACCACCTGACGAGTGATCTCGAGCGTCTCCACTTCCACGAGCGCTACAGCGGGAAGGACCAAGTGCAAGTGGCCAATGGTGCAGGTCTGTCTATTTCACATATTGGTCATTCAAATTTAGCCGGTTCATCTCTTCGTTTACGAAATATCCTTCATGTTCCACATATTAATCAACACCTTCTTTCTGTTTATCGTCTTGTCTCTGACAATGATGTTTTTGTGGAATTTCATCGCTTCTTTTTCCTTGTTAAGGACAAGGTCACGAAGAAAATTCTTCTTCAAGGTAGAAGCCATGGCGGCCTGTATCCCATCCCGCTTAGTCGTGCCGCGTCCTCTTCCACTCGCCAAGCGTGTTCCAGCGTCAAGACCACCCCGTTCCAGTGGCATCAGCGTCTCGGTCATCCCTCCAATAATATAGTTCAAAACATTGTTAGAAGTAATGATTTAGTGTGTTCTTCTGAGAGTCAGACTTCCGTTTGTGATGCGTGTCAGCGTGCTAAGAGTCGACAATTGCCATATAATTTATCCCATCGTGTTTCTACTATGCCTCTTGAGTTGATCCATTCTGATGTTTGGGGGCCTGCTATTGCCTCTTCTGGAGGTTATAAGTATTATGTTAGCTTTGTCGATGATTATTCTCGTTTTTGTTGGATATATCTCCTTAAGCACAAGTCTGACGTTGAGCAAGTGTTTTACGCTTTTCAGGCTCATGTTGAGCGTCTTCTTCACACTAAAATCATAGCCGTTCAGTCGGATTGGGGGGGCGAGTACCATAAGTTGCACCGTTATTTCCAACGCACTGGGATATCTCACCGCGTGTCGTGTCCACATACTTCTCAGCAAAACGGTATTGCTGAACGCAAACACCGTCACCTCGTCGAAACAGGTCTTGCTTTGCTTGCTCATTCCTCGCTTCCATTGCGTTTTTGGGATGAAGCTTTTCTTGCTGCGTGCTACCTCATAAATCGCATGCCCACACCTGTTATTCAACAGGATACACCTTTGTTCCGTCTTCTCAAGGAGAAGCCCGATTACACATTTCTCCGCACGTTCGGTTGTGCGTGCTGGCCAAGCTTGCGCAAATATAACGCTCATAAGCTTGCTTTTCGTTCCACTATGTGTGTTTTCTTAGGATACAGTCCGATGCACAAGGGATATAAATGCTTGGATCGCTCCACGGGGCGTATATACATATCTCGTGATGTCGTTTTCGACGAGTCTGTGTTTCCATATTCCACTCCCGGCGTCACAGTCGATGTCTCTCTCCTAGCCGATGTGCTTTCATTCCCTTCCGATGAACCGGCTACGGGTGACAATATGCGTAAATATGACCTGTCCTATTTGTCTACTAATCCGCCTGTTCCAGGCAGTTCTTCTCCCGTGCAGGACACTCCGGCCGCGTGTGATGATAGGTGCCCACCGGCGTCTGACGTACACTCCGCGCCGGTGATCGACGTGCGTGGCGCATGCATGCCCTCCGCGCCACGCTCGCCTGGCCCGTCATTGGCCCACTCGCCGTGCGCCTCGCCCGGCCCATCTTCGATTGGCTCTCCTGCCACGCCACCAGTCTCCGCTTCGGTGCCAGATGATCAGCCCGCGTCGCCTTCCGTCGAGACGCCCTCGACCACGACGCCCCCGGCTGTTCCTGCGCACCCGATGGTCACACGCACTCGCGATCATACACGGCGTCCGCTCGTGCCTACTGATGGGACAATCCGCTACGACCCTCGCCGTCGCGCGTTTCTGGCGATGCCCGTCTCTCATCACGATGCTCTCCGTGAGACGGCTTGGCGTACAGCGATGCTTGATGAACTTGCGGCTCTCCATCACACCAAGACTTGGGTTCTTGTGCCCCGTCCGCCCGGTGTCAACATTGTGGGGAGTAAGTGGATTTTCAAGACCAAGCATCTCCCGGATGGTTCTGTTGATAAGTATAAGGCGCGTCTTGTTGCTCGCGGTTTCACACAGCAGCTTGGCATCGACTATGGAGACACTTTCAGTCCGGTTGTCAAGCCGGCCACCGTTCGTCTGGTGCTCTCTCTTGCAGTGTCTCGAGGATGGAGTCTTCGGCAGATTGATGTCAGCAATGCTTTCCTCCATGGTTATCTGTCTGAGGAGGTTTATATGCAGCAGCCGCCGGGTTTTGAGGACGCTAGGTATCCCTCACATGTGTGCAAGCTGCAGCGGGCTCTCTATGGTCTCAAACAGTCTCCTAGGGCGTGGTATGCTCGTCTCAGTGCTCGTCTTCTCGAGCTGGGTTTTGTCTCCTCCAAGGCTGACACGTCTCTGTTCTTCTTCGCCCAGCATGATGTTCAGATTTATATGCTCGTCTATGTGGATGATATAGTCATTGCTGGATCCTCTCAGGGCGCTGTTGATGGTCTCGTTCGCTCTCTTGCAGCCAGTTTTCCTATCAAGGACCTTGGGCCGTTGGCATATTTTCTCGGCTTGGAAGCGTCCTTCAATTCAGGGGGGCTGACCTTAACTCAACGGAAATATGCTTTGGATCTTTTGCACCGTGTGAGTATGGAGACTTGTAAGCCCACTTCCACGCCGTTATCCACCTCGGATCAGCTTGCTCGCGCGTCTGGACGAACACTGAGTACCGCTGATGCCTTCCGGTACCGTAGTGTTGTTGGTGGACTGCAGTATTTAACGCTCACTCGTCCGGACATTTCGTTTGCAGTAAACAAGGTATGCCAGTTTCTTTCGCAGCCCACTGATACTCATTGGGAAGCAGTCAAGCGTATCTTGCGCTATGTGAAGGGAACAATACATACAGGATTGAAATTCCGGAAGGCTGTCTCCACTAGCATTAGTATCTTTACTGATGCAGATTGGGCAGGGTGCCCTGACGATCGCCGATCCACAGGAGGTTTTGCTATCTTTGTTGGACCAAACCTCATTTCGTGGAGTTCGAAGAAACAGCCGACAGTGTCGAGATCTAGTACCGAGGCCGAGTACAAAGCCTTGGCTAACGGAGCTGCTGAAGCCATCTGGGTAGAGTCACTACTTAAGGAGCTTGGTGTCCCACAGCAGCGAGTTCCCGTTCTATGGTGTGATAATTTAGGAGCCACGTACCTGACTGCTAACCCAGTTTTCCATGCACGCACAAAGCATATTGAGATAGATTTCCACTTTGTACGTGAGCGTGTTGCCTCTGGAGCTCTTGAGGTCAGGTTTATATCTTCCAATGATCAGCTGGCTGATGTGTTCACCAAACCAGCCACTCGACAGATGCTAGACCGTTTTAGTACCAATCTAAACCTTGTACAGAGTAGAAGTTCAGATTGAGGGGGAGTGTTAAATAGGTCTAGCGTGTTGTACACGTATTGTACGTATGTAACTTGTATGTGCTGATCGCTATATAAAGGAAGGCGTGGAGAGGCATTGCCCCACGAAAAACCCTAAACTTAACTTGGTATCAGAGCCTACCCTAGCCGCCTCCGCGCATGAGCCGCCGCACTGGGTCATGGACTCCGGTGCACTGGACCACCTGACGAGTGATCTCGAGGGTCTCCACTTCCACGAGCGCTACAGCGGGAAAGACCAAGTGCAAGTGGCCAATGGTGCAGGTCTGTCTATTTCACATATTGGTCATTCAAATTTAGCCGGTTCATCTCTTCGTTTACGAAATATCCTTCATGTTCCACATATTAATCAACACCTTCTTTCTGTTTATCGTCTTGTCTCTGACAATGATGTTTTTGTGGAATTTCATCGCTTCTTTTTCCTTGTTAAGGACAAGGTCACGAAGAAAATTCTTCTTCAAGGTAGAAGCCATGGCGGCCTGTATCCCATCCCGCTTAGTCGTGCCACGTCCTCTTCCACTCGCCATGCGTGTTCCAGCTTCAAGACCACCCCGTTCCAGTGGTATCAGAGCCACTGCAAGAGAGAGCACCAGACGAACGGTGGGAAGACGAGCACCAGACGAACGGTGGTATCCCGCTTATCAGAGATGGGAATGGTCTCATAGTTGTGATGTACTCATGCAATATCCAGGATCCTTCTTCAAGTCAACAAAATTTCTAGAAAACAATATCCCAACCTTTTCATTATCCTCATCCACCTTGGATACACGCTGAACAAAAAGAGTTTCAAGTTGATGCCACCAGACTAACTAATCATAAAATTTTGGGTTAAAACTTAAGACTTCACGATTAATTAGTATTCAGCTCACCACTCAAGTGCTAATCAAACACTAAACTGCACCACTTTTGCAGTGGCCAGTGATGCTAAATTGCTAAGTATGATCTGTTAGATCTGTTAAATTGGCCCTCCCTGAAATTTGGATGATATCCACCACATAAAGTCATACATAGTTCATAGTTGCTAAATCAAAAACTTTTAGTCCCTCTATCGGTACCATGTTATTTTCTGCCCCTTTCCTTCTCATTCGACCTAAAACAAGCTTTAAAATTGAACAAAGGATACAACTAAAAACAACAGTACGCACAAGATATATGAATCTAGGTAAATAAGATAAGAGTTTATTTGCACCTCTACAAAACCAGAAAGACAACTCCAGATTCGAGGTACAGATCTTGACTGACGACTTGAGCACACAATCAACTTTCTTACCCATGTCCAACATAATCACAACCTGCAATGCAGCAAGGGGGTTACCAAACAGTGGTGAATACAGTATTCTATCAAGTTTGGGAGCTTGGAGCAACAGACTTAGCAAATTGATATGAATAATGATTATACTCCAGTTTTCAGTTCATACACGAGTGTAGGCACTGCAAAATTTCTTGGCAAATCTATGTATGTATTTTCACCTGCTTCCCTTTTAACCAAACTCAATGCAAGATCTTCTTGAGGCCTACATCACGTGATAGATTCTGAAACGGGGTAGAGTGGCGGCAGTTCAGTCACCGCCGCCCGACGACCTCAGGAAACAGCCGGCCCCACGCGTTCAGACAAGAGTTCCTCATGCCCGTAGGCCGGCCGCCGACGGTCGGAACTCGGTCTCCACCTCGTCGCTCGGGACTCCACGGCCCCATGGCCGCAACCGAAGGACTCGTCTTCGTGGCCAAATCATACGCCCTGTGCAGCGCGTCGCCCGCCAAGCTCTAGTCTGCCGCCCGAAATTCGGCCTCCACAAACACTCCCCTGTTGAATCTGGCCCTTGCGAGCTCGTGAGGATGGACGGGGCAACGAGGAGGAGGCGGCGGTGGAGAGGATGGCGCGGAGGACGCGGAGGCGAAGATGGGAGGGGCGGGAGAGGAGGAGGCACCGCACCGACTGGGATGGCCTGCTCCAAAGTTCGGCGGCGACCATCGCCATTGCGAAAAGGAAAAGGTCGATGCGGCTGACGGCATGGTTCCTCCAGGGCGAAGATGGGTTTGACATGGCGAAACAAAATAAAACTCGGACCGTTATTTTGATCACTTATCCGTGGCAACCGTTTGTAATATTGCAAAACCTATAGGGGTAAAATCGGAATCAGAAAAACGGACCATCACCTGAAGACATATTATATAGTAGAGATGTATTCCATTTGATAATTGATTGCTTTTTTAACCTGAGAAAACGATTGGTTTCTTACAGTTGCAAACCACGTTTTCACAGCAGCCGCATGCAACACGTCACGAGGCCGTTTTCCAGCTCCAATCATGGCGTCGCTCTGCGCACCGGCTGCTGCTAGAGCAACTCGGCCACAGCGTGCCGGAGGCGGCAATGTATAGCCTGGTCGGCACGATGCAGTGCGTCGAGAACAGCAATGGCACCCCTGCCGCCGTGGTCGTTGCCGCCGTGGCCTGCATGTCTTCCGCCTTGGCGAACGCCACAATTCCGAACTGTGGCGAGAACGGCAGTGGCACCTGGGCCGCCGTCGTTGTCGCTGCGTGGCATGCGCGTGCGGCCGGCGAGTGTGGCCACACCGGAGGAAAGAGGCGGCGTGGCCGGCGAGTGTGGCGCACGCGACACTGGCACACTGGCACACTGCATCTCCACATTGCGGGGGAGCGCTCTACATGTTTCGGCGTGTCGCACGCTATAGGTATAGGTTCATCCATGGAGCGCTCTACGTTCGGCCGGCGAGCGCGGCGTACGCGATAGGTTCATGGCGAGAAGCTCTGCGTTTCAGCGGCGTGCGGCAGATTAGGTGAAACGCGTTTTGAGAAAAACGTCGATTAGTAGTTTTTCGTAAAACTCTGGTTTTCTGGAAGTCGAGTACTACATATCCGCGATTTGTTTCAACGACCCAAACAGAGTTTTAGGTTGTTACAGATCTAATCGTGTTTTGTGAAATCGCGTTCGGCTAAAACTTCGTAACCAAACAAGGCCTTAGAGTCCAACAAATGCACGAGTCGTAGTCTGCGAGAAGTAATTGAAAAAAATCCTGCAAGAAGTTCCATCGATCTAGCCCTGCTTTATTATTGCCCGCCGGCCGCCGGCCGCTCTCTTCCAGCCGGCCGCCGAGAAACTGCATGATATGCCGGCTGATCGGTGATTTATCCTCCAATTTCGTTTGTCCGTCGTAACTCGTGGCGTCAGCATGCATCGGGCATGATGTGTTATACTCCCCCGCTAATCCTATCCGAATTCCAAATCCCCCGCGATTTCTCCAACGGATCCGCCCGATTCGCGCCCCGATCTGGTCTCGAAGGGATGGATTACGTAAAGAAACAAACAGCAGTGCTGTGCATGACTACTATGTGTTTCTCTCGCTGGTTCTCTTCTTCGATGGATTTTTTTTCCGCCCGTGCGAGCGAAGACTAATCAATAATTGTCGGGATGTCATCCCCGGTATCTCAAAGTTATGAGGTAGTTGTGTTAGTAGAAAATAGAGAAAAGGCAGAAAAGGGCACTCTGGGCCGATATAGGCACTGCCTAGTCCGATATGTCCAAGGTTGGGCCGAGATTCACTTAACTCGGTGGGCCGAGACTGCTACACTTCGGGTAGGCCGAGTCTGTTTTAACCTCGGCTAGGCAGAAATGCTTACCTCGGGCGAACCGAGTCTTCACCAGCTCCGGGTAGGCCGAGACCTGGTAATCTCAGGCAGGCCGAGATCCGCGCCAGGCCGAAATCCTCCTCACCTCGCCCTGGGCCGAGGTCCTAGTAACCCCGGTTGGGCTGAGACACTTGCAACCCCGGCTGGGCCGAGATAGCGTCAACCCGGCTGGGCCGGTCGCGCCCGAGTATCCGCTTCGTTGTCCTCGACGTCGCCTCCTCCAGCCTCGGCCTCAGGCAGCATCGCCCCGGAGGGCGCCGTCCTCGACCTCACCTCGGATGCGGTCCTCGACCTCACCCCGGAGGCCTCAGTCCTCGCTCTCGCCCCGGCCGTCTCGGAGCAGGCCGGCACCCCGGGGCAGGCTACCATCTCCGCCTCGCAACGCCTCCAGCTCGGCCGGGCCAGCTACTTCACCTCGGAGGTGTCAACGTCGCCGCTCACGGACTCGTCTCGCCTCCATCCTGGCCAGACCGATACTGCTCCACCTCGGATCAGGCCTCGGGTCCTCCCAGCGGTTGTTCCTTATTCGACCGGGTCTTCCCCAGACTCGGCTTAACCGAGACATCTCCGGACCTCGGCTGCTCCTTGGCCGGCATATCTCCGCACCTCCGACATTCCCAGCCACATCCTCGGCAAGTACAAGATACCCACTGTCATCCCCGAAGACCCCGGAGACAAGTGCTAGAAGACAAGAGAAATGATGGACATGACACTCCAAGCCCATCCCCATGACGCAGCTACAGTGTTGACAAGACCCCGGTGGTCATGTCAGATACAATGAATAGTGTATAGTGCACTTTGTCTCCTTGTCCCCTGGGCTCCCCTTTATAAGGAGCACCGGGGGAGTGCTCTGCAGGGACACGCGCGGGCGCACAGAGGCCCCGGTGGGCTCGTTTCCCCCTGTAGACTTCTTCTTCCTCCTTAAGCGCATCTCCATAGCTAGCTCCATACAGCTCGAGAAGCACTTGTACAGAAAGTATACAAAGGGAAAATACACCAAGTAGGCTAGATGCTGCAGTAGGGGTTTTACCTCCTCACGAGGGCCCCGAAGCAGGGTAGATCCTTGTGTTCGTATGATCTTTCGTGTGCGCTCCTTAGCGCGCTATCCCTTCCCGAATCCTCTAGCGTCTATCGGCCCCAACCTCAAGCCTACCCCTAGGCATCTGTTGTTCCGTACGACGATAGTTGGCGCCCACCGTGGGGCTAACAGTGGCGCTTGCTGGATCAATTCGGACGGGACCTTCTTCATCGACTCGGGGACTCGACATCGCCATTGGTCTCCTCGCGCCTACTCGGCTTTCCGCGCCCTGCCTCGCCGACTCACTCCAACCGCGGCTCCGCCGTCCAGTTCAGCGCTGGCTGGCCGTGGATTGGCCTTCTACGCGCATCTGCATCCGCGCCCAGCATCTCCTCCGCGTCGTTCGTCCTGCCGCAGGCCGTCCTCACCGCGGCTGCATCGAGCTTCTTCGGCGGCCACCCTCCGTCACTCTGCATCAGCAAAATCTGATCAAGCATACAAGCAGTTGGATCGTAGGACCTAAAGCAAGCAGGCAGGTAGCTGGATCGTGCGTCCCTGCACGCATGGCCGGGTGTTCATTGAGTGGGCGCATTCCTGGCCGGCTGCCCCGGCCGCGCGGATGGCCGCCCGGCTTTTCTGCTTGCGCCCGAGGCCGGCTGCTGGTCAGCAGCTCTGCTCAGGTACCCAGCCGGTCGCCGTACAAATCAATCTGGCCGGCCTCGACCTCGTCCAGTATCGCTACCCTGGCTCCCTACATCCGTCTCCCGGCTGGCCGCTGCCCCGGCTCCCCGGCATGGCTTCGCCCTTGCCGGTTCCCTGCTCTGCCTCACCCAAGATCTTTGTGTCGGCAATCCGACATCCCAGGCGAGCCAAGCTCCGCATGTCGGTAGGCCGGCATACGCTGCTCGCGGTGTATCTCGGCAGGTGGCCGAAGTTTCTGTGTCGGTTGGGCTGATATGCGCTGCTCGCGGTGTGCCTCAGCAAGTTGGGTCGAAACGCCTGAGTCGGCTGAGCTGACAGTCAGTGTTCGCGGCATGTCTCGGCCAGGCGGGCCGGGAGTCTTATGTCGGCTGGGCCATCCGATGTTCGCGAGCGTGTCTCGGCAGAGGTCTGGAATTCCTATGATGGCTGCTCGCGGGAGCATCTATGCAGGTCGGCTTCAACCGGAAGGTCTCGGCGTGCAGGATGGTAGCACCCGGGCGAAATCCAGGCGGGATCTCGGCAATTCCCAGGATTGGAGTTCGACTTCACGCACTTCATCAAACTCAACAATGACATCTACCCGGCACCAAGATAGCTACGTGAGTATTTACAGTATATTAAGGATGCGTATCGTTCGGTTAGTCTTGAACGGTACTCGGGGACTGCCCCTATGTACTTTGTTTAGTTGTTTTCCCCGGAACAATAAGTCGTAACCCGGGGACTGGACGGACAGCCGGTTTGGCGTCTTCTCCTATAAAAGAAAAGTAACTCGGGGACTCGGTGGAGACCGAGTCTGCATTTTAGTGCATAGTGCTTGCTATTAGATTTACTTTCCGATATATGCTATAGTTCGTTGCCTCTGGTCAGTAGACTTGCTGTTCCCTTTGAATATTCATGATATATATGCTGGACTAACATTGAAAGGTGGCATCCGTTTTACCGAGACAATATTCATATTCATCTTCAAGATCATGGTTATATTGGTTATCTTGAATCACCCAGGATATCATTGTATCATTCATATTACAGATCACCGTTTATGTCGGTTTGCCACAGTATCACGGCATCATTCCATATCCCAGATCGCCGTTTATTTCGGTTTGCCACAGTATCACGGCATCATTCCATATTCCAGATCGCCGTTTATTTCGGTTTGCCACAGTATCACGTCATCTTTCCATATCTCAGATCGCCATTTATTCGGTTCGCCACCGTATCATGGCATCATCCTGTACCCCAGATCAACGTTTATGTTGGTTTGCCAAAGGCAACCTATGAGATATGTCCGTGCAGGTGGAATGTCGGTCCAGCTAATGCTGGCGACATTCAATGTCGGTAAACACCCAGAGTGGCAGAAACCGACATATGAGATATGTCTATGTCAATCCAGCTCAGGCTGCTGACATGTAATGTCGGTAAGCGCCCAGAGTGGCCAAAAACCGACATTTGAGATATGCCCAGAGAGGCCGAGGTACTGTGGGGACCCCGGACTAGCCGTTCGAAATACCCGATTATGCTTAACACAACGATCCCGTGATCAGTCTGTCGTTGCACATAATCCGAACTGAATACCAAAGTTTACATCCATTACAGTACCGAATTAATGTCTTACATAAATGGTCACACAGATCAAGTCTTACATAGGTGCCTTCATGGGCCAAACCAAAATAATCAGCGGAAGCTAAGGCGTAGTAGACCACAACTTCTAACAACGACCCGACAGGCAGCTGACTGATGGAGATCCTTAGTTCGCATAGAAGTCGCCATACTCCTCCTTGGCGCAGTGCTCCTCGTAGTCTGGTTAGGACAATAGGCAGGGACGAAACCAATATGAGTACATTTGAATGTACTCACAAACTACCCCAACATGAGTATGCACTAGTTCATTTTAATTTCAAATTTTTATTTTCTTAAAACATCTCTATATCTTTATTGAAAAAGGTAAGAAGAAATTTTGTAACTATCTTTGAATAAAATCATCATTTTATCTGTTTCTCCAAAACTCCTCCTTTTCCGACCATAGTCCACCATGGTCCACTTTCCATCAACAACCTCATACCGATCCGTAGGTATAGGTACAACATTCTCCACTTCATTTTCCTTTTTAAAAATCAACTCTTTTCAAAACTTGCACATGATCTTAGGACAGCCTCCCAATTGTCCATATCTGAGGACTCGGCTATTCGAATAGTTTTAACCCTCTGCAGAGGAAGCACACTTTTAGCCCACATCCATCCGCTAACTCATCGTGTCAGCCACATCCCGCCATACAAGGTGTATGCGAAGTTGAGCCACCGACCATAGCCTCTCATTTGCTCATGCTAGTATAGGATCCTTCCCATATGACACTTTCCATCGACACTCAGTCCAGTTTCCCGTCAGAAACCCTAAGTGTGAGGACTCATAGTTTTGTCCGGCGGTTTATGGTGGAACCTTCTATCCTCCTCCTTATCTTTCCATAGAGTTTGAGCGGGGACCCGGGCCAGGGGAGTTCACTAAACCATCCCCTCATGCATAACGGAGTCATCTCCGTCGATGAGGTATCTCATACTAATAAGAGCAAACTACATGACTAAGCCTTTTCCCATATGTGGTAAATGTGGTCGCACAGGGTAAGATTGGTCGTCATAGTACTAGGACACTGTGCATTTTTCATAAACATCACCATTTGCCATTTCTCCACTTCAACACCGACATCTCGGCATTTCACATCCACGCAAGTATTTCCAAAGGAGTTTTGAATAAACAACATTGTTTCCCATCCTATAGTTTAATATAAACTACTTTATATTTCTACATAGGGTGGCAAAATAATATCCATAAACTTTTTGAAAAGGTTTTGTAAACCATTGCCTTAAGAGTAAATCATTTGATCAAAATAGATGCATATATATTTAGGTGCAAGCTCAGAGAGTAGCTTGCCTTGCTCGGCAAAGTGGCCTTGGTTTTGATCTTCAGATTCAACAAACTCTCCTTCCTCGATAAATCCGACAGCGTTCTCGTCTAATTTAATAAACAAACAAATACCAACAATCACTAAACTACTCAAGCAACATCACAACATTACAATCCTAAATGCTCTAAATAGCCACTGCATACGTCAAACAATACAATTTGGTTTCAAGATAATTGAATTAAACATTATTTAAATATGTCTAAATTATGGCAGAAACTTGTTGAACATGTTTAATTCCACAACTTGAGTTCTGTTGGTCACAAAAATACAAACTAAATTTCTACAGAAAGCTACTGATGTGTAGAAGACAACACCATTTGATTTGGATTAATTGGAGTTACCAAACTCGCTACATAACTGTTTTAATCCACTGACTTAATAATCAAGTTTTAGCTACCAAATAAGTTCTGTTGATCCTAAAATTAAATCCTTTTAGGGGTAACTAAACATGACTACTTGTCATCTAACGAAATTGGTCCTAAATCATTTGGGTTAACCATTAAAAATATTTAATTGTTTTAGTGCAGAAGGGTTCTCTAATTTCATCTTTATACCAAACGATTAATACTGCACAATTAATTCTACCAAAATTAGGGAAGCTAATAGATGACAGTTCCAAGCTAAAAAAATTGGTTTCGAATTATTTAGACTAGCCGAGTATCAGAAACAAACAAGTTTAGATTTTAAACCTTCTGTGATATTTTTAATACTACACTTTTATTATTTACCTAAATTAATTGAATCCACTTGGGTTGGTTAAACATTTTCATAAACTTTCCATAGCAATTGGATTTGATTTATTTGGATGTCTAGATCTCGAGATATTTAATTTTTAAAGTTGGGTCCAGTACTGATTTCACAGAGAAATATAAATTAGAAAACCTAACTGTTCTGGATAATATTTAAATCTATGACAAGTGGGGCCCTTCTGTCAGTGACTCAGTGAACGCGGGAAAATGATTAAAATGCTGACGGGTGGGGCCAGCCCGTCAGCGGCTAGCTACAACGAAGCGTTACGCTGCCGTTGGATCTAGATCCAACGGCCCGTGTTCAAAGACAACGGCGGCGACCATAAGCTGGCGGCGCCGCCGCGCCGGCGACACGGTGGTGCTCGGATCCTCACCTAGGGGGCTCGACAAGACGTGGAGATGATGCAGAAGGGTCGTGGAGGCTCGAGGAAGCTCGTGGTGTGAGTTGTACTTGCTCGGGCGGCGTGTAGCGGCGACGACGACGCGTTGGACTTCCACGGCCACGGCAACGGACTCCGGCGAGCTCCTGCGATCGCGTCTAGGCACAAATCAAAGGGAAACAAGGGCGGGTGAGTGCGGTGTCCAAGAGGAAGAGAGTACAGGCCAGAGGGCGAGAATGGGGAGTGTGGCGCTGCGGCCATGTCCGACCTCGACAGCGGCAGTGGCTGCGGCAGTGCACGCCCTCCTGGCGGTGCACGGAGAAATTGGAGCGGGGGAGAGGGAGTAGGGGTGGTGTGGTGCTTCCAGAGAGGGTAGGGGTGGTTTTAGAGGGCGGAGGCCGGTCCACGGTGGTCGCGGAGCACGGACGGCGTCCATGGCGCTCCCGAGGAGATCTTCCTCTCGATTGCGCCGCGGTGCTGCGAGGAACGTGGCGTCGCGTCCTCTGCCGGGGTCCGGGCGCGGTCTAGGAGCAGCTGGGTAGAGTATGGCGTGTCGGGGAGCAGAGAGGGGCCGAATTTGGCCGGGCCGTCGGGCTCTTCATGGCGGAGCAGAGGGGGACAGGGCAGCGTTGGGGCGAGAGAGAGCACTCGAGTGCTCTCCTCTGCGTGCAGAGGCTGCAGAGGCACGGCGGCGTGGTTGGACGCGAGCTGGGGGGGGGGCCTGGGGAGCCTGGAAATGGTGGTGCGACGCGCGGCAGCCACGGCCGTGCTACAGCGAGCTAGGAGAGAGGTAGGGGATGACGTTTTTGCAGAAAACCCCCTGCCTCCTCTTTTCTGCTTTCTTTTATTTCTTTTTAGTCCAGTAGCATTTTAGGATTTTATTTAGGGCACTTAACTTGTTTAGAAAATTTCAAAAATATTTGTGAAACCTTCCCATAACATGTAGAGACTCCACAAAATTTGGTGTTTCAAAATAAAATACTTTGAATCAATTTTGTTCATAAGGTTTTAATTGTGGTATTTTGGTTTATTTCAAATTGATTTTACTTTAGAATTTTAAAACTAGTTCAAAATATTATTTGAGAGGGAAAAGTAGTAAGAATAAAAATGGGAGTGTTTACATCACCACTCCTCTGAATTTTGTTTGAAAGGAGAACAATTTCTCACTTGAACAATTTGTGTGACACACTTGTCACATTATTTTTCTTGCTTTAAGTTTTTATTTTGTTTTCTTTCTTTTCTTCATGTGTTCTTTAGAGCAAGCAACACACAAGCAACAAGTAATAATTATCACAATCAACAATTTACAAACGACACATATAAATTAACAAAAGTTTTTGTTGGCCCACATTTTTGGAATAACCTTACTGATTATTCAATTTGGGATGTTACAGATCCTTCCCCCCTTAAAATAAATCTCGTCCCGAGATTTGCTAGGCCTGGCTATTAAAGAGGTTTGGGAATGATTGGTTTCAGACACATACTCCACTTCTACTTCTTTGTCGGTGGTAATGGATACAGCTCTTCTGGCGCAGTCTATTCGACCATGGTACTTGGCTAGCCAATTCATACCAAGTATCATATCTATGCCTGGGGTTCCTAGAACGATTAAGTCGACTGGAAACTGTTCTCCTTTGATCTCAAGGGATACATCGAGCAAAACATCTTGGCTTCTACGGTGGATTCTGGGATTTAGATGACCATGGGTTTGGGTAAGAGACTCCTGACTAAACCTCCCTAAGCAACAAATTCTTGGGTAACTAAGGAATGGGTAGCACCAGAATCAAATAGAACAGTTCCAGGTACTGAGTTGACAAGGAACGTACCCAGCACAACATCGGGCGCATCCTGGGCTTTTTCAGCATTGATGTGGTGCAGACGGCCCTTGGCAACAGCAACATTTCCGTGGGGCGCGACATTCTTGCCATTTCCATTACGGCCTTGACCATTATTCGGTGCCGACGTATTGGGGCGCTGAACATTCCTCTTAGGATTAGGGCAGTCTCTGGAGTAGTGACCCTTATTGCCGCATTCAAAGCAGATAACATTGGCATTGCGGTTGAAGTTGTTGAAGTTTCCTCCGGGACGGTTATTGTCATTGGGCGATTGAAGTTGTTTGGGCGGTTAGGGTAATTGGGGCGTGGAGCTTGTGGTGGTCGATATGTCGGCTCAGGGTTTTGCTAAAAGATACGAGGCTTCTGGTTGCTCGAACCTTCCTGAGCATTCATCCTCCTCTTACGACCTTCAAACATTGACTTGCGCTAGGTTTCCAGCTGGATGGCTTTGTCCACAAGTGACTCCAGATCATAGAAGTCATGGATAACCAGAGCACACTGCAGTTCATCATGACGTCCACTCAGGAAACGCTCCATCTTCTTCTTCTCAGTGTCGGTGTCATCAGGAGCATACCGAGATAAGTCGGTAAACTCATCCAGATAACTGACCACATCTCTAGTTCCCTGTCTCAGCTTGCGGAATTCATCCTTCTTCCTATCAATGAGTCCGCCGGGAATGTGCTTCTTGCGGAACTTCTCCTGGAACTCAGCCCAGTTGATAACATGACCAGCTTGCTGGAGAGCCTTGGTAGTTTCCCACCAAGCTCGTGCAGGTCCAGCAAGATAGTGGGTTGCATACAACACCTTCTCATTTTCTGCTACAGCAGCAACTTCTAGATTGTTGTCGATTGTGCGAAGCCAATCATCGGCCTCCAGTGGGTGAAGTCCCTTGGAATAGGTGGGTGGGTTGGTCTTCTGGAAATCAACTAAGGTGGATAGCTGGTTCTCATCGCCATTGCCATTGCCACCATTGTTGTTGTTGTGGTTATTGTTGTGGTTGTTGTTATAAGCGGCTGCAAGTTGCTGTAGGGCAGCGAGATTAGCTTGACGCTCCTCCCGGGCAGCTTGGCGTTCCTCCATGATAATCGCGAGAAGTTGGGCGGGGGTTGGGTCCGGTGGTGGTGGTGGCGTTCCATCCACACGACGTGGCGGCATCCTGAAGCACACCGGGTATAAGGGGCAAGGCAAAAAGGTTCAACTAAGGGAAAGGCGATTTCGCGAGGTGGTTGATTAATTACTGCTTATGGAAAATATTTCACACAGATCAAACAAGACAAACATACTTATTTTTCACAACATAACATCAAGGAGTTCACAACATCGAGATTACAACATTGCCTTACATCTACTGTACCTAATACAGGGTTTCCAAAAGAACCACTACTTCGACTCGACTAGCGATAGAGGTCAACCTAATCCTGCGATAGTACTCAAGTCACTCACCTACTGAGGTGTGATGGCTACGTGTTGGTGAACCCCAAGAGGAAGGTTATGATGTAGACAGCAGAAGTTTTCCCTTGAGAAATCTACCCAAGGTTATCAATCCAGTAGGACTTGATGATCTATCGGAAGGTTGTTGATGTTGACTCCCCTGGCGCTAGGGAGCTTGCACCAACGTGGAATCTGCACAGACACAAACCAGAACTTTGCCCAACACGAAACAGAGAGGTTGTCAATCTCTCCGGTCTTGCAGAAACAAAGAGTTAAACGTATGGTGTGGAAAACAGCAGGAAAAACAGCAAGTAACAGGAAACAGATGATTGCAGCAGGTTGTGTAAACAGTATGAGGAAATTGGACCAGGGTCCACAGTTCACTAGTGGTGTCTCTCTCAGAACAGATAACTAGCATGTTGGGTAAACAAATTACAGCTGGGCAATTGACAAATAGAGAGGGCATAACAATGCAATACATGCCAAGATGTCTACTATGAAATCTAGTTGGGCATTACAACAAAGTACATAGACCGTTATTCCAACAGCATCTATGCCTAAATAATCCACCTTCAAGGCAGCATCCGCATCCATTCAGTATTAAGTTGCTAACAACAGATTATTGCATGAAGTAAAGTGTGTAATGTAATCAATACAAGTGCCCTTGGACACTGCACCAATGTTTTATCCCTAGTAGCAACAGCACATCTACCATCTTAGACCTTTCTGTCACTGATCCAGATATCTAGAGACTGAACCCACTATCGAGCATAAATACCCCCTCTTGGAGTCACAAGCATCTACTTGGCCAAAGCATCTACTAGCAACGGAGAGCATGCAAGATCAAGAGCACATAGATAAACAACTTGAATAAACATGGTATCAATATTCATCGGATCCCAGCAAACACAACATCTAGCATTACAATAAGATGATCTTGATCATGTTAGGCAGCTCACAAGATCTAAACATGGAGGCACAAGGTAGAGAGACAACCATCTAGCTACTGCTATGGACCCGTAGTCCAGGGGTGGACTACTCACGCATCACTCCGGAGGCAGGCATGGTGATGTAGAGCCCTCCGGTGATGATCTCCCCTCCGGCAGGGTGCCGGGAAGAGCTTCAGAACTCCTCCGATCTGAGATTGACGATGACGGCCGCGACGGAACTTTTCGTGGAATATGATCGACCGTAATAGGGTTTTCGCGTCGCGGAGAATATATAGGCGAAGAGGCGGCGTCGGTGGCCGAGGGGGGCCACCACCCTAGTGTGGCGTGGCCCCCTGGTGGGTCTGCTCCGACTCCCCTTTGGACTCCGTGATCTCCTCGTGATATTATTGACGATGTCTTTTGTTTCGTCCAATTCCGAGAATATTTCCTTAATAGATTTTCTGAAACCAAAAACAGCAGAAAACAGGGAACTGGCACTGTGGCATCTTGTTAATAGGTTAGTCCCAGAAAATGCATAAAAATGATATAAAGTGTAACCAAAACATGTAGCAATTGATATAATAACAGCATGGAACATCAAAAATTATAGATACGTTTGAGACGTATCAAGCATCCCCAAGCTTAGTTCCTGCTCGTCCTCGAGTAGGTAAACGATAAAAACAGATAATTTTTGAAGTGACATGCTACCAACACAATCTTTGATCAAATAACAATGTAATGCACATGATCTGAATGAAGTGATCCAAGCCAATGGTCTATAGTTTGCAAGCAAGTAAATAAAGAGTAAACATAAGTGATCACACAAGTGCAAACTTTCATGAATAACACTATAAAACATTTAGAGATATAATAGTCTAACATAATAGTTAGTTCACAGCAGCAATAATTCTCAACATGAAAGTGTTTGTATCAACACAAAGGAAGATAATAGCTTCAGCTTTTGCTTCAACTTTCAACATGTATATCATATAGATAATGTCAATGCAAAGAATATGATCAACCAAACACAAAGTTATGTAAAAACTGTTATACTGGAGTTGACAATGATGTTTGCTTAAGTAGACAGAAAGAAGTGGGAAAACTGACTCAACATAAAAGTAAAAGAATGGCCCTTCGCAGAGGGAAGCAGGGATTAACATCATGTGCTAGAGCTGTAGTTCCCGAAGGCATATAGAGAGCATAAAATATTGTTTTGTAAGGTAATGGTGTATACAGGTGTCAACAAATCAAATAGCAGGTACTTGTCATCTTCCATGGCTAACTAACTTTTAGAGCGGTTCCGAGAGTTTTTAGGACTGCACTTGTAACAAGCACTTATTGGTGACACTCCTCCCAACCATTTACTTTCCACAAACCATGGCTAACCGAATCCTCGGGTGCCCACCAACATTCACCATGGAGGAGTGTCTATTTATTTATTTATAGGGTGGACTAACCAGCTCTTTAATGCAAAATAAAAGGTGGAGAAGCAGATGAAGCTGCCAATCCTTGTAAATTAATTAGCATGGAAGATGACAAATCTCACTACTACGTCCTTATGAGCTTTTCAAGTAGTGACACAAAAAGGATAATTGTTTTGAGTAGTTAGTAGATAGCACATGAAGAAATTTACTTGGAATGGTGAAAACACCACATAATAGGTAGGTATGGTGGACACAGGTGGCATGGATTTGGCTCAAGGTTTTGGATGTACAAGAAGCATTCCCTCTTAGTACAGAGTTTAGGCTAGCAAGGTTATTATAAGCAAACATCATTATCAACTGGAATAGCAAGAGTGTACATAAAACACAAGGTTTGACGAACCATAGACTCCCACTGTCTTCCTTGTTAACACATAGCCTTCATCCAAAAATTATCTAGACTACTATGGACTTCCAATTATGCAACAGATTATTATAGCAGAAAATCCTTATAGTAGTTCTTCATTAATAGCCATTACTTACATGATGCACAAGCTTAAACATTAATTACTTGACAGCTCAAAACAATTGGCAAGCATCAAATTACTCAAGACAACGATCTAAAAAGATTCATGTAAGCATTTTATACCACTACCACATGCATAGCATTTTTCTGGTCCAACCAAACACCAATCAACTTATTTGACAACTCTCCAAACAGATATAAGTGAAGCAAGAGAGTACTTTCTTCAAAAGAAACTGAAAGCTCTAACAAGAGATACATGAAAAACTGAGAGCTAACAGCAATAACAGCAACTAGACAGGAATACTCAACAAGTATAAGTGAAGCACAAGAGTATTCTAATGAAAAAGTGGAGCGTGTCTCTCTCCCAAACATGAATGCTAGGATCCAACAAGTATAGCACAGCAAACAAAACAAAACAAACTGAAAACAAAAACACACTGACGCTCCAAGGAAGAGTACACTAGTATGAAGCAATAAAAATATAGCACCATTAGAGATGACCTGATAATTTGTAGATGAAGAAGGGGATGCCTTGGGCATCCCCAAGCTTAGATGCTTGAGTCTTCTTGAAATATGCTGGGGAGGTAAGCCTCCCCAAGCTTAAGCTCTTCACTCTTCTTGATCATGTAATATCATTCTCCTCTATCAACACTTGAAAACTTCCTTCACACCAAAACTTAACAGCTTTTCTCATTAGCAGGTTAGTGCACTAAAAGATAATACTTCAAAGTTCTAGCAAAGACAAAACTCACAAGCCAACTATTTTAAACATTAGCCACTGTTACTAGGCTCAAGTGGGCACTTTTACACGAAAAGAAACCACTTAAAAACTTGTAAAAGAGAGAATGCAAAATAAAAGACAGAATCTGTCAAACCAGAACAGTCTGTAATGACGAATTTTTTCGAGGCACTTACGATGCTCAGATGAAAAACTTTTGAAATAATGAAAGTTGCGTAACATCATCAGGAACATGCACAAAAAGTTTCAGCATTTTTCGATTTTTTCTGATTTTCTACTGAATTAAACGGTGACGAACAGCAATCTGTCCCAATGCAGTCCCGAAAATAAAACCAACTTTGCATTAGTAACTCTCCTTGGCACAACAAAACAGCAAATAAAAGATACAAAGGAGTTGCTACAGAGGTAAACAAGCATCCTTGACTCAAGAAAACAAAAATAAAACAGCAAATAAAAACATGGGTTATCTCCCAGAAGTGCTTTTCTTTAATGCCTTTGAGCTAGGCATGAAGAGATGCATCAAGTATTGTCAAGATCCAGATCATACAATGAAAGCTTAAAAGTCTTATCAACAATGCATTGTATGCTACTTATGCTAGTTTCAGAGTTCTCTTTTTCTTTTCTCTTAGGTACACTCTCTTCATCAAAAAGATTTTCAGGCACAATCCATCCAAAATTATTTTCTAAAGTGTCATGCAATGCCATCATTTTATAGGGGATTGGAATTTTCAGACCATTCTTAGCAAAAGGTTGATTAGAATATTTAGCTCTATTTTCCCTTCTTGTTCTAAGAATTTTCATAACATCAGTGTAGCAATCAAACATTTTATACTTAGCAAATATCATTCTAGCTTCCTTAGCAACATCTCCCAATTCTTCATGCAAAGTTTCTAACACAAAGTCTTTCTTTTCACCATTTTTCATATCATGAAGTGCTAAAAACATGTGTTGCATTATAGGATGCATATTAACAAACCTAGCTTCTAGCATTTGAACAAGGGAAGCTATGGCAGTTTCATAATTAGGAGCAAGTTCAGCTATAGATTTCTTTTTAAAGTCATCAGACTTTCTCACAAAGTTCAGAAATTGCTCAATGTTGTTTTCCCCTATGACAAGCCACTACCTACTATGTTTATCATGGAAAATTCAGGTTTCAAGATAGGTAAAGCTGTGAACTCGAATTTGTTAAAGTCAGACCACTCAGTATTATCAGGATTACTCATTTTAGCAAGACTAAAACAAGCAACAGGGCAACTCGAAATTAAAAACTAGATGCAGGAATTTAATTTTTTTGGGTTTTTGATTTTTAACAGCAAGCAAAAAAAAAAACAAGACAAAAAACAAAGTAAAGAGATTGGAACTGAGAGACTCCCCTTTCCAATAGCCTCCAAGTCCCCGGCAACGGCGCCAGAAAACAGCTTGATGGCTACGTGTTGGTGAACCCCAAGAGGAAGGTTATGATGTAGACAGCAGAAGTTTTCCCTTGAGAAATCTACCCAAGGTTATCAATCCAGTAGGACTTGATGATCTATCGGAAGGTTGTTGATGTTGACTCCCCCTGGCGCTAGGGAGCTTGCACCAACGTGGAATCTGCACAGACACAAACCAGAACTTTGCCCAACACGAAACAGAGAGGTTGTCAATCTCTCCGGTCTTGCAGAAACAAAGAGTTAAACGTATGGTGTGGAAAACAGCAGGAAAAACAGCAAGTAACAGGAAACAGATGATTGCAGCAGGTTGTGTAAACAGTATGAGGAAATTGGACCAGGGTCCACAGTTCACTAGTGGTGTCTCTCTCAGAACAGATAACTAGCATGTTGATGTAGAGCCCTCCGGTGATGATCTCCCCTCCGGTAGGGTGCCGGGAAGAGCTTCAGAACTCCTCCGATCTGAGATTGACGATGACGGCCGCGACGGAACTTTTCGTGGAATATGATCGACCGTAATAGGGTTTTCGCGTCGCAGAGAATATATAGGCGAAGAGGCGGCGTCAGTGGCCGAGGGGGCCACCACGCCATAGGAGGCGCGGGCCTACCCTGGGCCACGCCCTAGTGTGGCGTGGCCCCCTGGTGGGTCTGCTCCGACTCCCCTTTGGACTCGGTGATCTCCTTGTGATATTATTGACGATGTCTTTTGTTTCGTCCAATTCCGAGAATATTTCCTTAATAGATTTTCTGAAACCAAAAATAGCAGAAAACAGGGAACTGGCACTGTGGCATCTTGTTAATAGGTTAGTCCCAGAAAATGCATAAAAATGATATGAAGTGTAACCAAAACATGTAGCAATTGATATAATAACAACATGGAACATCAAAAATATAGATACGTTTGAGACGTATCAAGGTGGAACTTTTGGGCTCCATGTCCGCATCTTCCATCAGGGAATCGCCATAGGACAGGAATTCTTCAACCTCTTCGCGGAGATACTGGACCTTTCCTACGAGCTCCTTAACCTGAGACTCCTTCTGTTCCATCTTCTCCTGAAGGTCTCCCAGTTGCTCTCTGAGGTAAATATTCGAGAGCTGAATCCTTTTCTTTATCTTATTTAAACGGCTACGGGAGTTCTTGGATATCTTCAGCTTATCCTGGATGCTTGTAGTTGGTTCTGAACAATCTGTAGCTCCTCCTGAGCATCAAATAGCTCCCCCTTGATGTCAGCGATCTGCATGTCCTTGAGGTCACAATCCATACGTGCATGACAAAGCTTGTCCTGTGTCTGGTGGAGCAAGTGCTCCATGTCCTCCACGTGTTGTCCGAAGTCGTGGTGCTGGCGAGTCAGAAGTGGATTTCCCATAGAGTCACGCCTCCCGTAGAACTAGAAACTGGAGTTTACCAACTCCTCCTTGTGCACTTCACAAAGTCGGGCCAATAACCTCTCCATGGCTTGACCCAGTCCGGCGTTCCAGCTAACGTCAATGATGGTGGTGATCATAGTCTCGGAATGGAGAGACTTGAGATTACCCCGAACAGATGACTCGATTAACCAACTCAGGTTTCCGTTGCCATTAATGTTAACCTGAGCTCCCTTAAACTCTGGAGCGGGGCGACCTAACAGCTTGCTCAACTCGAACAAGTCCTTCTCGAACATGAACTTGCCGTCCTTCTCAAGCTGAACGAACTCGGTCCAATGGAGTGCCATCTACAAATTTTAAGCAAAGTTTTAAGTTTGTGAGCTGACACGTGTATCAAAATTTTAAATGTAGTGAGGCAACAAGTGAGTCGAATTTTAAGCTTAATGAGAAGTGTGCAAAATTTTAAGGATACAAGGGAAAATGTAATATTTAATGAGAGTAAAATTTTGCATAAGTAAGAGATTGGAGATAAGAAGTTTTCAAAATACTTCACTCCTTTCTTTTAGAAATTAATCTTTTTGTAACATTTGTCTAATGACCAGGCTAACTAAGGTTTCCTAAAGTCAGGATGGCTCTGATACCAGCTCTGTGGAGACCCCGGACTAGCCGTCCGAAATACCCGATTATGCTTAACACAACGGTCCCGTGATCAGTCTGTCGTTGCACATAATCCGAACTGAATACCAAATTTTACATCCATTACAGTAACGAATTAAAGTCTTACATAAATGGTCACACAGACCAAGTCTTACATAGGTGCCTTCATGGGCCAAACCAAAATAATCGGCGGAAGCTAAGGCGTAGTAGACCACAACTTCTACCAATGACCCGACAGGCAGCTGACTGATGGAGATCCTAAGTTCCCATAGAAGTGGCCATACTCCTCCTTGGCGTAGTGCTCCTCGTAGTCTGGCTAGGACAATAGCCAGGGACGAAACCAATATGAGTACATTTGAATGTACTCGCAAACTACCCCAACATGAGTATGCACTAGTTCATTTTAATTTCAAACTTTTATTTTCTTAAAACATCTCTATATCTTTATTGAAAAAGGTAAGAAGAAATTTTGTAACTATCTTTGAATAAAATCATCATTTTATCTGTTTCTCCAAAACTCCTCCTTTTCCGACCATAGTCCACCATGGTCCACTTTCCATCAACAACCACATACCGATCCGTATGTATAGGTACAACATTCTCCACTTCATTTTCCTTTTTAAAACTCAACTCTTTTCAAAACTTGCACATGATCTTAGGAAAGCCTCCGAATTGTCCATATCCGAGGACTCGGCTATTCGAATAGTTTTAACCCTCTGCAGAGGTAGTACACTTTTAGCCCACATCCATCCGGTAACTCATCGTGTCAGCCACGTCCCGCCATACAAGGTATATGCAAAGTTGAGCCACCGACCATAGCCTCTCATTTGCTCATGCTAGTATAGGATCCTTCCCATATGACACTTTCCATCGACACTCAGTCCAGTTTCCCGTCGGAAACCCTAAGTGTGAGGACTCATAGTTTTGTCCAGCGGTTTATGGTGGAACCTTCTATCCTCCTCCTTATCTTTCCATAGAGTTTGAGCGGGGACCCGGGTCAGGGGAGTTCACTAAACCATCCCCTCATGCATATAGGAGTCATCTCCGTCGATGAGGTATCCCATACTAATAAGAGCAAACTACATGACTAAGCATTTTCCCATATGTGGTAAATGTGGTCGCACAGGGTAAGATTGGTCGTCATAGTACTAGGACAATGTGCATTTTTCATAAACATCACCATTTGCCATTTCTCCACTTCATCACCGACATCTCGGCATTTCACATCCACGCAAGTATTTCCAAAGGAGTTTTGAATAAACAACATTGTTTCCCATCCTATAGTTTTATATAAACTACTTTATATTTCTACATAGGGTGGCAAAATAATATCCATATACTTTTTGAAAAGGTTTTGTAAACCATTGCCTTAAGAGTAAATCATTTGATCAAAGTAGATGCATATATATTTAGGTGCAAGCTCAGAGAGTAGCTTGCCTTGCTCGGCAAAGTGGCCTTGGTCTTGATCTTCAGATTCAACAAACTCTCCTTCCTCGATAAATCCGACAGCGTTCTCGTCTAATTTAATAAACAAACAAATACCAACAATCACTAAACTACTCAAGCAACATCACAACATTACAATCCTAAATGCTCTAAATAGCCACTGCATACATCAAACATTACAATTTGGTTTCAAAATAATTGAATTAAACATTATTTAAATATGTCTAAATTATGGCAGAAATTTGTTGAACATGTTTAATTCCACAACTTGAGTTCTGTTGGCCACAAAAATACAAACTAAATTTCTACAGAAAGCTACTGATGTGTAGAAGACAACATCATTTGATTTGGATTAATTGGAGTTACCAAACTCCCTACACAAATGTTTTAATCCAGTGACTTAATAATCAAGTTTTAGCTACCAAATAAGTTCTGTTGATCCTAAAATTAAATCCTTTTAGGGGTAACTAAACATGACTACATGTGATCTAACAAAATTGGTCCTAAATCATTTGGGTTAACCATTAAACATATTTAATTGTTTTAGTGCAGAACGGTTCTCTAATTTCATCTTTATACCCAACAATTAATACATCACAATTAATTCTACCAAAATTAGGGAAGCTAATAGATGACAGTACCAAGCTAACAAAATTGGTTTGGAATTATTTAGACTAACAGAGTATCAGAAACAAACAAGTTTAGATTTTAAACCTTCTGTGGTATTTTTAATACTACACTTTTATTATTTATCTAAATGAATTGAATCCACTTGGGCTGGTTAAAAAATTTCATAAACTTTCTAGAGCAATTGGATTTGATTTATTTGGATATATAGATCTCGAGATATTAAAATTTTAAAGTTGGGTCTTGTACTGATTTCACAGAGAAATCTAAATTAGAAAACCTAACTGTTCAGGATAATGTTTAAATCTATGACAGGTGGTGCCCTTCTGTCAGTGACTCAGTGCACGCGGGAAAATGATTAAAATGCTGACGGGTGGGGCCAGCCCATCAGCGGCTAGCTACAGTGAAGCGTTACGTAGCCGTTGGATCTAGATCCAACGGCCCGTGTTCAAAGACAACGGCGGCGACACTAAGCTGGCGGCGCCGCCGCGCCGGTGACACGGTGGTGCTCGGATCCTCACCTAGGGGCTCGGGAAGATGCGGAGATGATGCAAATGGGTTGCGGAGGCTCGAGGAAGCTCGTGCTGTGAGTTGTACTTGCTAGGGCGGCGTGTAGCGGCGACGGCGATGCGTCGGATTTCCACGGCCAGGGCAACGGACTCCGGCGAGCTCCTGCGGTCGCGTCTAGGCACAAATCAAAGGGAAACAAGGGCGGGTGAGTGCGGTGTCTAGGAGGAAGAGAGTACGGGCCAGAGGGGAGAGAATGGGGGAGTGTGGCGCTGCGGCCATGTCCGACCTTAACGGCGGCAGTGGCTGCGGCAGTGCACGCCCTCCTGGCGGTGCACGGAGAAATTGGAGCAGGGGAGAGGGGGTGGGGGTGGTGTGGTGCTTCCAGAGAGGGTAGGGGTGGTTTTATAGGGTGGAGGCCGGTCCACGGTGGTCGCGGAGCACGGACGCGTCCATGGCGCTCCCGAGGAGATCTTCCTCTCGATTGCGCCGCGCTGCTGCGAGGAACGTGGCGTCGCGTCGTCTGCCGGGGTCCGGGCGCGGTCTAGGAGCAGCTGCGTAGAGTATGGCATGTCAGGGAGCAGAGGGGGGGGGGGGGGCGAATTTGGCCGGCGCCGTCGGGCTCTCCATGGCGGAGCAGAGGGGGACATGGCAGCGTTGGGGCGAGAGAGAGCGCTCGAGTGCTCTCCTCTGCGTGCAGAGGCTGCAGAGGCACGGTGGCGTGGGTGGACGCGAGCTAGGGGGGGGGGGCATGGGGAGCCTGGAAACGGTGGTGCGACGGGCGGCGGCCACGGCCGCGCTACAGCGAGCTAGGAGAGAGGTAGGGGATGACGTTTTTGCAGAAAACCCCCTGCCTCCTCTTTTCGGCTTTCTTTTATTTATTTTTAGTCCAGTAGCATTTTAGGATTTTATTTAGGGCACTTAACTTGTTTAGAAAAATTCAAAAATATTTGTGAAGCCTTCCCATAACATGTAGAGACTCCACAAAATTTGGTGTTTCAAAATAAAATACTTTGAATCAATTTTGTTCATAAGGTTTTAATTGTGGTATTTTGGTTTATTTCAAATTGATTTTACTTTAGAATTTTAAAACTAGTTCAAAATATTATTTGAGAGGGAAAAGTAGTAAGAATAAAAATGGGAGTGTTTACATCACCACTCCTTTGAATTTTGTTTGAAAGGAGAACAATTTCTCACTTGAACAATTTGTGTGACACACTTGTCACATTATTTTTCTTGCTTTAAGTTTTTATTTTGTTTTCTTTCTTTTCTTCATGTGTTCTTTAGAGCAAGCAACACACAAGCAACAAGAAATAATTATCGCAAGCAACAATTTACGAACAACACATATAAATTAACAAAAGTTTTTGTTGGCCCACATTTTTGGAATAACCGTACTGATTATTCAATTTGGGATGTTACAGGTACCGGGACATATGAGATTTGTTTATGTCAATCCAGCTCAGGCTGTTGACATCTAATGTCGGTAAATGCACAGAGTGGCTAAAAACCGACATATGAGATATGCCCAGAGAGGCCGAGGTACCGGGACATATGAGATATGTCTATGTCAATCCAGCTCAGGCTGTTGACATCTAATGTCGGTAAATGCCCAGAGTGGCTAAAAACCGACATATGAGATATGCCCAGAGAGGCTGAGGTACCGAGACATATGAGATATGCCCAGAGAGGCCGAGGTACCGAGACATATGAGATATGCCCAGAGAGGCCGAGGTACCGAGACATGCGCGATAAACCCGTGCAGGCTTATGTCGGTCCAGCTAATGCTGGCGACATGCGCCTTCGGTAATGCCCTGAGTGGCTAAAAACCGACATATGAGATATGCCCGGAGAGGCCGAGGTACCGAGACATATGAGATATGTCCATGCAGGCTTATGTCGGTCCAGCTAATACTGGAGACATGCGCCTCCGATAATGCCAAAGTGGCTAAAAAACGACATATGAGATATGTCTTTGCAAGTTATATGTCGGTCCAGTTAATGCTGGCGGCATGCAACTTCGGTAATGCCCAGAGTGGCTGAAAACCGACATATAATGGTGCCCATGCAGGCATGATGTTGTGTATATGGAGGTTCGTTGGTATTGTTATTTGTAAGACTGCGCGCGACTCTGCGAGTCCCCCGCAGCCTCGGGGACTAATGTCGGGGATGTAATCCCCGGTACCCCAAAGTTATGAGGTAGTTGTGTTAGTAGAAAATAGAGAAAAGGCAGAAAAGGGCACTCTGGGCCGATATAGGCACTGCCTAGTCTGATATGTCCAAGGTTGGGCCGAGATTCACTTAACTCGGTGGGCCGAGACTGCTATACTTCGGGCAGGCCGAGTCTGTTTTAACCTCGGCTGGGCAGAAATGCTTACCTCGGGCGAACCGAGTCTTCACCAGCTCCGGGCAAGCCGAGACATGGTAATCTCGGGCAGGCCGAGATCCGCGCCAGGCCGAAATCCTCCTCACCTCGCCCTGGGCCGAGGTCCCAGTAACCCCGGTTGGGCCGAGACACTTGCAACCCCGGCTGGGCCGAGATAGCGTCAACCCGGCTGGGCCGGTCGCGCCCGAGTATCCGCTTCGTCGTCCCCGACATCGCCTCCTCCAGCCTCGGCCTCAGGCAGCATCGCCCCGGAGGGCGTCGTCCTCGACCTCACCTCGGATGCGGTCCTCAACCTCACCCTGGAGGCCGCAGTCCTCGATCTCGCCCCGGCCATCTCGGAGCAGGCCAGCACCCCGGGGCAGGCCACCATCTCTGCCTCGGCATGCCTCCAGCTCGGTCGGGCCAGCTACTTCACCTCGGAGGTGTCAACGTCGCCGCTCACGGACTCTTCTCGCCTCCATCCTAGCCAGACCGATACTGCTCCACCTAGGATCAGGCCTCGGGTCCTCCCAGCGGCTGTTCCTTATTCGACCCACTGTCATCCCCGAAGATCCCGGAGACAAGTGCTAGAAGACAAGAGATAGGACAGACAGGACACTCCAAGCCCATCCTCATGACGCAGCTACAGTGTTGACAAGACCCCGGTGGTCATGTCAGATACAGTGAATAGTGTACAGTGCACTTTGTCTCTTTGTCCACTCCTTGTCCCCTGGGCTCCCCTTTATAAGGAGCACCAGGGGGAGTGCTCTCCAGGGACACGCGTGGGCGCACAGAGGCCCCGGTGGGCTCGTTTCCCCCCTGTAGACTTCTTCTTCCTCCTTAAGCGCATCTCCATAGCTAGCTCCATACAGCTCGAGGAGCACTTGTATAGACAGTATACAAAGGGAAAATACACCAAGTAGGCTAGATGCTGCAGTTGGGGTTTTACCTCCTCACGAGGGCCCCAAAACAGGGTAGATCCTTGTGTTCGTATGATCTTTCGTGTGCGCTCCTTAGCGCGCTATCCCTCCCCGAATCCTCTAGCGTCCATCGGCCCCAACCTCAAGCCTACCCCTAGGCATCTGTTGTTCCATACGACGACAATAATGGATTCATGCCTACCTGCGTTGCTCATGGTGCCTCCCTTCCCGGTCGTCGATGGATTTGTCTACACTGCCGCCGCGGCCAACATTGACGCGAAGCCCTAGCGGTTAGACACAATCAAGCTGGTAATATTCACGTCAATCTTCAGCTGGTAATATTGTACAGCTCTCTTTGATCTGCTATTTACAATATATTGGATTTGATTTAACAATCAAGGATAAGCCAAAGGTAAACATGATTCAGTGATCATGTATTGTTTTAATCACTTCAGAGTACAAGAGGCTTGGGCGTGTTGCATATGGTCAGCATATGGTCATCAGTGTTCCTTCTTGCTACATTTAGTTGTTTCAGTAATTTTAACTGGAAATCATCCGGATGAACTTCATACTCCTATTTTATTACAGAACTTGGTCACCATACTTAGTTTTTTGCATGGCACCATCATGCTATATAGATGAACAACGAGTTAGTAGTTCAGCTTCTTCGTGCAAGATTAAGTTAACACGTTAACCAATTTCAAGGTTGCTATAGTCAGGTACGTATTTCTTTCAGTTCTACTTTCGTTAGGTAGTCCAGTAGGAGATGCATATATTATATACGTGTCAATTACTCCACATCGATAGAATTCTGAGCTGTAGCAGGCAACTATTCATACTGAACTCTTAGGCAAATTTGATTGTTGCAGAAGCTATGTCTGTATGTTTGTTCTCATAATTCAAACTGCAAATATGTCTTCATTGTTCACTAGCTAGGTACTCGGTCTATGCGTTAGAATCTTACATCCAAGATTATTGCTTCAGGAATAGCCATTAGCTTACAGTTCTTTTGTAGTGGTTGTTTATAAGAAAAAACATATATTCAACTTAGCCCAATTTATTTGTATTCCTGCGGTGGATCACATGGCAGAAGGGAAATTCAACCCCGGTGTAGGTTTTTTGTTGGCGGATCAGCTCTCCAACTGTTCAATTTGGCAATGCAAATCTCTTCAGTTCCGCCGTGAATGTGTTTAATTTTTATGGCCATTTAATAGGTATCATCCTGAGTTCACAGAAAGATGTGGTTGCTATTAGTGGACCAAATGAGTCGAGAATAATGGAGCTGCAGAGTTCACTGCGTTATTTTGTTTTCTGTACCGAAGATTTGGGCAGTTGTTTCAGATAAGTGGAAGGATGTACCAGTATCGTTAGCTCGATTTGTTTAAGTCAATGCAGTTGAGTAAGAGAAAGAGACAAATTGTGTTTGTGATGGTCAATGTGTATCGTTCATCAGTTTTTTTCTCTTTTCATGAAAAAAAAAACGACTGCATAGTACCCTCAGCATGTAACGTACATTTGCTGCCACAGTTTGCATACTTTCTACCCCGAGTCGTCAAAACGTTATTCGCTATACTTAAGAAAAGTGATGAACAATATTGTTTTCCATTGGCGTGTAGATTCTATCCTAGGATTTTTATAATTTTTCGTGATAAAGTTTATCCAAAAAATATCAACAGATACAGTACCACATTAAGGGTTCCAGCGGCCAGGAAAGCGTGGCGAGGCGGATGGAAGAAGCGATGAGAAGGGCCAAGTTATGCACATGTTATACTATCTCTATTTTCCCACATTCTTGATTCAAACACCTGTACTAATCAACCAGTCCTAATGTCCTCAACGTAAAATACTCATTGATGTGTTTGTTTGCTAATGTATAGCTGAATAGTAATTTACTTGCTGCAATTGGTAACAACATGTTTGTGTTATTTTTCAGGAAGAGGATCCTTGGTGATGATTCCTTATTGCTCTGACTGATAACTGAAAAATAATGGAAAATGACAGTTTGACGCATGTTATTTGCAGGCTATAATTACTTAAACATGAACACTTTCTGCAGTTTCTCTTTTCCTTTTCACTGGAGATACACTGATTACATGATTTCTCTTATTTTACCCAACAACCTTTTCTATGTTTACCCAACAACTTTTCTGTGTTTTCTCCTTCTTTTCTATATACATTCAAGGATTTAATTCATGTCCCAGTGTTACTTACTTATGGGTTCTGCATTATATATGTACTTAAATTTGCTTCTGTCCCCTCCCCTGGAGCTTATGAATGGTGTAGCGAAGTCCATCATGGATGCTCTGCAATGAATCTAAATCTAGCCTTCAGATTCATATGACTTGCACTGAATACCACCTCTCAGTAATGCACTTCCTTTGTTTCTTCTTGGTTTGACAATTCTTTATGAGATGAAGTTCAGGTGCTGCATCAACATCAACCTTTCGTGTTAATAAAGAACACCTTTGGGACAACTAACTTTGTGTTTTCTTTAACCATTGCATTTTCCGAATCTAGGACTGCATGTTTATCGTGTTGCATTTCTCTGCCACACCAGGTTAGTGCCATCAAACTGGATACTTCACAAGGATTTCTTTACCCAATTCTAATTAGCCGCAAAATGTTGTAAGAAACAATAGATCATTAATAAGTATACTTATTCACAAACTTAGTAGTAAAACTGATCTTGGTGTAAAGTTTAGGAATATTATTTCTAACAGCTCACCCTTTCATATTAAATAGGAGTAATTGAGATGTCATGGATGAAATATTTCTTAATTAATATCTTGGTACTATATACTAATATTGTATTATTCTTATAATATCATGGTTGATCCATAATTTAATGAATGTTTTTCCTTCCAATCTAACGAATGCATATGATTCTATAGGATTCTGATACAAAAACACGATCATTTCTACTTTGAAACCTAGGATTTAAACTATGACCTACAAATGTAAAGTAGCCCTCTAGCAGCACAAGTGTAAAATAATATTAATGGCATCTACGCCTATAGAAATCCCCAAATAAAAATATTCCTATAAACAAATAAAAGAAGTGAATATATATTTGCCATACGGACTATAGTGTACGCTGCTTGATGTTCTGATATTCAAATATATATCTATAGATTTCCTCAAGTTTGAATATTGATTTTTTTAAATAATTTGTGAAATCTAACTCACACATAAAAATCATATTCATTTGTTAACATATATGAGTGTTCCTAAAATAGCTAGCCCGTGCAGGTGCACGGGTTCATGACTAGTGGATAGTAATTAGTTTTTCAGTTAATGGTAATTCAACACCTCATAATTTTCTTAAACAACAAAAGTATGAATAACATGCATGGATTCGAGCTCGACTCATTCCCAAAACCAGGCGGGGCGGGCAGCAGAGTTGGAGGGGCGCACATGTAGGTTTCCTTCACTAGAAGAAAACGTGCCCTACCTGGCCTTAACCATGTTTTGGTTTAGGGTTTTGGATCAAAGAGACGGATGGATCTGGCTGATCAGCGATGGCGACTTCGGGAAGCAGGACGTCGGTAGGAGGGAAGAACATGCATTTCACGCTTGGAAGGAGAGTTGGATGTTGTCTTCCTAGGGGAATCAGATCTAGCCGCGATGAAAAAACCGTTGGCAAGAGTGCACAGAACTCAACGTTTCAGCTCGGATGCATTGTTCCAGACCATGCCCTTTGTATGACGATTAGCTGTTGGGTATCCTCCTCATGTGGGCTGTGAGGAGATGGCCAAATGAAGTCTCTTAGGCGGCCCAAACATGTGCAGAAGCCGAACACCCATTAGGGTTATGACCAAGGGTCATTTTGGACATTGCACATGATGGATGGGGGATGTTAATCCTCCCAACCAACCTCCACTAGGTGGAGGGACGAAAACCAGGATAGCCTCGAGAAGAAAACCAAGAGAGAAGGGAAGAGGAAGAAGTTGAAGGAAAAAGTTTAGATCAAGCACGGGCCCTGCCCACAAGGTTGTGACATTCAGATCCACTATCTTGTCTCCTTCAAGCTGCGATTCCACCATCTTTGGTGAGATTGTTCCAATCCCTAGATTTTATGCCCCAAATCTGGTTGTAAGTGATCCCCTAGTGCTCTCTAGGGAAGAACTTGTTGTATCCCGCTCTGATAATAGTGGAAGAGATTTGGGTGGCTTCGGCCCGTAGTTTTTCCTCTCACCTTGAGAGGTTTTTCACGTAAAATCTGGTGTCTCTGTGTTGATGCTTGCTACTGCACTTTCTGACTGAACAACTAGTAATTGTACTATCTGGCTGTTGTTCGCAACTAGGACATGTCCTAGGTTCAGGCTGAACCTAGTATCTCCATATATGTTTGATGCATATGTTTCCATCCGACACGAGCAATGACCCGTGAGTTAGTACATCAGTTGTGCTGAAGTTTACATCTTATTCCGCTGCGTATTTTCAGTCCACGTTAAGAGTGTGCTAATCTTCATTAAGGGTTAATTGGTTTCCGTGACCAAGTTTTCCCAACATTAGCAAATGACTCAGAGCTTCGTGAGGTGGATTACATTTTTTACTTTCAAGTTCTTAGTGTTATAAACGATAAAAAAACAAGATCCAAAATTTAACGTGAAAATCCTTCCAACAATGGAAGAGAAAATACCACGTGCGCCAGCCAGCAAATGTTTACTATAATCAGGTGATGATACAAAAGACGGGGATTTACAAATTGGAACTTATCCCAAACCCACGTCTTACAACAGATATATATGGAGATAAAATCCTAATCGACTGCAGTTAGGCGACAGACCTCGCTTCGCTCCATCAGAAGTTACTTTTATTTTTATACTCCCTCCGTTCATAACCACGAGATTGGGAATTGATCCGGGAGGGTTAGGACAAGATCCGCTGCAAAATGGGTATTGTATTAAAATCCTTACTTGAAATTCTCGAAAAGGGATCCCGACCGCTACATCAAAATGATGCACACAACCGGCCGCATTTCATTGACAAGTTTCAGTTGTTTAACAGTTTACAAACCACAAATCACTCAAAGTGGACACAAAGATCAACCACTTAAAAAATCTCTAAACATCAATTATTTTAGGATGTTGCCACCCAGCCTTAAATTTCTAACTAGATGAAAAAGCTGCTTACTGAAGCATCGGACTATTAGATCAAAAGGGATTGCAGCGGCGCATGTAACCGGGAAGATCGCCACCCGAAGTTGACTGATCTCCTCCCGCCGGTGTATACCGGGTCACATTCCAGTCGGCATTGATCACGTGACAGAGGCAAACTTCGTCCATGGTGTTGAGCAACCTGCGATAGCACTGGCAGCAGCTCTCCCGGCGGCGCTGGGCTCCTCTACGTGAGGTATGGTAAGCAGGACGTCACCCGTAGCAACGGCGCCATGCAGTTTTCCGATGGCGGCGGCGACGGGACAGGTTGGTAGCTAGGCTCGCTCTACTGCTTCTAAACATAGTTGTAGTTTTGCATGCGGTGCACCTTGATGTTCTAACTTAATAATGCAACTCATCGCGAACAAGATTTTGGTTTCCTCCAAAGTCTTAATTAAAATAACTAAAAATAATTTGTGAACTAGGGAGACATAGTACACATGAGCAAGTGTGCATACATGAATGTCTATATATACTGATAGAAAGATTTAATTTGCTCTTGTTTGCACCTCACATATTTTGTGTAGGAGCTCTCACACAAACTACGTGAAAGGGAAACATTAGAGAATATACTATGGTAATTATCGTGATACTCCCACACAATCTATGTGATTAAATAACAAGATTACATATATACTCCCTCCGTTTTTTAATATAAGATGTTTTCGCCTTTTGCCACATGCACATGCATCCACATGTATACAAACATGTTTTAATTTGTATGTACACTCATTTTGGTGTGAATTTAGTCAACATGCATAACCCCTAAAACATCTTATATTAAAAAACGGAGTGAGTACTGAGTACTATCTAATGAGATTTTCTCTTGACTATCTAATGAGATATATCCATCTCACGTGAAAAACATTAGAGCATGGATTCTATGGTAGGCTGGTAGCTACGTGATACTCCCACACAATCTACGTGAAATCTACCAACTATATATATACATATAGGTATATCCATCCAATGAGATTTACTCTTGACTATCTCCCTCCATATTATATTTACCTATCATGTTTGTTTCGATATAGTTATTTAAGACTTTGGAGCGAACCAATATAAACATTCATGTAAATGCAATTGTGTAATCGTGAGCAAGTTGAGCACACTTCTGATGGCAGGAACTAGGTCGATGATCCCGCTCCTCACCTGCGCCGTCCTTGCTGCGTCGTCGCTCAAACTTTTGTAAGCCAGGGTGCAGGCGCCAGGTCTGGCCGGAGACCAAGAAGGTGATCAAGTAGTAGCGACGCCCTCCTCACCGGCCGAGGCCATAGTGGTAGTCATCATATCAGAGTTGCCACCATTGCCGCCTCTACCTAGCCTTCCACATTTGCCACTGGAGGTGATCGCGTGACACAGGCACAGAGTTTGGTTGCCTGCGAGCACTGAATTAAAATTGTGGCAGCAATCTTGTACGGGCGCCATGACGGAAAGGTTACGGAGGTAAGGAAGGCAAGGGAGAAGCCGCATAAGCGGGCGGAGGCAGCCCGGGCTCCGCTGCGAGCTGGAAAGCTCCACGTCCCCGCCGCCGCTAGAGGCAGGTGTCAGCGGGAGCGACGGGCTGAGACAGCCCGGCATCTTCTGCGAGCTTGAAAGTTCCGAGTCGCCGCTTCCTCCGCCAGCAGCTGGTGTAAGTAGCAGCGTCGCTGCCAGGACGACGCCGCCGATGAACGAGAAGCTCATCTTTTCCTCCATTGATCTCAAGAAGTTTATTTTCGTTTAAGTAGCCTGTTCCGCGTGTATCTAGGATCATACTCTTCTGCTTTCTTTGCACCACTGGTGGAAACAGGGCCACTGGTCCCGGGTCGTAAGGGCCTCTAGTACCGGGTGTCCACCCGGGACTAGCAAGGCGACACTAGAGCTCCCTCTAGTACCGGGTCCGTTATGACTCTGAACAACAGGCTCCCACGTGGCCGCCGAGGCACGGGCGTGGTGGAGGATCTCTAGTCCCGATTGGTCATACGACCCGGGACCAAGGACCTCACACGTGGCAGCCTGTAATTTTTTGTTTTTTCCTCCCAATTTAATATTGAAATGGTGCAAAAAATATGCGTTTAATTAATTAAAAACAGAAACTACATATAACATATCAAAATGTTCATAAAGAAAAATATGTTCACGTCTATCCGGTTACATGGAGGTGTTCATAACCGGGACTAGACCCCGTCTATTCGATTACACATGTAGAAATCATAACCGGGACTAGAGCCCGTCTATTCAATTACACGTACGGAGATCATAACCGAAACTAGAGTCCGTCTATTCGGTTACAGGGGAGATCATAACCGGGACTTCACCGCCCTTCTCCATTGAATGTTCCCTTTGGATGTATGACACCGCTGATCAGAAACCCCGCAAGTTCCTCTGCTAGTGCTTGAAAGCGCAGGTTTAGTGGCAGTTTGCTTCGCAATTTATCCGTCTATAAAAGAAGGAGATGAATATCAATCATGAGTAACACAAATTATGAATGACACTAGAAATGGTAATAAAATAAAATTATGAATTCACGTACGCCTATAAAATTCTTTGGGTCCCGCTCAGTGACCGACCGACGAATCCACTCGCAAACGAAATATCCACAGAAATTGGTCCCTGTGGTTGCCTCTCGATGTACTTTACGAGAATACAATTGAATCAAATAATAGTGAAGTGGTATTGAAAACTATAAATAAACAGATGCGCGAACCTAGCTAGACCGTACTACCTAACTTGGGGTGAAAAATAGCAGCTCATCTGCAAAACAACCATTTGTCTTCGCTTTGAATTGTTTCCAAACCCTGCCCGACCAAAAAAATGAATAAATGAGTTATTAGTTACTTGATATCTCTGAAATGAATAAGAGAGACAAATATAGTGCGATAATGATTGAAATTACCTTTGGAGCGCATCTAGAATGTCTTGGTACCTCTCCTCAGGCCAGTCCAATGAGTCGTAGACTAGAACTTTTGATCTATCAACTTCAATGATTAGCAGAATGTAATGTTCGCTGCGCATGATTATATATACGTCAGTGACTCATCAGTTACACTTAATTTGTACAAGCGAGTGACACTCTCTTACCTGAAGTAGTAAGAAAACATTATCTGGCACTTGAAATGTTGCTTCGTTAGGGCCCTTAGCAAGTTCTTCTCCGTGTCCTTTTTGTGGTTCCATAGTGTCCTTGCATTAACTCGTACTGGGTTAATGAACCCAAAGCCGAAGATGTTCTTTCTTTCACATTCATCACTCTTCATTCTGCATAATACCATAGTGAGCATAGTTAGCGAAGGCAATGACCGAGCTGAGATCAAGAGCACATAGATAAACAACTTGAATAAACATGGTATCAATATTCATCGGATCCCAGCAAACATAACATCTAGCATTACAATAAGATGATCTTGATCATGTTAGGCAGCTCACAAGATCTAAACATGGAGGCACAAGGTAGAGAGACAACCATCTAGCTACTGCTATGGACCCGTAGTCTAGGGGTGGACTACTCACGCATCACTCCGGAGGCAGGCATGGTGATGTAGAGCCCTCCGGTGATGATCTCCCCTCCGGTAGGGTGCCGGGAAGGGCTTCAGAACTCCTCCGATCTGAGATTGACGATGACGGCCGTGACGGAACTTTTCGTGGAATATGATCGACCGTAATAGGGTTTTCGCGTCGCGGAGAATATATAGGCGAAGAGGCGGCGTCAGTGGCCGAGGGGCCACCACGCCATAGGAGAGCGCGGGCCCACCCTGGGCCACGCCCTAGTGTGGCGTGGCCCCCTGGTGGGTCTGCTCCGACTCCCCTTTGGACTCCGTGATCTCCTTGTGATATTATTGACGATGTCTTTTGTTTCGTCCAATTCCGAGAATATTTCCTTAATAGATTTTCTGAAACCAAAAACAGCAGAAAACAGGGAACTGGCACTATGGCATCTTGTTAATAGGTTAGTCCCAGAAAATGCATAAAAATAATATGAAGTGTAACCAAAAACATGTAGCAATTGATATAATAACAACATGGAACATCAAAAATATAGATACGTTTGAGACGTATCAAGGTGGAACTTTTGGGCTCCATGTCCGCATCTTCCATCAGGGAATCGCCATAGGACAGGAATCTTCAACCTCTTCGTGGAGATACTGGACCTTTCCTACGAGCTCCTTAACCTGAGACTCCTTCTGTTCCATCTTCTCCTGAAGGTCTCCCAGTTGCTCTCTGAGGTAATTATTCGAGAGCTGAATCCTTTTCTTTATCTTATTTAAACTGCTACGGGAGTTCTTGGATATCTTCAGCTTATCCTGAGATGCTTGTAGTTGGTTCTGAACAATCTGTAGCTCCTCCTGAGCATCAAATAGCTTCCCCTTGATGTCAGCGATCTGCATGTCCTTGAGGTCACAATCCATACGTGCATGACAAAGCTTGTCCTGTGTCTGGTGGAGCAAGTGCTCCACGTCCTCCAGCTGTTGTCCGAAGTCGTGGTGCTGGCGAGTCGGAAGTGGATTTCCCATAGAGTCACGCCTCCCGTAGAACTGGAAACGGGAGTTTACCAACTCCTCCTTGTGCACTTCACAAAGTCGGGCCAATAACCTCTCCATGGCTTGACCCAGTCCGGCGTTCCAGCTAACGTCAATGATGGTGGTGATCATAGTCTCGGAATGGAGAGACTTGAGATTACCCCGAACAGATGACTCGATTAACCAACTCAGGTTTCCGTTGCCATTAATGTTAACCTGAGCTCCCTTAAACTCTGGAGCGGGGCGACCTAACAGCTTGCTCAACTCGAACAAGTCCTTCTCGAACATCAACTTGCCGTCCTTCTCAAGCTGAACAAACTCGGTCCAATGGAGTGCCATCTACAAATTTTAAGCAAAGTTTTAAGTTTGTGAGCTGACACGTGTATCAAAATTTTAAATGTAGTGAGGCAACAAGTGAGTCGAATTTTAAGCTTAATGAGAAGTGTGCAAAATTTTAAGGATACAAGGAAAATGTAATATTTAATGAGAGTAAAATTTTGCATAAGTAAGAGGATTGGAGATAAGCAGACTCCTTTCTTTTAGAAATTAATCTTTTTGTAACATTTGTCTAATGACCATGCTAACTAAGGTTTCCTAAAGTCAGGATGGCTCTGATACCAGCTCTGTGGGGACCCCGGACTAGCCGTCCGAAATACCCGATTATGCTTAACACAACGATCCCGTGATCAGTCTGTCGTTGCACATAATCCGAACTGAATACCAAAGTTTACATCCATTACAGTACCGAATTAAAGTCTTACATAAATGGTCACACAGACCAAGTCTTACATAGGTGCCTTCATGGGCCAAACCAAAATAATCAGCGGAAGCTAAGGCGTAGTAGACCACAACTTCTAACAATGACCCGATAGGCAGCTAACTGATGGAGATCCTTAGTTCGCATAGAAGTCGCCATACTCCTCCTTGGCGTAGTGCTCCTCGTAGTCTGGCTAGGACAATAGCCAGGGACGAAACCAATATGAGTACATTTGAATGTACTCGCAAACTACCCCAACATGAGTATGCACTAGTTCATTTTACTTTCAAACTTTTATTTTCTTAAAACATCTCTATATCTTTATTGAAAAAGGTAAGAAGAAATTTTGTAACTATCTTTGAATAAAATCATCATTTTATCTGTTTCTCCAAAACTCCTCCTTTTCCGACCATAGTCCACCATGGTCCACTTTCCATCAACAACCTCATACCGATCCGTATGTATAGGTACAACATTCTCCACTTCATTTTCCTTTTTAAAACTCAACTCTTTTCAAAACTTGCACCTGATCTTAGGACAGCCTCCCAATTGTCCATATCCGAGGACTCGGCTATTCGAATAGTTTTAACCCTCTGCAGAGGTAGCACACTTTTAGCCCACATCCATCCGGTAACTCATCGTGTCAGCCACGTCCCGCCATACAAGGTATATGCGAAGTTGAGCCACCGACCATAGCCTCTCATTTGCTCATGCTAGTATAGGATCATTCCCATATGACACTTTCCATCGACACTCAGTCCAGTTTCCCGTCAGAAACCCTAAGTGTGAGGACTCATAGTTTTGTCCGGCGGTTTATGGTGGAACATTCTATCCTCCTCCTTATCTTTCCATAGAGTTTGAGCGGGGACCCGGGTCAGGGGAGTTCACTAAACCATCCCCTCATGCATATAGGAGTCATCTCCGTCGATGAGGTATCCCATACTAATAAGAGCAAACTACATGACTAAGCATTTTCCCATATGTGGTAAATGTGGTCGCAGAGGGTAAGATTGGTCGTCATAGTACTAGGACAATGTGCATTTTTCATAAACATCACCATTTGCCATTTCTCCACTTCATCACCGACATCTCGGCATTTCACATCCACGCAAGTATTTCCAAAGGAGTTTTGAATAAACAACATTGTTTCCCATCCTATAGTTTTATATAAACTACTTTATATTTCTACATAGGGTGGCAAAATAATATCCATATACTTTTTGAAAAGGTTTTGTAAACCATTGCCTTAAGAGTAAATCATTTGATCAAAGTAGATGCATATATATTTAGGTGCAAGCTCAGAGAGTAGCTTGCCTTGCTCGGCAAAGTGGCCTTGGTCTTGATCTTCAGATTCAACAAACTCTCCTTCCTCGATAAATCCGACAGCGTTCTCGTCTAATTTAATAAACAAACAAATACCAACAATCACTAAACTACTCAAGCAACATCACAACATTACAATCCTAAATGCTCTAAATAGCCACTGCATACATCAAACAATACAATTTGGTTTCAAAATAATTGAATTAAACATTATTTAAATATGTCTAAATTATGGCAGAAATTTGTTGAACATGTTTAATTCCACAACTTGAATTCTGTTGGTCACAAAAATACAAACTAAATTTCTACAGAAAGCTACTGATGTGTAGAAGACAACATCATTTGATTTGGATTAATTGGAGTTACCAAACTCCCTACACAAATGTTTTAATCCAGTGACTTAATAATCAAGTTTTAGCTACCAAATAAGTTCTGTTGATCCTAAAATTAAATCCTTTTAGGGGTAACTAAACATGGCTACATGTGATCTAACAAAATTGGTCCTAAATCATTTGGGTTAACCATTAAACATATTTAATTGTTTTAGTGCAGAACGGATCTCTAATTTCATCTTTATACCAAACAATTAATACAGCACAATTAATTCTACCAAAATTAGGAAGCTAATAGATGAAAGTACCAAGCTAACAAAATTGGTTTGGAATTATTTGGACTAACAGAGTATCAAAAACAAACAAGTTTAGATTTTAAACCTTCTGTGGTATTTTTAATACTACACTTTTATTATTTATCTAAATGAATTGAATCCACTTGGGCTGGTTAAACATTTTCATAAACTTTTCAGAGCAATTGGATTTGATTTATTTGGATATATAGATCTCGAGATATTGAATTTTTAAAGTTGGGTCTAGTACTGATTTCACAGAGAAATCTAAATTAGAAAACCTAACTGTTCTGGATAATGTTTAAATCTATGACAGGTGGGGCCCTTCTGTCAGTGACTCAGTGCACGCGGGAAAATTATTAAAATGCTGACGGGTGGGGCCAGCCCGTCAGCGGCTAGCTACAGCGAAGCGTTACGCTGCCGTTGGATCAAGATCATAAGCTGGCGGCGCCGCCGCGCCGGTGACACGGTGGTGCTCGGATCCTCACCTAGGGGGCTCGGGAAGACGTGGAGATGATGCAGAAGGGTCGCGGAGGCTCGAGGAAGCTCGTGGTGCGAGTTGTACTTGCTGGGGCGGCGTGTAGCGGCGACGGCGACGCGTCGGATTTCCACGGCCACGGCAACGGACTCCGGCGAGCTCCTGTGGTCGCGTCTAGGCACAAATCAAAGGGAAACAAGGGCGGGTGAGTGTGATGTCTAGGAGGAAGAGAGTACGGGCCAGAGGGGAGAGAATGGGGGAGTGTGGCGCTGCGGCCATGTCCGACCTTGACGGCGACAGTGGCTGCGGCAGTGCACGCCCTCCTGGCGGTGCACGGAGAAATTGGAGCGGGGGAGAGGGAGTGGGGGTGGTGTGGTGCTTCCAGAGAGGGTAGGGGTGGTTTTATAGGGTGGAGGCCGGTCCACGGTGGTCGCGGAGCACGGACGGCGTCCATGGCGCTCCCGAGGAGATCTTCCTCTCGATTGCGCCGCGGTGCTGCGAGGAACGTGGCGTCGCGTCGTCTGCCGGGGTCCGGGCACGGTCTAGGAGCAGCTGCGTAGAGTATGGCGTGTCAGGGAGCAGAGGGGGGGGGGGGGGGCGAATTTGGCCGGCGCCGTCGGGCTCTCCATGGCGGAGCAGAGGGGGACATGGCAGCGTTGGGGCGAGAGAGAGCGCTCGAGTGCTCTCCTCTGCGTGCAGAGGCTGCAGAGGCACGGCGGCGTGGGTGGACGCGAGCTAGGGGGGGGGGCATGGGGAGCCTGGAAACGGTGGTGCGACGCGGCGGCCACGGCCGCGCTACAGCGAGCTAGGAGAGAGGTGGGGGATGACGTTTTTGCAGAAAACCCCCTGCCTCCTCTTTTCTGCTTTCTTTTATTTCTTTTTAGTCCAGTAGCATTTTGGGATTTTAGTTAGGGCACTTAACTTGTTTAGAAAAATTCAAAAATATTTGTGAAGCCTTCCCATAACATGTAGAGACTCCACAAAATTTGGTGTTTCAAAATAAAATACTTTGAATCAATTTTGTTCATAAGGTTTTAATTGTGGTATTTTGGTTTATTTCAAATTGATTTTACTTTAGAATTTTAAAACTAGTTCAAAATATTATTTGAGAGGGAAAAGTAGTAAGAATAAAAATGGGAGTGTTTACATCACCACTCCTCTGAATTTTGTTTGAAAGGAGAACAATTTCTCACTTGAACAATTTGTGTGACACACTTGTCACATTATTTTTCTTGCTTTAATTTTTTATCTTGTTTTCTTTCTTTTCTTCATGTGTTCTTTAGAGCAAGCAACACACAAGCAACAAGAAATAATTATCACAAGCAACAATTTACAAACAACACATATAAATTAACAAAAGTTTTTGTTGGCCCACATTTTTGGAATAACCTTACTGATTATTCAATTTGGGATGTTACAGGTACTGGGACATATGAGATATGTTTATGTCAATCCAGCTCAGACTGTTGACATCTAATGTCGGTAAATGCCCAGAGTGGCTAAAAACTGACATATGAGATATGCCCAGAGTGGCCGAGGTACCGGGACATATAAGATATGTCTATGTCAATCCAGCTCAGGCTGTTGACATCTAATGTCGGTAAATGCCCAGAGTGGCTACAAACCGACATATGAGATATGCCCACAGAGGCTGAGGTACCGAGACATATGAGATAAGCCCAGAGAGGCCGAGGTACCGAGACATGCGCGATAAACCCGTGCAGGCTTATGTCGGTCCAGCTAATGCTGGCGACATGCGCCTTCGGTAATGCCCTGAGTGGCTAAAAACCGACATATGAGATATGCCCGGAGAGGCCGAGGTACCGAGACATATGAGATATGTCCATGCAGGCTTATGTCGGTCCAGCTAATACTGGAGACATGCGCCTCCGATAATGCCAAAGTGGCTAAAAAACGACATATGAGATATGTCTTTGCAAGTTATATGTCGGTCCAGTTAATGCTGGCGGCATGCAACTTCGGTAATGCCCAGAGTGGCTGAAAACCGACATATAATGGTGCCCATGCAGGCATGATGTTGTGTATATGGAGGTTCGTTGGTATTGTTATTTGTCAGACTGCGCGCGACTCTGCGAGTCCCCGCAGCCTCGGGGACTAATGTCGGGGATGTAATCCCCGGTACCCCAAAGTTATGAGGTAGTTGTGTTAGTAGAAAATAGAGAAAAGGCAGAAAAGGGCACTCTGGGCCGATATAGGCACTGCCTAGTCCGATATGTCCAAGGTTGGGCCGAGATTCACTTAACTCGGTGGGCCGAGACTGCTATACTTCGGGCAGGCCGAGTCTGTTTTAACCTCGGCTGGGCAGAAATGCTTACCTCGGGCGAACCGAGTCTTCACCAGCTCCGGGCAGGCCGAGACCTGGTAATCTCGGGCAGGCCGAGATCCGCGCCAGGCCGAAATCCTCCTCACCTCACCCTGGGCCAAGGTCCCAGTAACCCCGGTTGGGCCGAGACACTTGCAACCCCGGCTGGGCCGAGATAGCGTCAACCCGGCTGGGCCGGTCGCGCCCGAGTATCCGCTTCGTCGTCCCCGACGTCGCCTCCTCCAGCCTCGGCCTCAGGCAGCCTCGCCCCGGAGGGCGTCGTCCTCGACCTCACCTCGGATGCGGTCCTCGACCTCACCCCGGAGGCCGCAGTCCTCGATCTCGCCCCGGCCGTCTCGGAGCAGGCCGGCACCCCGGGGCAGGCCACTATCTCCGCCTCGCCACGCCTCCAGCTCGGCCGGGCCAGCTACTTCACCTCGGAGGTGTCAACGTCGCCGCTCACGGACTCGTCTCGCCTCCATCCTAGCCAGACATTCCCAGCGGCTGTTCCTTATTCGACCGGGTCTTCCCCAGACTCGGCTTAACCGAGACATCTCCAGACCTCGGCTGCTCCTTGGGCGGCATATCTCCGCACCTCCGACATTCCCAGCCACATCCTCGGCAAGTACAAGATACCCACTATCATCCCCGAAGATCCCGGAGACAAGTGCTAGAAGACAAGAGATAGGACAGACAGGACACTCCAAGCCCATCCTCATGACGCAGCTACAGTGTTGACAAGACCCCGGTGGTCATGTCAGATACAGTGAATAGTGTACAGTGCACTTTGTCTCTTTGTCCACTCCTTGTCCCCTGGGCTTCCCTTTATAAGGAGCACCAGGGGGAGTGCTCTCCAGGGACACGCGTGGGCGCACAGAGGCCCCGGTGGGCTCGTTTCCCCCTGTAGACTTCTTCTTCCTCCTTAAGCGCATCTCCATAGCTAGCTCCATACAGCTCGAGGAGCACTTGTATAGACAGTATACAAAGGGAAAATACACCAAGTAGGCTAGATGCTGCAGTTGGGGTTTTACCTCCTCACGAGGGCCCCAAAACAGGGTAGATCCTTGTGTTCATATGATCTTTCGTGTGCGCTCCTTAGCGCGCTATCCCTCCCCGAATCCTCTAGCGTCCATCGGCCCCAACCTCAAGCCTACCCCTAGGCATCTGTTGTTCCATACGACGACAATAATGGATTCATGCCTACCTGCGTTGCTCATGGTGCCTCCCTTCCCGGTCGTCGATGGATTTGTCTACACTGCCGCCGCGGCCAACATTGACGCGAAGCCCTAGCGGTTAGACACAATCAAGCTGGTAATATTCACGTCAATCTTCAGCTGGTAATATTGTACAGCTCTCTTTGATCTGCTATTTACAATATATTGGATTTGATTTAACAATCAAGGATAAGCCAAAGGTAAACATGATTCAGTGATCATGTATTGTTTTAATCACTTCAGAGTACAAGAGGCTTGGGCGTGTTGCATATGGTCAGCATATGGTCATCAGTGTTCCTTCTTGCTACATTTAGTTGTTTCAGTAATTTTAACTGGAAATCATCCGGATGAACTTCATACTCCTATTTTATTACAGAACTTGGTCACCATACTTAGTTTTTTGCATGGCACCATCATGCTATATAGATGAACAACGAGTTAGTAGTTCAGCTTCTTCGTGCAAGATTAAGTTAACACGTTAACCAATTTCAAGGTTGCTATAGTCAGGTACGTATTTCTTTCAGTTCTACTTTCGTTAGGTAGTCCAGTAGGAGATGCATATATTATATACGTGTCAATTACTCCACATCGATAGAATTCTGAGCTGTAGCAGGCAACTATTCATACTGAACTCTTAGGCAAATTTGATTGTTGCAGAAGCTATGTCTGTATGTTTGTTCTCATAATTCAAACTGCAAATATGTCTTCATTGTTCACTAGCTAGGTACTCGGTCTATGCGTTAGAATCTTACATCCAAGATTATTGCTTCAGGAATAGCCATTAGCTTACAGTTCTTTTGTAGTGGTTGTTTATAAGAAAAAACATATATTCAACTTAGCCCAATTTATTTGTATTCCTGCGGTGGATCACATGGCAGAAGGGAAATTCAACCCCGGTGTAGGTTTTTTGTTGGCGGATCAGCTCTCCAACTGTTCAATTTGGCAATGCAAATCTCTTCAGTTCCGCCGTGAATGTGTTTAATTTTTATGGCCATTTAATAGGTATCTTCCTGAGTTCACAGAAAGATGTGGTTGCTATTAGTGGACCAAATGAGTCGAGAATAATGGAGCTGCAGAGTTCACTGCGTTATTTTGTTTTCTGTACCGAAGATTTGGGCAGTTGTTTCAGATAAGTGGAAGGATGTACCAGTATCGTTAGCTCGATTTGTTTAAGTCAATGCAGTTGAGTAAGAGAAAGAGACAAATTGTGTTTGTGATGGTCAATGTGTATCGTTCATCAGTTTTTTTCTCTTTTCATGAAAAAAAAAACGACTGCATAGTACCCTCAGCATGTAACGTACATTTGCTGCCACAGTTTGCATACTTTCTACCCCGAGTCGTCAAAACGTTATTCGCTATACTTAAGAAAAGTGATGAACAATATTGTTTTCCATTGGCGTGTAGATTCTATCCTAGGATTTTTATAATTTTTCGTGATAAAGTTTATCCAAAAAATATCAACAGATACAATACCACATTAAGGGTTCCAGCGGCCAGGAAAGCGTGGCGAGGCGGATGGAAGAAGCGATGAGAAGGGCCAAGTTATGCACATGTTATACTATCTCTATTTTCCCACATTCTTGATTCAAACACCTGTACTAATCAACCAGTCCTCATGTCCTCAACGTAAAATACTCATTGATGTGTTTGTTTGCTAATGTATAGCTGAATAGTAATTTACCTGCTGCAATTGGTAACAACATGTTTGTGTTATTTTTCAGGAAGAGGATCCTTGGTGATGATTCCTTATTGCTCTGACTGATAACTGAAAAATAATGGAAAATGACAGTTTGACGCATGTTATTTGCAGGCTATAATTACTTAAACATGAACACTTTCTGCAGTTTCTCTTTTCCTTTTCACTGGAGATACACTGATTACATGATTTCTCTTATTTTACCCAACAACCTTTTCTATGTTTACCCAACAACCTTTTCTGTGTTTTCTCCTTCTTTTCTATATACATTGAAGGATTTAATTCATGTCCCAGTGTTACTTACTTATGGATTCTGCATTATATATGTACTTAAATTTGCTTCTGTCCCCTCCCCTGGAGCTTATGAATGGTGTAGCGAAGTCCATCATGGATGCTCTGCAATGTATCTAAATCTAGCCTTCAGATTCATATGACTTGCACTGAATACCACCTCTCAGTAATGCACTTCCTTTGTTTCTTCTTGGTTTGACAATTCTTTATGAGATGAAGTTCAGGTGCTGCATCAACATCAACCTTTCGTGTTAATAAAGAACACCTTTGGGACAACTAACATTGTGTTTTCTTTAACCATTGCATTTTCCGAATCTAGGACTGCATGTTTATCGTGTCGCATTTCTCTGCCACACCAGGTTAGTGCCATCAAACTGGATACTTCACAAGGATTTCTTTACCCAATTCTAATTAGCCGCAAAATGTTGTAAGAAACAATAGATCATTAATAAGTATACTTATTCACAAACTTAGTAGTAAAACTGATCTTGGTGTAAAGTTTAGGAATATTATTTCTAACAGCTCACCCTTGCATATTAAATAGGAGTAATTGAGATGTCATGGATGAAATATTTCTTAATTAATAACTTGGTACTATATACTAATATTGTATTATTCTTATAATATCATGGTTGATCCATAATTTAATGAATGTTTTTCCTTCCAATCTAACGAATGCATATTATTCTATAGGATTCTGATACAAAAACACGATCATTCTCTACTTTGAAACCTATGATTTAAACTATGACCTACAAATGTAAAGTAGCCCTCTAGCAGCACAAGTGTAAAATAATATTAATGGCATCTACGCCTATCGAAATCCCCAAATAAAAATATTCCAATAAACAAATAAAAGAAGTGAATATATATTTGCCATACGGACTATAGTGTACGCTGCTTGATGTTCTGATATTCAAATATATATCTATAGATTTCCTCAAGTTTGAATATTGAATTTTTTTAAAATAATTTGTGAAATCTAATTCACACATAAAAATCATATTCATTTGTTAACATATATGAGTGTTCCTAAAATAGCTAGCCCATGCAGGTGCACGGGTTCATGACTAGTGGATAGTAATTAGTTTTTTAGTTAATGGTAATTCAACACCTCATAATTTTCTTAAACAACAAAAGTATGAATAACATGCATGGATTCGAGCTCGACTCATTCCCAAAACCAGGCGGGGCGGGCAGCAGAGTTGGAGGGGCGCACATGTAGGTTTCCTTCACTAGAAGAAAACGTGCCCTACCTGGCCTTAACCATGTTTTGGTTTAGGGTTTTGGATCAAAGAGACGGATGGATCTGGCTGATCAGCGATGGCGACTTCGGGAAGCAGGACGTCGGTAGGAGGGAAGAACATGCATTTCACGCTTGGAAGGAGAGTTGGATGTTGTCTTCCTAGGGGAATCAGATCTAGCAGCGATGAAAAAACCGTTGGCAAGAGTGCACAGAACTCAACGTTTCAGCTCGGATGCATTGTTCCAGACCATGCCCTTTGTATGACGATTAGCTGTTGGGTATCCTCCTCATGTGGGCTGTGAGGAGATGGCCAAATGAAGTCTCTTAGGCGGCCCAAACATGTGCAGAAGCCGAACACCCATTAGGGTTATGACCAAGGGTCATTTTGGACATTCCACATGATGGATGGGGGATGTTAATCCTCCCAACCAACCTCCACTAGGTGGAGGGACGAAAACCAGGATAGCCTCGAGAAGAAAACCAAGAGAGAAGGGAAGAGGAAGAAGTTGAAGGAAAAAGTTTAGATCAAGCACGGGCCCTGCCCACAAGGTTGTGACATTCAGATCTACTATATTGTCTCCTTCAAGCTGCGATTCCACCATCTTTGGTGAGATTGTTCCAATTCCTAGATTTTATGCCCCAAATCTGGTTGTAAGTGATCCCCTAGTGCTCTCTAGGGAAGAACTTGTTGTATCCCGCTCTGATAATAGTGGAAGAGATTTGGGTGGCTTCGGCCCGTAGTTTTTCCTCTCACCTTGAGAGGTTTTTCACGTAAAATCTGGTGTCTCTGTGTTGATGCTTGCTACTGCACTTTCTGACTGAACAACTAGTACTTGTACTACCTGGCTGTTGTTCGCAACTAGGACATGTCATAGGTTTAGGCTGAACCTAGTATCTCCATATATGTTTGATGCATATGTTTCCATCCGACACGAGCAACGACCCGTGAGTTAGTACATCAGTTGTGCTGAAGTTTACATCTTATTCCGCTGCGTATTTTCAGTCCACGTTAAGAGTGTGCTAATCTTCATTAAGGGTTAATTGGTTTCCGTGACCAAGTTTTCCCAACATTAGCAAATGACTCAGAGCTTCGTGAGGTGGATTACATTTTTTACTTTCAAGTTCTTAGTGTTATAAACAATAAAACAACAAGATCCAAAATTTAACGTGAAAATCCTTCCAACAATGGAAGAGAAAATACCACGTGCGCCAGCCAGCAAATGTTTACTATAATCAGGTGATGTTACAAAAGACGGGGATTTACAAATTGGAACTTATCCCAAACCCATGTCTTACAACAGATATATATGGAGATAAAATCCTAATCGACTGCAGTTAGGCGACAGACCTCGCTTCGCTCCATCAGAAGTTACTTTTATTTTTATACTCCCTCCGTTCATAACCACGAGATTGGGAATTGATCCGGGAAGGGTTAGGACAAGATCCGCTGCAAAATGGGTATTGTATTAAAATCCTTACTTGAAATTCTTGAAAAAGGATCCCGACCGCTGCATCAAAATGATGCACACAACCGGCCGCATTTCATTGACAAGTTTCAGTTGTTTAACAGTTTACAAACCACAAATCACTCAAAGTGGACACAAAGATCAACCACTTAAAAAATCTCTAAACATCAATTATTTTAGGATGTTGCCACCCAGCCTTAAATTTCTAACTAGATGAAAAAGCTGCTTACTGAAGCATCGGACTATTAGATCAAAAGGGATTGCAGCGGCGCATGTAACCGGGAAGATCGCCACCCGAAGTTGACTGATCTCCTCCCGCCGGTGTATACCGGGTCACATTCCAGTCGGCATTGATCACGTGACAGAGGCAAACTTCGTCCATGGTGTTGAGCAACCTGCGATAGCACTGGCAGCAGCTCTCCCGGCGGCGCTGGGCTCCTCTACGTGAGGTATGGTAAGCAGGACGTCACCCGTAGCAACGGCGCCATGCAGTTTTCCGATGGCGGCGGCGACGGGGCAGGTTGGTAGCTAGGCTCGCTCTACTGCTTCTAAACATAGTTGTAGTTTTGCATGCGGTGCACCTTGATGTTCTAACTTAATAATGCAACTCATTGCGAACAAGATTTTGGTTTCCTCCAAAGTCATAATTAAAATAACTAAAAATAATTTGTGAACTAGGGAGACATAGTACACATGAGCAAGTGTGCTTACATGAATGTCTATATATACTGATAGAAAGATTTAATTTGCTCTTGTTTGCACCTCACATATTTTGTGTAGGAGCTCTCACACAAACTACGTGAAAGGGAAACATTAGAGAATATACTATGGTAATTATCGTGATACTCCCACACAATCTATGTGATTAAATAACAAGATTACATATATACTCCCTCCGTTTTTTAATATAAGATGTTTTCGCCTTTTGCCACATGCACATGTATACACACATGTTTTAATTTGTATGTACACTCATTTTGGTGTGAATTTAGTCAACATGCATAACCCCTAAAACATCTTATATTAAAAAACGGAGTGAGTACTGAGTACTATCTAATGAGATTTTCTCTTGACTATCTAATGAGATATATCCATCTCACGTGAAAAACATTAGAGCATGGATTCTATGGTAGGCTGGTAGCACTAGTAGAAAAGTGGCCTTAGAGGCGGACCTTTAGTTGCGGCTCGTTTTTGAACCGCGACTAGAGGTCTCGCGGCTCCGACAGATCAAACGGCTAGGACAGGTGGCGGTTTGTGCTGGAGCTTTGGTCGCGGTTGGAGCCACCAACCGCGACTAAAGGTCCTCCACCTGCGGCCGGAGCCGCGCGGGGCATGCGCGAGGACCTTTAGTCGCGGTTGGTGGCTCCAACCGCGACTAAAGGTCCCGCACAAAAAGGCCGCCTGTCCTAGCGAGGACCTTTAGTCGCGGTTGGAGCCACCAACCGCGATCAAAGGTCAGTCGCCTTCATCTTCCCCCGAGCCAGCCTTGGCCATTTCGAGATCGAGTTGAATCTCCATTTTCTCTCCACCGAGCTCGATTTCATCCACGATTTTTTGCACCATTTGTTAAGATTGACGGTGGTGCATCTATCCAAGGGTTAGCAACTGCAAACTCTCTCTTTCGGCGCCCGTTTCGTTGGTTGTCTAGCTCATTTAGCTCAATTCATATTTGTAGTGCTAGGTAGGTGTATGATGAAATGCCTAAGTTAGCTCATTTTGCTTATTTAGCTCAATTTTGTATTGTCAATTTGATCTTAAACTAAATTATGTTTTTTGTATTTCAGTGTCACAACATTCACCTCCTCACCGTCGTCGATAGACCGTCTCGTCACCGACACCACCTAGGTGAGCTTTCTTTTTTATTTAAAAAAAATCTATGTTGTATGATTTTGTTCCATAATTATTATTTGTTTTTTTGTATAAGTTGTATAATTGTTTTATATATATATATATAGTGCCATGGTTTTCACAAATACCCCCACCGGCTCTCGTCCGCTCTATTATTCGGATGTGGTATGACTTTTAATAACTATATATTTGTTTCGTTTCGCGTTTATGACAATCATGCGGACCAACTTTGACATAAATATATATTTGTCTAGGAGGTAGTTGAACCGGAAATTCCAGTGGACCCTATTGTTGAATATTTTGTGAAAGAAAACGATGATTTGAAAGCTAAATTAAAAATAAGTGAAGATCTCCGCAAAGAAGAGAAGAGGAATTGGAGGTTAAGCTTGTCAACATCATCGATGAACACCAGTTCAAGCTTGCCGACGTCGTCGATGCTTACGAGATCAAGTTGGATGGGATGCGCTCGAAGCTTGCCGACGTCGTTAATGCTTACGAGATCAAGTTGGATGCGATGCGCTTGAAGCTTAAAAAAATTAGAAGATATGCCATTAGTCAAGAGGCTTGGTATCATTATGCTGTTGGTTCAATAGTTACCTTAGTTGCGATTCTGATCGCATTTGTTGTTGGACTTAAATTCTTTAAATAGTTCAATGTTAGTTTAAATTAATGGATATTTAATGCTACAATGTATTACATTTGTCGCCACTCTACTTTGCTTGAATTATTATGGTCACTTATCTATTCATTACTGGCATGCATAATTTTTTTGATATACTTATATAATGCAGATGAGACGTCAATGGATGTACGGTGACCGAGTTTGTGCCGAATTCATTACTGGCATGCATAATTTTCTCCATGTGGCTGAGACAAGCAAGCGAAAGGATGGTTTTATGTGTTGTCCATGCAGTCTCTGTATGAATAAGTATACATACTCTTCCACAGACAGGCTTCACGAACACCTGTTGCGAAATGGTTTCATGCTTGGTTATTATTGTTGGACCAAGCATGGAGAAAGAGGGGTTATAATGGAAGAGAATGAAGAAGAGGAGGATAATGACAACTATCCTCTGTTCAATGAACACGCTGATACTACAATGGGGGAAGACGAAGTTGAAGAGGATGCCATCTTTGATGAGCCCGACGATGATCTTCGTCAGGCCATTCATGATGCACAAATGGACTGTGGAAGTGAAAACGAGAGGTTGAAGTTGGAGCGCATGTTAGCCGATCACAGCAAATTGTTGTACCCAACTTGTACAGATGGCCAGAAAAAGCTCGGTACGATACTGGAAATGCTACAATGGAAGGCAGAGAGTGGTACTACCGACAAGCACTTTGAAAGTTTGCTGAAAATAGTTAAGAAGATGCTTCCAAATGAAAACGAATTGCCCTCTAGTACGTATGAAGCAAAGAAGGTTGTCTGCCCTCTAGGATTAGAGGTGCAGAAGATACATGCATGCATTAATGACTGCATCCTCTACCGCGGCGAGCACGAAAATTTAAATGCTTGTCCTGTATGCGGTGCATTGCGGTTTAAGATTGGGCGAGATGACCCAGGTGAAGTTGAGGGCGAGCAAGGTTGTCCAAGGAAGAGGATTCCTGCCAAGGTGATGTGGTATGCTCCTATAATACCACGTCTGAAACGTTTGTTCCAAAACAAAGAGCATGCCAAGTTGTTGCGCTGGCACAAAGAAGAACGTAAAAAAGACATGATGATGAGACACCCCGCTGATGGGTCCCAGTGGAGAAAAATCGACAGAGTGTTCCCGAAATTTTCGGATGACGCTAGGAACTTAAGATTTGGTCTAAGTACAGATGGATTTAATCCATTTGGAGAGCAGAGCTCCAGTCATAGCACTTGGCCTGTGACTCTATGTATATATAACCTTCCTCCCTGGTTGTGCATGAAGCGGAAGTTCATTATGATGCCAGTGCTCATCCAAGGCCCGAAGCAACCTGGCAACGACATTGACGTGTATCTGAGGCCATTGGTGGAAGAACTTTTACAGCTGTGGAGTGATGAAGGTGTGCGTGTGTGGGATGAGCACGAGCAAACGGAATTTGATCTACGAGCGCTCTTGTTTGTAACCATCAATGATTGGCCTGCTCTTAGTAACATCTCAGGACAGTCAAACAAGGGATACAATGCATGTACGCATTGTTTAGGTGAGACTCAAGGTAAACATATAGGTAACAAGATTGTGTACCTGGGCCATCGTCGATGGCTTGTACCGAGGCATGCAGGAAGAAAGGAAGGCCGACATTACAAAGGTGAGGAAGATATTCGGCGGAAGCCTACTCGACCTTCTAGTTCTGTTATACATGATATGGTCAAGGATTTAAAAGTAATATTTGGGAAGGGTGCTGGAGCACTATCTGTTCCGAATGACGCTCAGAACCACGTTCCCATGTGGAAGAAGAAATCTATATTTTGGGAGCTGCCCTATTGGATAATGCTAGAGGTTCACTCTGCAATCGACGTGATGCACGTGACAAAAAATCTTTGCTTGAACCTGCTTAACTTGTTGGGCGTGTATGGAAAGTCAAAAGATACACCGGAAGCAAGACAGGCCCATCGACGTATGCATTCACGAGACGACGATCATTCTGATAATCATCAAGGTCCTGCGAGCTATGCTCTTACGAAAGAAGAGAAGAAAATATTTTTTGAATGTCTTCGCAGTATGAAGGTTCCATCTGGCTTCTCGTCGAATATAAAGGGAATAATAAACATGGCAAAGCAAAAATTTCAGAACCTGAAGTCTCATGACTGTCACGTGATTATGACACAATTACTTCCGGTTGCATTGAGGGGACTTCTAAAAGAAAATGTTCGAGTACCCATTGTGAAGCTATGTGCATTCCTGAATGCAATTTCTCAGAAGGTTATCAATCCACTTACTCTAAAAGATTTAGAGAATGATGTGGTCCAATGTCTTGTCAGCTTCGAGTTGGTGTTCCCACCAACCTTCTTCAATATTATGACGCACCTTCTAGTTCACCTGGTGGAAGAGATACGTGTTCTCGGTCCTGTATTTCTACACAACATGTTCCCCTTCAGAGGTTTATGGGAGTCTTAAAGAAATACGTTCATAACCGTGCTAGGCCAGAAGGAAGCATCTCCAAGGGCTATGGAACTGAGGAGGTCATTGAGTTTTGTGTTGACTTTATTCCTGATCTTAAGTCGATTGGTGTTCCTCAATCGCGTCATGAGGGAGACTGCGTGGAAAAGGCACGCTAGGAAAGAAAGCAATCATATGTGAAGACGTGGATTCTTTCACTCGAGCACACTACACAGTTCTGCATAGTTCCATCTTGGTGGCTCCGTATATCCAGCAACACAAGAATGATTTACGCTCCAAATACCCAGAAGATGAGATTGATGGAGTACACATCAGGACTTTTGGCGGTTGGTTACAGAAAAGACTGATGAATGTCACCACAAATGAACTACAGCTATACTTATTGGCCAAGACACCGTCTTCGACTATATTGACTTTTAAAGGGTACGAGATAAATGGAAATACATTTTACACGGCCGACCAAGATAAAAAGAGCACCAACCAAAACAGTGGTGTCCGCTTTGATGCAATAGATGGCTGCAGTGGGGAAAAGGTAACATATTATGGTTACATAGAGGAGATATGGGAACTGTCCTATGGACCTTCATTTAAGATTCCTTTGTTCAAGTGCAAATGGTTCAACCTAGATGGCGGTGTAGCCGTAGACACACGGTACGGAATGACTACAGTGGATTTCAAGAATCTTCATTACGAGAACGAACCATTCATTCTAGCCAGTGAAGTGGCTCAGGTTTTCTATGTGAAGGACATGTCTACCCTACCAACAAAAAGAAAAGATAAGCAAGCGAATACATCAAACGATGAGCCAAAGCGCCACATAGTTCTTTCAGGTAAAAGAAACATCGTGGGAGTGGAGGACCACACAGACATGTCAGAAGATTACAATAAGTTTCATGAAATTCCGCCCTTCAAAGTGAACATTGACCCAACCATCAAGTTACTTCAAGAAGATTGTCCATGGTTACGGCGCGTTCAAAAGAAAGGGGCACACAAGAAGAACAAGTGAACAATACATAGGGATGTTGTTGGTGATGTGTAATAATGTATTAAACCTTTGTGAGTTTTCTTTTTTGTTTTCTGTTAATTAATTGCATGACGACCGGTGAAACACGCGTGGTAGGTGGTTGTCGGCTCCCACACCTCCCGTGGGAACCTCTCAAACCTCAGCTTCGACCGTCCAAACACAGTTCCCCCTGCATACAGCCCGACGGTGGCTCGTGAGTTTGAGCGCCACTTCGATCCAAGCAGCGGTAAGACGTCTCTGATGATCTACAACCGTCCGGCAAGACGTCTCTGATGATCTGCAACCGTTTGGAACGGTCGCAGGTCATCAGAGACGTCTTGCCACTGGTTGCCCAAAGATGCCTCTCCGAGTGACGCTGGAATGTTTTGTGTTTGAGCGCCACTTCGATCCAAGCAGCGGCAAGACGTCTCTGATGATCTACAACCGTCCGGCAACACATCTCTGATGATCTGCAACCGTTTGGAACGGTCGCAGGTCATCAGAGACGTCTTGCCGCTGGTTGCCCAAAGATGCCTCTCCGAGTGACGCTGGAATGTTTTGTGTGAGTGAGTAACCTGTCTGAGGAGGGCGGCTATATATAGGGTACGTGTGCTTCTTTAGTTATGTGGCTCACGAAGTGGTCGTGATACTGCTGATCCAACAGCTCACAATCCCTCAAAAGAAACACACCCCTGATCCAACGGCTCACAAGCGCTCGAAAGAAACACACGATCCGTGTGCTTCTTTAGTCCCGGTTGGTAACACCAACCGGGACTAAAGACGGGCTTTGCGGTCACGACACGTGTCCTCCCCCAGCGCTTCCCTGGGCACGTGTCCTCCCCCAGCGCTGCCCTGGAGGTCTTTATATATTGTCGCCGACGGGGTAAACCCTAATCCACCATTCCTAGCCACGAACGCATCGTCTCCACGAGATGGATCCGCCACGCCCGCCGCAGCGCCTTCTGGACGAGGTCGAGCGTGCTCGGCAGAGCGCGCTTGGGCGCAACCGCGGGAGTCTATCCCGCCGTATGCCCACGAGCCCGGCGTGGAGAGGAATGCCCAGCTACCGGCCTCCTGCTCCACCAGGTGCCGCCGCACCTCCACCTGGCGGCGCTGCACCTCCACCAGGCGCCGCCGCTCCTCCCGCGGAGGGAGGAGGAGGACGACGACTTCGACTGGAGCGACGACGGGGAAGAAGGTTGTGGGTTGCAGATACAGGAGGCCATGGAAGCCTCCTTCCAGTCTATCCGCGACTACCCTGTCCAGCGAGCCAAGACTTCCTACCAGCTCAAGGCGAAGGAGGCTTCCGATCTGGATTGGGCGCTGAAAGACTCATCCTCCATGGATCTTGCCCTCCGCCGCAAACGTGCGCGCGAGAACCGGGCGGCCGCCCACGGGGCTGGCTCCTCCCGCCGTTCCCCCTAATCCTACGGCCTTCGAGCCAGCAAGTCCGTTTATGTAGAATAATGTTGGTGATGTTGGATCAGGGGTGTGTTTCTTTCAAGCGCTTGTGAGACGTTGTATCATGTGTAATAATGTATTAAACCTTTTATGTAATGCATTAAGATAAATGAATTAATAATTTTTATCTGCTTTCTTCTGCATTTTACAACACCAAACATTCATCTTACAAATATGTGATAGTTTGCTCTAAAATTGTTACAAAAATAATTTTAGGGTACACAAGTAGTGGTTACAACATAGAACCATCCATAGTTTTTGGAAATTCGACCACCTTAGATGAATAGCCATGCTCTCCATTTTGACCATTTTTTGAAAAGAAATGAGAAAAAGAGAAAAAATACTCAAAAAAATAAACCCTTTGCCATGGAGTCCTTTTAAGTGTACTAGTTTCTAGGAAAAATAGGAAAACAAATCTAAGTATATAAAAGAATTAAAATCTAAGTACATAAATGAAAACAAATACAAGAAAAGAAAATAGAAAAACAAAAAAAAATAGAAAAGCCCTTTAGTCGCGGTTGCAGCCAGCAACCGCGACTAGAGGTCCCCCTGGGCTTGGCGCCAGAATTTTGGCGGCCCAGGTCGACCTCTAGTCGCGGTTGCTGGCTGCAACCGGTCTTTAGTCGCGGTTGCAGCCAGCAACCGCGACTAGAGGTCGATTCTGCGCCGTTTAGTGGGGGAGTTTGCGAATTTTTTTGCAAAATCCCCCAAATCGACGAATTGAACGCGCCTCCGGGCTCCCCTGACGCCGCCGACGACCCGCGCGCCGTGGTGCTGCTCCGCCGCCCCGTCGTGCTGCCCCTCCCCGTCGTGCTGCCCCGCCTTCCGGCCGCTGCTGCGCCCCCGCCCTCCGTTGCGTCATCGGCCGTCTCCCGCGCGACGACGACGCCGCCCAGGGCGCCCTGCCGCCGCCGCCGTGTCCCGTCCCCTGCCCTGGACGCCGGCCGCCCTGGGCCTGCCTCCCTCGGCCTCGAGCACCACCACCGGCGCCGCCGCCGTCCCGTCCCCTGCCCTGGGCGCCCTGCCGCCGCCGTCCCGTCCCGCCTCCGCCGCCGTGGTGCTGCTCGATCGCCATTTTGGAGGTTAGTTTTTCTTATCTTTTTTTTTTGCATATTTAGGTTAATTATTATCTAGTGTTAGAACTAGATGCAATTTTATCAAATAGATGTGTTAGAAAAAATAGATGTGTTAGAACTTTTGATCAATTTTTTAGCAATGTGTTAGAACTAGGTTAATTGCAATGTGTTAGGAAAAATAGATGCAATTTTGTGTTAGCAATTTTGTGTTAGCAATGACATACAGTGGGAGAGTTACTGTGTTAGCAATATATAGTTCATTTTAGTTAGATTAATATAGTTAGGTTGTAAATTATAGGTATTATGTAAATTTTGTTTAGTTAAGTTTTTTCCTTTTTTCATTATAGTTAGGTTATTAGAGCTATGTGAATTGTCATTATAGTTGATTTTCTATGTTTGAAGTTGTTTAGAAAATTTGAATATGTGAATATTACTATGTGTAAATATGTCAATATGTAAATTTGCTAAGTTAGTATTGCTAAGTTGTAAATTTGCTAAGTTTGAAAATTTGCCGTCACGGCAACGGTTGCCGTGACGGGTACCGTAACGGTTGCTAAGTTTGAATACTAATTATGCAAATTTATTGAGTGTAGGAACATTCAGCTATGGATGACCCTTTAATTGTGCGAGACGAGGAAGGAGAAAACTTATTCATGCAGGATATTTTTGAGCATCGCGATGCAAATGCTGCCGGTGGAGAAGGCGCCGCCGACGATCGAAACGAAGATTTTGAGCAATTTGCATCACAATTTTTAAACCCGTCTGGTGAGGGTATTTTAGAGGAAGAAGAAATAACAGCCTCCACCTCGAACACCCTCCACCTCGAAGTTTATATATGAATTCTATATTTGCTTGAACACAAAATGCATTAACTGATTTGTATTGCACTTATTAACGCATTATATTTCTTACTTTAGGCGTCCACCTTGCATAAAAAGGCTAAGAATCAAGCTCCTCGAGGCCCAGCGAAAAGAATGACTAGCGAAGATGCAAAGTTACCAATCTATAAAATTGATGTAGATGGCGATCCGGTGGAACCGATAGAGAACCGCAGAAAATATATTAGTCAAGCTGGAGTTATTGTTAGGGACGAGGTCCCGATCTCCATAGCAGAATGGCTTAAGCCAGCAGGCGTTGCCGAGGATGACCCTTGCTATGTCCACCAGCATTATAAAGATTTCTGCTTTGACACACTCTTGCAGCATTTTAACCTCCCGGATGGTATTGTGCCCGCCTTGAAGTTGAAACTCAAGCACTGGACTCTCTCCAAGATGGCCGACGCCTTTCGAAATATAAGCAAACATTATGGGCAAAATATGAAAAGGTTGATCCAGATTTCAGTCAAAAAAAACTTGTGAAGCTAGGAGATCACTGGGAAGCCTTTAAGGCATATAAGACCTCGGCTGCGGCTGTGGCCCGATCGGAAAAAAATAAGCTAAATGCTGCGAGTAAGACACACCACCATAACTTGGGGCCAGGTGGCTACAGGTTAGCCATTCCTAAGTGGCTAGCCATGGAAGATAAACTCGTGGCTGCAGGTTTCACTCCACAGACATACAGCTGGCCCGAAAGGTCCAAATTCTGGTTGTTCGCGCATGGCGCAACGTTGAACGAGGAAGGGAAGATTGTCCCGAGGGTTGAAAAATACAAGGCAACAGTAGTAGCCATGGTCCCAAAAATTGAAGATGCAATAAAGGAAGTTCTAGCAGGTACGTGGGAACCCTATAGAGAGGAAGACGAGCTGGCACGGGCCCTAGGGAAACCTGAACACTGGGACGTTTACGAGGCTTACCCGGCAGTGCCACCTTGAAAAAACAGTATCCGCAGCACGCTGACACTTATAGAAGCCGTGCAAGAAAGAAGAAGCAGGGTGAAGAGCGGATAGCGAATTTGGAACGCCAGATGAAGCAACTCATTAATGAATGCCAGGTGCAGCAGCCCCAAGATCCTGAAGTCGTGGATGCTCGATCTCAGCTTAGAAGCAGCGTGGGTTCCACGCAACTAGAACTCGATGCTCGCTACCCCGTGGATGATATCACGGAACCGACACCATGTGAGCTACATACGCCTGTGAGCAACATATCCATGAAGGTGGCGGTCGGCTATGCTTTACCGATTGTCGACACAGCAAGCTACCATAATGGTGTCATTCATCCTGGCTATGCTGTTGTCGGGGTGGATGAAATTGTGCCGGGATCGGAATCATTGGCTCTTGAGATTCCTGGAGGTAACGGTGAGGAGGCATTGTGCGATGTCAAGGGTGGTGTGGGGACCCCGGACTAGCTGTCCGAAATACCCGATTATGTTTAACACAACGATCCCGTGATCAGTCTGTCGTTGCACATAATCCGAATTGGATACCAAAGTTTACATCCATTACAGTACCGAATAAAAAGTCTTACATAAATGGTCATTTAGACCAAGTTCTTACATAGGTGCCTTCAAGGGCCAAACCAAAATATCAGCGGAAGCTACGGCGTAGTAGACATCATATTCTAACGATGACGACCCGACAGGCAGCTGACTTGTGGAGATCCTCAGTTCGCGTAGAAGTCACCATACTCCTGCTCGGCGTAGTGCTCCTCCTCGTAGTCTGGCTAGGACAATAGCCAGGGACGAAACCAATATGAGTACATTTGAATGTACTCGCAAACTACCCCAACATGAGTATGCACTAACTTTATTTTAACTTACCACTTTTAATTGTTTTAAAACATCTCTATATCTTTATTGAAAAAGGTAAGAAGAGTTTTATAACTGTTTTTAAAAGAAATCACCATCTCCTTTGTTTCTCCAAACCCTTTCTTTTCTGGACCAGGGCTCACCATGGTCCAATTAGTCCCACAACTCATACCACTCCATTTGGTATAGTTATATCATGCCATCACCAATTCATTTTATTTTAAACTTAAAAGCTTTTCCAAAAATTTGCACAAGATCTTAGGACAGTCTCCCAATTGTCCATATCCGGGGACCCGGCTATTCGAATAGTTTTGACCCTCTGCAGAGGTAGCACGCTTTTTATCCCACACCCATCCGGTAACTCATCGTGTCAGCCACGTCCCGCCATACAAGGTGTATGCGAAGTTGAGCCACCGACCCTAGCCTCTCCTTTGCTCATGCTAGTATAGGATCCTACCCATATGATAATTCCCACCAACACTCAGTCCGGTCCCCGTCGGCAACCCTAAGTGTGAGGACTCATATGTTTTTCCCGGCGACCACATTTATGAAGTCTTCAATCCTCCTCCTTATCTTTCCATAGAGTTTGAGCGAGGACCCAGGTCAGGGGAGTTCATAAACCATCCCCTCATGCATAACGGAGTCATCTCCGTCGATGAGGTATCCCATACTAATAAGAGCAAATTATATGACTAAGCCCCGTTCCCATATGGGGGTAAGTGTGGTCGCACAGATTAAGATTGGTTGTCATAGTACTAGGATACTGTGCATTTTTCATAAACATTCCCATTTTTCCATTTCTCCACTTTAACACCGACATCTCGGCATTCCATAACCACACAAGTATTTCCAAAGGAGTTTGAATAAACAACATTGTTTTCCATCCTAAAGTTTCATAACTTCTACATAGGGTGGCAAAATAATTTCCATACACTTTTGGAAAAGGTTTTGTAAACCATTGGTTTTAAGAGTAAATCATTTGATCAAAGTAGATGCATATATATTTAGGTGCAAGCTCGGAGAGTAGCTTGCCTTGCTCGGCAAAGGGGACTTGATCTTGATCTTCTGGTTCAACAAATTCCCCCTCCTCGATATCTCCGGCAACGTTCTCGTCTAATCGATAAACAACAAACACAAGCAATCACTAAAACTACTCAAACAACATCACATCACCACAGTATCACAATCCTAAATGCTCTAAATAGCCACTGGATACAACAAACAATACAATTTAATTTCAAACAATTGAATTAAACATTAATTGTTTAAGTCCAAATTATGGCAGAAACTTGTTAAACATGTTTAATTCCACAACTTGAGTTCTGTTGGTCACAAAAATACAAACTAAATTTCTATAGAAAGCTACTGATGTGTAGAAGACAACCCAATTTGAATTGGATCATTTGGAGTTACCAAACTCCCTACACATTGGTTTGAATCCAGTACCTTAATAATCAAGTTTTGGTTACCAAATATGTTCTGTTGTTCCAAAAATTAAATCCTTTTAGGGGTAAGTAAACATTGCTATATGTGAGTTAACAAAATTGGTCCTAACTCATTTGGATCAACCAATAAACATATTTGTTTGTTTTTGTCCAGAAGGGTTTATCTTAAAGTCAACAATTAATATTGCTTAAATAATTCTACCAAAATTAGGGGAGCTAATACAAGGCAGTACTAAGCTAGCAAAATTGGTTTGGAATTATTTGGACTAGCAGAGTATCAGAAACAAACAAGTTTAGATTTTGAACCTTCTGTGGCATTTTCAATAATTCTTTTTAACTATTTATTTAAATGACATGAGACCAATTGGGTTGGTTAAACAATTTCATAAGCTTTCCAGAACAATTGAGTTTGATTTGTTTGGATTCCTAAATCTCAAGTTATTGATTTTACAAATTGGGTCCAGTACTGAAATTCTTCTGAAATTAAAAATAGAAAAGGTGTTCAGTGTGGATAATGTTGAGAAATCTGACTAGTGGGGCCCTTCTGTCAGTGACTCAGTGAACGGTTGGAAATTAATAAAATGCTGACGGGTGGGGCCAGCCCGTCAGCCGCTCATCTAAATGAAGCGTTACGCGGCCGTTGGATCTAGATCCAACGGCGCACGTTCAAAGGCCACGGCGGCGACCATAAAATGGCGGCGCCGCCGCGCCGGCGGCACGGTGGTAGACGGTTCCTCACCTAGAGGGCTCGGGAGGACTCGGTGATGATGCGAGACGACGGCGGAGGCTCGGGCGAACGTCCTGGCTGAGTCCTACTTGCTGGGACGGCGTGAAACGTCGACGGCGAGCCGCTGAACTTCCACGGCCACGGCAGCGGTCTCCGGCGGTGTCCAGGCGGCGTCTCTGTGCACAAAACAGAGGGGCAAAAGGCTCGGGTGAGTGCGGGGAGTACGGGGATCAAGGTGGTGTGGTCAGTGGAGGAAGGGGAGCAGCAGCACGGCACAGCCGTGTCGTCGCCTACCTCGGGCGGTCGAGCACGGGCACGAGCAGCAGCGAGCTCGCAGCAGCGGCTCCGCCCTCGTGGTGGTGCACGGGCGAGTGGTGGGGAGTGTGGTGCAGCAAGGGAGAGGCAGTGGGGCGTGGGGAAAATGCGAGGTGCGGCTCGAGTTTAAATAGGCGCGACGGCGGCGCACGGTGGTCGCGGTCCAGCGGCGTCCAGAGGGCGGGAGAGGTTGGCGCTCGGTGTCTGGGGGGTCCGGGCGTGGGCTAGGGTGCGCGTCGTAGCGGATCGCGTGGCGAGGTGCGGTGAGCTGGGCCAATTTTGGCCGGCGCCGTCCAACTCCTCCGCGGCGTGCTTCGGGGGACAACGGCGTTAAGGCGAGGGGAGAGGGTCTCCTCTGCCCGCAGAGGTGCAGAGGCACGGGGGCGAGGGAGAGCGCGGGCAAGGGGGCCCTGGGGGGCCTGGGAACGGCGACGTCGAGCATGGCGCCACGACGACGGCGACAGTGAGCTAGGGGGAGGTAGACGATGATGGTTTTGCAAAAACCCCCCTGGCTCCTGTGCACTGCTTCTTTTCCTTCTTCTTTCTCTTATTTGCTTTTTAGTCCTTCTGTTTAATTGCAGTAGCATTTCTTGATTTATTTGAGGCACTAAATCAATTTATAAAAATTTGGCAAAATTTGTGGAGCCTTCCCATAAGGTGCAGAAGCTCCACAAAAATTGGCATAAAATAATAAAATGTTTTGAAACATTTTCTTTTATAGTGTTTTAATTAAGGCATTTTAATTTATTTTTACTTTGTTTACTTTTGAATTTTTAAAACTAATTTGAAAATACTATTTGAGAGAGATAAGTAGTAAGAATGAAATGGGAGGGTTTGCAATACCACTCCACTAAATTTTGTTGGAAACAAAATGAGATCCTCACTTGGAGAATTTGTGTGGCACTTGCCACATTTATTTTTCTTGTTTTGCTTTTAATTTAATCCTCTTCTTTTCTTCATGTTCTCAAAATAAAGCAAGCAACACACAACAAGAGGAAATAAGCAACACAAGCAAGAATAAGAGATCAACACATATAATTTAACAAAAGTTTTTGTTGGCTCCCATTTTTGGAATTAATAATACTTGTTAATAATTTTTGGGATGTTACAATCCTTCCCTCCTTAAAATAAATCTCGTCCCGAGATTTGCTAGGCTTAGGTACTAAAGAGGCCTGGGAATTCGCTCCTAAGATAATCTTCACGTTCCCAAGTTGCTTCTTCTTCGGAGTGGTTAGTCCACTGGACTTTGTAAAACTTGATCGCACGCCTTCGGGTAACACGAACATCTTCTTCGAGAATCTTGAGGGGCCTCTCGCGATAAGTCAAATCTTGGTTCAGGTCGATGGAGAGGTGGTCGATGTTTTTGAAAACATCAGGCTGGTCAGGAACTTCAAGACACTTCCGGAGCAAGGAAATGTGGAAGACATCATGATAATCTCCTAACTCCGGTGGCAATTCCAGCTGATAGGATACTTCTCCTCGACGAGCGATGATTTGAAGGGTCCAATATACCTTGGCGCTAACTTTCCCTTGACATGGAAACGTTGCATTCCTTTGAGGGGTGTCACCCGGAGATAAACATAATCTCCAATACTGAAAGTGAGGTCACGGCGCTTGGTGTCAGCGTAACTCTTCTGACGGGATTGGGCAGTTTTGAGGCGCTCACGAATAAGCTGAACTTGCTCTTCAGCTTCACGGAGGGTATCTGGACCGAACAATTTGCTTTCTCCGGTATCAGACCAATTCAGGGGTGTACGACACTTCTTGCCGTAAAGGGCTTCAAAAGGGGCCATTTGCAGACTGGACTGATAACTATTGTTGTACGAGAACTCTGCAAACGGGAGACAATCTTCCCACTTGGAACCATAGGATAGGACACATGCACGAAGCATGTCCTCCAATATCTGGTTCACTCGCTCAGTTTGGCCATCGGTCTGGGGATGATAAGCTGTGCTAAATGCTAACTTGGTTCCGAGGGCTTCATGAAGGGATTTCCAGAATCTTGAGGTGAATTGCGTACCTCTATCAGATACAATCTTCTTAGGCACACCATGCAGGCTTACTATTCTGGAAATATACAAGTCTGCTAACTGAGCTCCAGTATAAGTAGTCTTGACAGGTACAAAATGAGCAACCTTGGTCAATCGATCAACGATGACCCAGATTGAATCATGGCCTCGGTTGGATCTTGGAAGTCCGGTAATAAAATCCATTCCAATCTCATCCCACTTCCACTCGGGAACTTTCAAAGGTTGAAGCAATCCAGCGGGCCGCTGATGTTCAGCCTTGACTCGCTGACAGATGTCACATTTGGCTACAAAAGAACCAATCTCTCGCTTCATTCCATGCCACCAAAATCTTTCTCGAAGGTCTTGGTACATCTTGGTTCCCCCAGGGTGGATTGAATAAGGGGTCTCATGGGCTTCCTTCAGGATTAACTCCTTAAGTTCCGTGACATTGGGCACACAGATACGATCATTGAATTTCAGCACTCCTTCAGCATCCTCGGTAAAACCGGGTGCTTTGCTGAGGGAGATCTTCTTCCTAATTCCTTCAATGCTTTCATGACCTTTTTGGGCTTCTTTGATTTGATCCATCAGGGTTGGGGCTAACTCCAAATGGGCGAGATACCCATGGCTAACAAGTTCTAGTCCAAAATTTTCGAACTCTTTGAACAAGGCTGGTTGTTCGGCTTGGATTAAGGCATTCAGGGTACAGGGTTTGCGACTGAGGGCATCGGCAACTACATTAGCCTTCCGGGGTGATAGTGGATTCCAATATCATAATCCTTGATTAATTCCATCCATCTCCTCTGTCGCAGGTTCAACTCCTTCTGGGTGAAAATATACTTCAGGCTCTTATGATCCGTATAGATCTCACAGCGATGTCCCGCAAGGTAGGGACGCCACTTTTTAAGAGCAAGGACCACAGCAGCTAATTCCAGGTCATGGGTTGGGTAATTCTCTTCATGCGGTCGCAACTGCCGGGACAGGTACGACACAACTTTGCCTTCTTGCATCAGAACGCAACCAAGTCCGAGGCGGGATGCATCGCAATACACGTCGAAACTCTGGGTGACGTCTGGCATAACCAGGATTGGGGTGGAGGTTAGTCTCTTCTTCAACTCTTGGAAACTATCTTCGCACTTCTGAGTCCACTCAAATTTCTTGTCCTTCTTCAACAGTTGGGTCAAGGGCTTGGCTATACTGGAAAATCCCTCAACGAACTTGCGGTAATAACCGGCGAGTCCGAGAAAGCTTCGGATTTCAGTCACACTGGTCGGGGATAACCAGTCAATAATGGCTTGGATCTTCTCTGGGTCAACAGAAATTCCTCCAGCAGATACTATATGTCCGAGAAACGCCACTTCATTGAGCCAAAACTCACACTTGCTAAGCTTGGCATACAGCTGGTGCTCTCGGAGGGTCTCCAAAACTAGACGCAGGTGTTCAGCATGCTCTTCTTCGGTTTTGGAATAAATAAGGATGTCATCAAGGAATACTACCACGAACTTGTCGAGGTACTCCATGAAAATCTTGTTCATGAGATTCATGAAATAGGCTGGGGCATTGGTCAGACCAAAGGACATCACCGTGTATTCAAACAAACCGTAACGGGTGGTGAAGGCGGTCTTGGGAATGTCTGTCTCTCTGATCTTCAACTGATGGTAACCTGTCCGAAGATCGATCTTTGAAAAGACTCGGGCTCCGTTCATCTGATCGAACAGATCCTCGATCTTGGGAAGGGGATACTTGTTTTTAATGGTCACGTCATTTAGCCTGCGATAATCCACACACAGTCGTGTGGTACCGTCTCTCTTGTCCACAAAAATAATAGGTGATCCCCAGGGTGAAGCACTTGGACGAACAAGTCCTTTGCTAAGCATATCTGCCAACTGCTTCTTCAACTCAACCAGTTCTTCCGGATTCATCCGATAAGGTCTTTGGGATATTGGGGCTGTTCCTGGGATAAGCTCAATTATGAACTCAATTTCCCGGTCTGGCGGCATACCAGGTAATTCCTCAGGAAAAACATCTCGGAATAGGTGAACAACACGGATCTCATCTAGGGTGGGTCGAGCTATGCCCTCGTGGCAGCCTGGTTGGGGGTGATTGGGTTCAGACACAAACTCCACTTCTACTTCTTTGTCGGTGGTGATGGATACAGCTCTTCTGGCACAGTCTATTCGACCATGGTACTTGGCTAGCCAATTCATACCGAGTATGACATCTATGCCTTGGGTTCCTAAAACAATTAGGTCGGCTGCAAATTTCTCGCCTGAAATCTCTATGGCAGTATTTGGACAAAATCTCTTGGTTTCTAGGGTGGAACCAGGGATTTGTATACTCAAGGTTTTAGTTAGGAAGCCTTCTACTAAACCTCCCTTAGCAACAAACTCCTCGGTAACAAATGAATGTGTTGCACCAGAATCAAACAGAACAGTTGCAGGTACTGAGTTGACAAGGAACGTACCCAGCACGACATCCGGCGCATCTTGAGCTTCTTCAGCATTGATGTGGTGCAGACGACCCTTGACAACAGCAGTATTTCCGCGGGGTGCGGCATTCTTGCCATTACCATTTCCATTGCGGCCTTGACCATTGTTCGGTGCCGGGGCATTGGGGCTCTGAACATTCCTCTTGGGATTGGGGCATTCCTTGGAGTAGTGACCTTTGTTGCCACATTCAAAGCAGACAACATTGGCATTGGGGTTGAAGTTGTTGAAGTTTCCTCTGGGACGGTTATTGTCATTGGGGCGGTTGAAGTTGTTTGGGCGGTTGAAGTTGTTTGGGCGGTTAGGGAAATTGGGGCGTGGAGCTTGGGGTGGTCGATAGGCAGGTTTGGGGTTTTGCTGAAAGATACGAGGCTTCTGACTGCTCGAACCTTCCTGAGCATTCATCCTCCTCTTGCGACCTTCATACATAGACTTGCGCTTGGTCTCCAGCTGGATGGCTTTGTCCACAAGTGACTCCAGATCACGGAAGTCATGGACAACCAAAGCACACTGCAGTTCATCATGCAGCCCATTCAGGAAACGTTCCATCTTCTTCTCCTCCTTGTCGGTGTCCTCGGGAGCATACCGAGATAAGTCGGTAAACTCATCAAGATAGCCAACTACATCTCTACTTCCCTGCCTCAACTTGCGGAATTCATCCCTCTTCCTATCAATGAGTCCACCAGAAATGTGCTTCCTGCGAAACTTCTCCTTGAACTCATCCCAGTTGATGACGTGGTCAGCCTGCTGGAGAGCTTTGGTAGCTTCCCACCAAGCTCGTGCAGGTCCAGCAAGATAGTGGGTTGCATACAGCACCTTTTCATTGTCTCCTACAGCAGCAACTTGCAGATTGTTCCCAATGGTAAGAAGCCAATCATCGGCTTCCAGTGGGTGAAGTCCCCTGGAGAAGGTAGGCGGGTTGGTTTTCTGGAAATCGCCTAAGGTGGATCGCGGGTTCTCATTGCCATTGCCATTACCACCATTGTTGTTGTTGTTGTTGTTGTTGTAAGCGGCTGCGAGTTGTTGCAGGGCAGTGAGATGAGCCTGGCGCTCCTGCCGGGCATTTTCACGTTCCTCCATGATAAGCGCGAGAAGTTGAGCGGGGGTTGGGTCTGGTGGTGGTGGTGCTGATCCTGATCCTCCCGTATTGTCACGACGGGGCGGCATCCTGAAGCACACCGGGTATAAGAGGCAAGGCAGAAAAGTTCGACTAAGTGGAAAGACGATTTCGCAAGTGGTTGTTTAATTTAAGGATTATATGAAAATATTTCACACAGATTTAAACAAGACAAACATACTTATATTTCACAAACAACACATCAAGGAGTTCACATCAACTTCAAGCTTACAACATCACCTTACATCTAAGACACATAGCATCTGGTTTCCAAAAGAACCACTACTCCGACTCGACTAGCGATAGGGGTCAACCTAATCCTGCGGTAGTGATCAAGTCACTCGCCTACTGAGGTGGAACCTCCAGCTCTAACACGTCAGCATCTGACTGGTAGGCTGGCTCCTCGGGATCCTCCTCCTCGTCCTCGAGAACAGCCTCGAGGGGCTCCTCCTCCTCGTCAACTAACTCCTCCTCATCATCCTCCTCCTCACAGTCCATCTCCTCCTCAAAGTCACCATCGTCACTGAGGAAAGCGTTGTTCTCCTTGCGGAGATCCTCGCCCTCCTCCTCCATCTCGTCAGTATGGTGCTCTAGATCCTCGATCATCTGGTCTTGCTCTGCCACCTTCTTGCGGAGCTTCACGATGGTCCTCCTCAGCTGGGCCCTCTTTCCGAGAAGAGCGACCTTATCCTCCAGCAGCTTCTCCTCATTCTCGCGAAGCTCAACGAGCGACTCGCGGTCAAAGCGAAGCTGAATCCTAGTGCGCATCAGATCATCCTGGGTGTGCTGAAGTAAGAGCTCCATGTCCATGATGTAGCTCCCAAACATCGGGTGGCAAGGGGAAGGAGTAGGGTGTCCGTCGCAGTTGCGCCTCCCGTAGAACCGGAAACGGGAGTCTACTAACTCCTCCTTGTGCTCCTCACAAAGTCGGGCTATCATCCTCTGTGTAGCAGTACAGAGACCGTCAACCCAGGTGGCCTCCTTGGTGGTGAAGACGAGCGTCCTGGAACTGGGAGACTTGATGTTCCGGCGAACTGACGACCTGATGAGCCAGCTCAGCCTTCCGACACCGTGAACATCAATCTGGGCTCCCTCAAACTCTGGAGCGGGGCGACCTAGCAGCTTGCTCAACTCGAACAAGTCATTCTCGAACGTCAGCTTGCTATCCTTCTCCAGCTGAACGAACTCGGTCCAGTGGAGTGCCATCTACAAATTTTTAAGCAAAATTTTAAGTTAGTGGGATGATAAGTGCACAAAATTTTAAGGATACTAAGGAAATTGTAATGTTTAATGAGAATGAATTTTTGCATAAGTAAGAGGATTGGAGATAAGCGGTTTTCAAAAAAAATACTTCACTCCTTTCTTTTAGAAATTACTCTTTTTGATAACACTTGTTTGACGACCATGCTAACTAAGGTTTCCTAAAGTCAGGATGGCTCTGATACCAAGTCTGTGGGGACCCCGGACTAGCTGTCCGAAATACCCGATTATGTTTAACACAACGATCCCGTGATCAGTCTGTCGTTGCACATAATCCGAATTGGATACCAAAGTTTACATCCATTACAGTACCGAATAAAAAGTCTTACATAAATGGTCATTTAGACCAAGTTCTTACATAGGTGCCTTCAAGGGCCAAACCAAAATATCAGCGGAAGCTACGGCGTAGTAGACATCATATTCTAACGATGACGACCCGACAGGCAGCTGACTTGTGGAGATCCTCAGTTCGCGTAGAAGTCACCATACTCCTGCTCGGCGTAGTGCTCCTCCTCGTAGTCTGGCTAGGACAATAGCCAGGGACGAAACCAATATGAGTACATTTGAATGTACTCGCAAACTACCCCAACATGAGTATGCACTAACTTTATTTTAACTTACCACTTTTAATTGTTTTAAAACATCTCTATATCTTTATTGAAAAAGGTAAGAAGAGTTTTATAACTGTTTTTAAAAGAAATCACCATCTCCTTTGTTTCTCCAAACCCTTTCTTTTCTGGACCAGGGCTCACCATGGTCCAATTAGTCCCACAACTCATACCACTCCATTTGGTATAGTTATATCATGCCATCACCAATTCATTTTATTTTAAACTTAAAAGCTTTTCCAAAAATTTGCACAAGATCTTAGGACAGTCTCCCAATTGTCCATATCCGGGGACCCGGCTATTCGAATAGTTTTGACCCTCTGCAGAGGTAGCACGCTTTTTATCCCACACCCATCCGGTAACTCATCGTGTCAGCCACGTCCCGCCATACAAGGTGTATGCGAAGTTGAGCCACCGACCCTAGCCTCTCCTTTGCTCATGCTAGTATAGGATCCTACCCATATGATAATTCCCACCAACACTCAGTCCGGTCCCCGTCGGCAACCCTAAGTGTGAGGACTCATATGTTTTTCCCGGCGACCACATTTATGAAGTCTTCAATCCTCCTCCTTATCTTTCCATAGAGTTTGAGCGAGGACCCAGGTCAGGGGAGTTCATAAACCATCCCCTCATGCATAACGGAGTCATCTCCGTCGATGAGGTATCCCATACTAATAAGAGCAAATTATATGACTAAGCCCCGTTCCCATATGGGGGTAAGTGTGGTCGCACAGATTAAGATTGGTTGTCATAGTACTAGGATACTGTGCATTTTTCATAAACATTCCCATTTTTCCATTTCTCCACTTTAACACCGACATCTCGGCATTCCATAACCACACAAGTATTTCCAAAGGAGTTTGAATAAACAACATTGTTTTCCATCCTAAAGTTTCATAACTTCTACATAGGGTGGCAAAATAATTTCCATACACTTTTGGAAAAGGTTTTGTAAACCATTGGTTTTAAGAGTAAATCATTTGATCAAAGTAGATGCATATATATTTAGGTGCAAGCTCGGAGAGTAGCTTGCCTTGCTCGGCAAAGGGGACTTGATCTTGATCTTCTGGTTCAACAAATTCCCCCTCCTCGATATCTCCGGCAACGTTCTCGTCTAATCGATAAACAAACAAACACAAGCAATCACTAAAACTACTCAAACAACATCACATCATCACAGTATCACAATCCTAAATGCTCTAAATAGCCACTGGATACAACAAACAATACAATTTAATTTCAAACAATTGAATTAAACATTAATTGTTTAAGTCCAAATTATGGCAGAAACTTGTTAAACATGTTTAATTCCACAACTTGAGTTCTGTTGGTCACAAAAATACAAACTAAATTTCTATAGAAAGCTACTGATGTGTAGAAGACAACCCAATTTGAATTGGATCATTTGGAGTTACCAAACTCCCTACACATTGGTTTGAATCCAGTACCTTAATAATCAAGTTTTGGTTACCAAATATGTTCTGTTGTTCCAAAAATTAAATCCTTTTAGGGGTAAGTAAACATTGCTATATGTGAGTTAACAAAATTGGTCCTAACTCATTTGGATCAACCAATAAACATATTTGTTTGTTTTTGTCCAGAAGGGTTTATCTTAAAGTCAACAATTAATATTGCTTAAATAATTCTACCAAAATTAGGGGAGCTAATACAAGGCAGTACTAAGCTAGCAAAATTGGTTTGGAATTATTTGGACTAGCAGAGTATCAGAAACAAACAAGTTTAGATTTTGAACCTTCTGTGGCATTTTCAATAATTCTTTTTAACTATTTATTTAAATGACATGAGACCAATTGGGTTGGTTAAACAATTTCATAAGCTTTCCAGAACAATTGAGTTTGATTTGTTTGGATTCCTAAATCTCAAGTTATTGATTTTACAAATTGGGTCCAGTACTGAAATTCTTCTGAAATTAAAAATAGAAAAGGTGTTCAGTGTGGATAATGTTGAGAAATCTGACTAGTGGGGCCCTTCTGTCAGTGACTCAGTGAACGGTTGGAAATTAATAAAATGCTGACGGGTGGGGCCAGCCCGTCAGCCGCTCATCTAAATGAAGCGTTACGCGGCCGTTGGATCTAGATCCAACGGCGCACGTTCAAAGGCCACGGCGGCGACCATAAAATGGCGGCGCCGCCGCGCCGGCGGCACGGTGGTAGACGGTTCCTCACCTAGAGGGCTCGGGAGGACTCGGTGATGATGCGAGACGACGGCGGAGGCTCGGGCGAACGTCCTGGCTGAGTCCTACTTGCTGGGACGGCGTGAAACGTCGACGGCGAGCCGCTGAACTTCCACGGCCACGGCAGCGGTCTCCGGCGGTGTCCAGGCGGCGTCTCTGTGCACAAAACAGAGGGGCAAAAGGCTCGGGTGAGTGCGGGGAGTACGGGGATCAAGGTGGTGTGGTCAGTGGAGGAAGGGGAGCAGCAGCACGGCACAGCCGTGTCGTCGCCTACCTCGGGCGGTCGAGCACGGGCACGAGCAGCAGCGAGCTCGCAGCAGCGGCTCCGCCCTCGTGGTGGTGCACGGGCGAGTGGTGGGGAGTGTGGTGCAGCAAGGGAGAGGCAGTGGGGCGTGGGGAAAATGCGAGGTGCGGCTCGAGTTTAAATAGGCGCGACGGCGGCGCACGGTGGTCGCGGTCCAGCGGCGTCCAGAGGGCGGGAGAGGTTGGCGCTCGGTGTCTGGGGGGTCCGGGCGTGGGCTAGGGTGCGCGTCGTAGCGGATCGCGTGGCGAGGTGCGGTGAGCTGGGCCAATTTTGGCCGGCGCCGTCCAACTCCTCCGCGGCGTGCTTCGGGGGACAACGGCGTTAAGGCGAGGGGAGAGGGTCTCCTCTGCCCGCAGAGGTGCAGAGGCTCGGGGGCGAGGGAGAGCGCGGGCAAGGGGGCCCTGGGGGGCCTGGGAACGGCGACGTCGAGCATGGCGCCACGACGACGGCGACAGTGAGCTAGGGGGAGGTAGACGATGATGGTTTTGCAAAAACCCCCCTGGCTCCTGTGCACTGCTTCTTTTCCTTCTTCTTTCTCTTATTTGCTTTTTAGTCCTTCTGTTTAATTGCAGTAGCATTTCTTGATTTATTTGAGGCACTAAATCAATTTATAAAAATTTGGCAAAATTTGTGGAGCCTTCCCATAAGGTGCAGAAGCTCCACAAAAATTGGCATAAAATAATAAAATGTTTTGAAACATTTTCTTTTATAGTGTTTTAATTAAGGCATTTTAATTTATTTTTACTTTGTTTACTTTTGAATTTTTAAAACTAATTTGAAAATACTATTTGAGAGAGATAAGTAGTAAGAATGAAATGGGAGGGTTTGCAATACCACTCCACTAAATTTTGTTGGAAACAAAATGAGATCCTCACTTGGAGAATTTGTGTGGCACTTGCCACATTTATTTTTCTTGTTTTGCTTTTAATTTAATCCTCTTCTTTTCTTCATGTTCTCAAAATAAAGCAAGCAACACACAACAAGAGGAAATAAGCAACACAAGCAAGAATAAGAGATCAACACATATAATTTAACAAAAGTTTTTGTTGGCTCCCATTTTTGGAATTAATAATACTTGTTAATAATTTTTGGGATGTTACAGGTGGTTTCGTCCAGTGGAACAAGAAATACATCAAGTTCTCAAAGCCACCGACTCAGCAAAGCCCACCCTGCCGGGGTATCGATGAGACACATCCATCTCCGGCACCGCGTGACAGGGACCCCACACCGAAAATAATCTAGAGGACCATCTAAAAGGGCCGCTTAAACGGAGAAGGCGCGCGTCTTCCCCGGTCAAGAGGTGACCTGCTAAAAGGGCCACAACGCGTGATCTGAGGCAACCTTGGCAGAAGACTCTTGACCAAAACGAAGCAGCCATCGAGGAGCATAATAAATCATTGTTCGCACCGAAAGTGCCGCCGCCAACATTTACCGAGGGCTATACTGCAACGGCTTGTCATAAAGTCATTGACAACTTATATGTCCCTCCAGAGAAGCCGCCATCTGACTATGTCCGTTCTATTCAGAAGTCATATGACGAGGTGACGGCGGCGGAGGCGTCGAACAAAGGTGAACAAGACGCAGAGTCAGTCCCGCCGCCGGCGGCAAACGAAAAACAAGCAGCACCATCGGTCCCGCCGGCGAAGGAAGCTACAAAAGCAGCACCATCGGTCCCACCGCCGCCGAAGATAGGTAAACAAGTTCCCCAGCTCAGAGAACAACCCGTACGTTATGTCCCCCGCTAATTGTCCCGCCGCCGACGAACAAAGATAGTCGAGTTCCCCAGCGCGGAAAACAACCAGTACAATCTGACCCTAAAGAGCCGATGGTGTTTGACATAGAGGTAATCTGTCGTCTTGCCGCTGAAGCGCAAATGCCTATAGATGAATATGCTTCGAGATTGAATTTTGAGACTGCACCACCAGCTCCTCCAGTAAGAAACTTTGTTCCGGGGAAAGCTTTGGTGCAAATCAAGGCCTTCCAACAAAAATGCGTACTCTGCATCAATGGTACATGAAAAATGCAAAGAAGACATCTGCTATCGTTCTGAAATGTAGGGAAGACGATGAGCACTTCTTAGAAGACTACAATCACACTGTTACGTTTAGCGAACTTTTTCAGCTATACAATCTGCGGGCACTCGACAAATCTATCATGGGTTCCTATTGCTTGTAAGTGATTTATTTAAGTCTTTACCTAGTCTCGTTCATTGTTTGTAATAATTCTCACTTTAATCTTTTGTGTGCTATATTATGCAGATTGAAGATGCTCGAGCTCAAAAAGCTGAACCAGCATGACATTTGGTTCATTGACCCGGATAAATATAATGAAGAAACCATAATAAATCCCTTGTATAACAAGAACACACCGGATGATTTGCTAAGGGTGTTCAAGCGATACCGCGACAAAAGAACTATATATTGGCCTTACCACTTCGGGTAAGTTTTAGTGTCTTCTACACATTCTAATTTGCTCACCCGATGTTAAGTTTAACTGATGAGTTATGCATGACTGTGCCCAGCTACCACTGGATTCTTCTTGTCATTAGACATCACGAAGGACTTATTCATTCACTTGACTCATTGAGGTATCATCCTGACACTTACAGGAGTTGTTTCGACTTACTAGCAAGGTACATTCATTTCTTACCGCCTCTATCATTCATATCTTGATGTCAAGTCATTAACGAATAACTCATTTGTGAATGTTCTTTGTCGGGCAGAGTTTGGGAAAGGTTTCGAGCGGAAGATCCTGAAGGTGGGTGGCGCCAAAAGCTGGATTGGAAGTTAAACCAAGTAAGTACTGCTACCTCTTCGTCCACACAACATTTCTCATGCATACTTCATTATTATTGTCTGAAATCTATTCTTGTATAGTCTTGCATGGAGCAACCAAAGGAAACTGAGTACTGTGGATTCTTCGTTTGCGAGTATATATATGTATTAGTCACCGAGAAATGGAATATGAGAAAGGATGCAGAGTTGGCTAAAAAGCACGAGAGGCTACCACTCGACCACCGCTTCAGAGCAATTGGAGAGGAATTGGCGGGATTTTACCTTTCAGAGGCCTTACAGGAGAAAGGAGAGTACTACGATGCTGAAAGCATGAAATCGTTAAAGTAACTTGTTGTTTTGCTTCAACTCTTGTACTACGATAACTCTTGGCGCATCAACGAACTCTTGTCTACGATCTTCAAGTATTACTTAATTTAATTGTATGTGTTATAAATATGTGCATCGACTTCATACGACACGGGAACGGTGTTACGGTAACCGTCATCGCAACGGGAAGGGTTACCGTTACCACGGACACGGGAACCTAGCTATAACCAAACCCCGGCATATATAAACCCTAAACCCTGCAATTAAATCGAAAAGAAAAAAAACCAAAACCCTTTGGTCCCGGTTGGTGCTACCAACCGGGACCAAAGGTCCCAACACCCCACGTCCCCCTAAAGCCCACGTGGAGGGACCTCTAGTCGCGGTTCGGAATCCGCCGTGACTAAAGGGTGGGGGCTTTAGTCCCGCCAGCCTAGTCGCGGTTGCCCAACCGCGACTAAAGATCCTCTGGAACCGCGACTAGAGGTCATTTTTCTAGTAGTGTAGCTATGTGATACTCCCACACAATCTACGTGAAATCTACCAACAATATATATACATATAGGTATATCCATCCAATGAGATTTACTCTTGACTATCTCCCTCCATATTATATTTACCTATCATGTTTGTTTCAATATAGTTATTTAAGACTTTGGAGCGAACCAATATAAACATTCATGTAAATGCAATTGTGTAATCGTGAGCAAGTTGAGCACACTTCTGATGGCAGGAACTAGGTCGATGATCCCGCTCCTCACCTGCGCCGCCCTTGCTGCGTCATCGCTCAAACTTTTGTAAGCCAGGGTGCAGGCGCCAGGTCTGGCCGGAGACCAAGAAGGTGATCAAGTAGTAGCGATGCCCTCCTCACCGGCCGAGGCCATAGTGGTAGTCATCATATCAGAGTTGCCACCATTGCCGCCTCTACTAGCCTTCCACCTTTGCCACTGGAGGTGATCACGTGACACAGCACAGAGTTTGGTTGCCTGCGAGCAGTGAATTAAAATTGTGGCAGCAATCTTGTACGGGCGCCATGACGGAAAGGTTACGGAGGTAAGGAAGGCAAGGGAGAAGCCGCATAAGCGGGCGGAGGCAGCCCGGGCTCCGCTGCGAGCTGTTTAGCTCCACGTCCCCGCCGACGCCAGAGGCAGGTGTCAGCGGGAGCGACGGGCTGAGACAGCCCGGCATCTTCTGCGAGCTTGAAAGTTCCGAGTCGCCGCTTCCTCCGCCAGCAGCTGGTGTAAGTAGCAGCGTCGCTGCCAGGACGACGCCGCCGATGAACGAGAAGCTCATCTTTTCCTCCATTGATCTCAAGAAGTTTATTTTCGTTTAAGTAGCCTGTTCCGCGTGTATCTAGGATCATACTCTTCTGCTTTCTTTACACCACTGGTGGAAACAGGGCCACTGGTCCCGGGTCGTAAGGGCCTCTAGTACCGGGTGTCCACCCGGGACTAGCAAGGCGACACTAGAGCCCCCCTCTAGTACCGGGTCCGTTATGACTCGGAACAACAGGCTCCCACGTGGCCGCCGAGGCGCGGGCGTGGTGGAGGATCTCTAGTCCCGATTGGTCATACGACCCGGGACCAAGGACCGCACACGTGGCAGCCTGTAATTTTTTGTTTTTCCTCCCAATTTAATATTGAAATGGTGCAAAAAATATGCGTTTAATTAATTAAAAAACAGAAACTACATATAACATATCAAAATGTTCATAAAGAAAAATATGTTCACGTCTATCCGGTTACATGGAGGTGTTCATAACCGGACTAGAGCCCGTCTATTCGATTACACGTGTAGAAATCATAACCGGGACTAGAGCCCGTCTATTCAATTACCGTACGGAGATCATAACCGAAACTAGAGTCCGTCTATTCGGTTACAGGGGAGATCATAACCGGGACTTCACCGCCCTTCTCCATTGAATGTTCCCTTTGGATGTATGACACCGCTGATCAGAAACCCCGCAAGTTCCTCTGCTAGTGCTTGAAAGCGCAGGTTTAGTGGCAGTTTGCTTCGCAATTTATCAGTCCATAAAAGAAGGAGATGAATATCAATCATGAGTAACACAAATTATGAATGACACTAGAAATGGTAATAAAATAAAATTATGAATTCACGTACAACTATAAAATTCTTTGGGTCCCGCTGAGTGACCGACCGACGAATCCACTCGCAAACGAAATATCCACAGAAATTGGTCCCTGTGGTTGCCTCTCGATGTACTTTACGAGAATACAATTGAATCAAATAATAGTGAAGTGGTATTGAAAACTATAAATAAACAGATGCGCGAACCTAGCTAGACCGTACTACCTACCTTGGGTGAAAAATAGCAGCTCATCTACAAAACCACCCTTTGTCTTCGTTTTGAATTGTTTCCAAACCCTGCCCGACCAAAAAAATGAATAATACCATAGTGAGCATAGTTAGCGAAGGCAATGACCGAGCTGAGAGCTAAAGACTTTATCTATTTTGGAAATAAATGAATTGAATCACTTACAGACAGTAGGCACCGACGAGAGCCAAGTAGAGGGAGTTAAGGTTGTATAAGTACTAGAGTTTTTCAAGTTGAATTGTAAACATGTCTCCACCCGTGAAATGATTATTTGTAACTCTCACACAGATCAAAAATTCCTTGAATTCCTTTGTGGTTTTCATGTACCAACTATGGAGTTGTCGCAAACATGTCGGTAGAAACTTTATCTGATCATGTGGCAGCAGGGACCTCCCCCATTTCCATTTGCATGAATCATCTACATCCGACGGAAGGTGGAGATCTTCGTTGTCCAGTTGAGCAAGAGTAATACCAGCATCTGCAGCAAAGCCATTCTTGAAGGATAAACTAGGAATTAGGTCCATCGCGGAGCCATGACCAGTGGGTATAACAACGAGCGGGGCTATCGACTTGTTTGCCTGTTGTCCGAGCTGGGCAACGTCTCTTTTCCCTCTGGCACTACTACTTCCCGTCTTCGAGAGCTACTACTTTTACTCAGAGCTCGTAAATAGTTATCTGGCTTATTTTCTCATATTGCGATGGTTCCGTGAGGAATCCAGTAGCCCACTTTTTTTTTCTTTGCAGTAAATGTTTGCTTTTCCTCGGGCTTTTTCCATGCAAAATGCGCCTTCAGTTCGGCATCCATGATCGCGTCCCTTTCTCGGGCGTCCTGTCGTAAGCTCTGACGGGAGGGCTTTTGGGTACTTTTGGACGGCGAACGTCGGGGGTCTCGCCGGAATCCCATGGACGACGAAGTGGCGCCCGTCCTATGTCAGGACTCAGAAATCGGCTCATGCGGCGGCGGAGTGGGCTCATGCGGCGGTGGAGTCGGCTCATGCGGCGGCGGAGTCGGCTCATGCGGAGTGGGCTGACGCGGCGGCGGAGTCGGCTGACTCGGCGGCGGAGTCGGCGCACGCGGCAGCGGAGACGACTGATGCGGAGACGACTGATGGTTGTCATCCCCTTCATCGTCATCAGGTGGTGAATCGTGAATTGGCGGAGACGATGGTGGCCTTGGCGCCCAGCCTGCAAACTTGATGTATTTCTTCCGCCATAGAATTAGACCACCCACGACGTCCCCTAGCACCGACTCATCATCAGCTCTTGGGAATTCAAGGTTCAGTGATTCATATCCTTGTACAACTTGATCCACGCCGACACGAGCAAATCCATCTGGAATGGCATTGCCAAGCCACGATGCTGTAGAGTCAACAGTTAAAGCATAGCCGTCCGCGGCCTTCATGGATAAGTTAAATACTGGGACATGCAGCTCACAAGTTGTTTTCTCCGTGATGTAATCCACAGGGTAACTTGTCTCATCATCACCGACCATAACCGAGGAAGCCACGCTGCTTCTGCGATGCGATGGGCCGCCTTGACTCGCTTGTTCCAGCTGAAGAGTTGGCGCCCCTTGCTCGCGCATTTGATCTATTTGCTTCTGTTGTTCCTTATAGAGAGCAACCATGTGAGGACCCCGGATTAGCTATCCGAGATACTCGTTATGTTTCCTGCAACAATCCCATGATCAGTCTGTTGTTGCGCATAACTCGAATTGGCATCACAGAACACCCATTCATACCGAATGAATTTACTCACTTGATTGAAGCCATAACTCCAACAGGTACTTTCAGCAGAAATCACCAAACAACGTGGGGCCCAAGTCATTCGCCTTAACCCTTACAGGCAGCTGACTGGGAAGACGGCCTAGTTCGCAAAGACGTCATCGGTCTCTCGGTCTTCAGCATACTTCTTCTTGAACTCTGGACATGGAATATCCAGGGACACAGCCATGAGTACATTTACGTACTCGCAAAACTACCCCCGACATGAGCATCAATAGCATCATTTTTATTAAACAAAACCCTTTATTTTGAGAAGACATCTCTATATCTTTGTTGAAAAGAAAAGAAGGCTTTTAGAACTTTTCCCATAAACCTATCTTTGTAAGAATTCTCTTTTAAAACTTTTTCCCGAAAATCCATCTTTGTTGCAGAAGGTAAGAAGTCTCTTTTACAAACATTTTTCCCGGAAAATCCCCTGTGTTTATTTTTCAAAAACTCCTCCTTTTCCGACCAAAACCATTCCTGGTCAAATCATTTTTCCAACAACCTTATACCAACCCCTTGGTATAGTTGCATAAAACATTTCCCACTTTCAGGACACAAAACTTTGCACTTCTCGATCATAGCCCCTCAGGTCCTCCTCTTTTCCAGCAACCTCATACCGACTCATCGGTATAGTGCACATATACAACATCTCCATTTTCCTTTCAAATCTTAAACATTTCCAAAACTTGCACATAGTCAGAGGACAGCCTCCCAACTGTCCATATCCGAGGACTCGGCTATTCGAATAGTTTTATTACCCTCTGCAGAGGTAGCACGCTTTTCCCACACCCATCCGGTAACTCATCGTGTCAGCCACGTCCCGCCATACAAGGTGTATGCGAAGTTGAGTCACCGACCGTAGCCTGTCCTTTGCTCATGCTAGTATAGGATCCTACCTCTACGAAACCGGTTCCATCGACACTTAAATCTAGCCTGTCAGAAACTAAGTGTGAGGACTTCGTAGTTCTGCCCGGCGAATTTTAATGGCCCTGCAAATCCTCTACTCCAATTCATACATACCAACTCAGCTGGCAGTCTTCTCTTTAGAGGACCCGGGTCAGGGGCAGGTCACCAAACCATCCCCTCATGGAACGAGGTCATCCTCGTTGTTGAGGCTTCCAGTACTAATATGAGCAAACTATATGACTACGCCCTTTCCCATATGTGGGTAAATGTGGTCGCACAGGTTATCGGCTGGTCGTCATAGTACAAAGACATAATGTGCATTTTTCATAAACATCCCCATTCTCTATTTCTTCACTTCCACACCGACATCTCGGTATTCCATAACCACACAAGTATTTTCCAAGGAGTTTTGAGTAAACAATATTTTTTCCCATCCTATAGTTTGAAAAAGAATTTCCATCTAATATCTCCATATAGGGTGTCAAAATAATATACTTGTATTTTGGAAAAAGGGTTTTCAAAATCATAGCTTTAGTGGCAACCACCACATAAATCACATATGCTCTTTATAAGTAAAACATGTGAACCAAAATAGATGTATATAGATGCAAGCTCAGAGAATAGCTTGCCTGATTTCAGCATGATGTTCATGGACTTCTCCTCATTGATCAAAGAAATAAGCTCTCATCGTTCTCCGATAAATCCTTTCCAAATACCACCCCGGTAGCGTTTATCTCTAGCGTCGCAACATGAAAATAAAACAACAATCAATAAGCAAACCAAACCACAAGTGGCATACAAACAAGTAACAAACCACAAGCATCAAACTAATCATTCAAGCAACAAACTAAGATCTACACTTACAAGGGCATTATACTAATCAGTAGTCTAACTCCTATACACAAACTAGGACCATCGATCACAAAACTATCTTAGGCAAGATTAACAACAAGCACCTTCCTTTAAACAGAAATACTTCAGACAAAAGTTAGGCCACCAATTAGTCTCGGTAATTCAAAATAGTTCACCAAGCTGGTAGAGACATTAACGAGATACCCATGATAGGAGCATGTAACCCTAATCATGCACAAGACAAGCCAATTGGATTTACTCCACAATTTATTACAGATTCATTATAAAATCCTTTTTCAATCTGCCCTTTTTGTTAATTTATTTTAAACAACATTACAAAGTAATTAACAATGTTTGGAAACAAGGTGGAACATGAAGTTTATCACTTGCTGAACATTTTGATAGGTCAACCCTAATTTTTGGATCATTATTCTTAATGTTATGAATTTCCCCAAAAACATTTCTTTGCTGCCATTTTCATTATTTTAATAAAACAGCAACTAAACTGAATTAGTTGGATGTGTGAGTTGTACCAACAGACAGACTTTAATTTTCTGAACATTTTGGTATCTTGTTTGTAACTTTTGGATCAATATTTAATTAGTTATGAATTTTAGAAAAATCATTTTATATTCTGCCATTTTACTAAAGTGCAAGGAAAAGTTATCTCCAGTGTTTAGTTCAACATGAAAATGATGTTATGAGGTGAAGTTATTTCTCCTGATCATTTTGATATATTGTTTGCTATTTCTGGATAAGTATTTAAAAAGATATTGAATTTACAAACTTAATCAAATTTCTGTCAGTTTTAATATTCACAGAAAAAGGGCCCGAAACGTTTTTCACCGGGCCGTGGCTAGCCACAGCCACTGACCCATGGGGCCTTCGGCTACGCTGGCGCTGACGCGGCGCAGGCGGGCGCTGTGTCACTGACGAGCGGGCCCCGGCTGTCAGCGAGCGGAATTAAAATGAAAAAGGCAGTGTGCGGCGCGGGATCGAACTCGCGACCTCGCGCGCGTGTGCGTGTGTGCTAGCCACTGGGCTGGCTCGGTGCTGGTGTTAGGATACGTGTACAAACTAATATGAGGGGTGACAGTGCACGTCGACGACGCGCGCGGCCGCGGTGACCACCGGCGGCGACGCGCACGGGATCGAAGTTCTACGGCGTGCGGAGACCAGCTAACGCTCGCACTCAACATGCACGAGTGCGGGCTACCTAGTGGCGGCATTATGGACCCTATGGTCGCCGGCAAAAGCTCCGGCGACGAGGTCGGGCGGCGGCGAGCTACGGGCTAACGGTGACGCGACGAACTACGGCGAACCGGGATGAACGGAGATGTCCAGGAGAATCGCAAGCTCACCCTCGACGCGTGCGTGTGCTCAGCTTGGACGGAGGAGGGCGGAGACGGTGAAGAACTTGCTCGAAGTGCGGCGGCCGGAGTTGAAGAATATGAAGACGTGCCGCTCGATTTGCTGCTTCCCGCGTCGATTCCTTGCACGGAGATGAAGAGGTCGGCGAGGCGCATCTTCTGGTGGCCTTCGATCTGCTCTGGGTGGTCTAGAACGGCGGCGAGATGCGACGGCGAGCTCGGCTTGGTTCGGGTCGGGAGAGGAGCAGAGAGAGAGAGAGGAAGGAGAGCGAGTGAGGCTTGAGGGGGCAGAGGAGCGCTTCCTGGGGATCTTATCCTCCTCGCTGGGCAGCGGAGAGGAGGGGCCCGGGCAGGGCGATGCACGGGGGAGGTGCACGGCGGCATGGGCAGGAGGAGAGCACAGGTGCGGCGTCGTGGCGCTCTTATTGTCCGCAGGGCAGCAGAGAGGGGGGGTCCGGGCGATGATCGGCGACAGGCGGACGACACGACGGTGGCGCGGAGGGGGCCTGGGCGAGCTCGGCGGCAGGAGGACGACACGGCGACGGGCGGCACTGCTGCTACAGGGAAGAAGATGAAGGTTTTGCAGAACGCCCCTGGACAATTTTTCCCATTTACATCTAAGTCATTTTCTTTATTTCTTTTATTTTCAGTAGCACTTTAGGGATTTTATTGAGGTAGCAAAACATTTTATAAAATTTTGAAAATATTTGTGTAGGTTTCCCTCACCAAGTAGAGTCTCCACAAAAATTGGTGTTTCAAAATAAAATGTTTTGAACTTAATTTGTTCATAGAGTTTAAATATGTTATTTTTGGATAAAACCAATTTGACAAATTGAAATATCTTTGTAATTTGAGATTAGATATTTTGAGGAGAGAGTAACATGATAATGAGATGGTTATCATCTCATTTCTGGATTTTATAAGATAAAATAATTGTTATAACAAAATAGAGAATTAGGTAGAGAGGGAATTTAAATAAGATCATTTCTTTTAATCAAGATTTTATTTTGAGAGTGAGGGTAGTCATAGAGGTCTTGTTTTGTTTTCAAGTAACATTCCAAATTTGTGATCAGTGTGTTTTATTTTAGTGCTAGGCACAGCTGAGGTATTATTCTCTCAAGCAACAAACACAACATGATCAACATCACAATCAAGACCACACAATTCAAACCACAACTTTGACACACCACAATTTACATAATCAATAATACTATCTTATAAAAATGATCAGTCTTAATTATGACAAGAGGATGTTTAAGGGAGTATCTCAACTTATAACTCAATAGTTTTCAAAAAGGTTTGAGAAAGAAATTATGTAGGGTAACATATTTCCCACTAGTATTATTTTCAAATGAAATGAAATTAGGAGTTTATAAAATGGGAGTTGTATACACCTACAAAATATCAAGGTTGAGAATTAGGTAGGAGATAGCATATAGATCTCCATATTTTGGAAACACGCTATTTTGGAAATACTTTGACTTTCTCAAATACTGGTATTAGTTTTGGTGGTTGATAAACCAAGTATCGTTGGGATGGAGTTGGCCGAAATAAGAATGGAAAAGATATATGAAAAAAATATTTTCTTGTCATAACATGATCACCAAAGTTAAATATTTTCATCTTGGCTGAGTTTCTGGTTAATATTTACTAGTCAAACTACTTAAACAACAAGTCATACAAGGTCAAACATAGCAATGGGAAGGAAAACACAATCATCAGTAAAACATTTCAAAACGTTTTTGTTGGTTCTGTATTTGGGTCTTGTTAAACTAAGTTTTTCTTAGTTCCAAAATTTGGGATGTTAGAGCTCTTCCCCCCTTAAAAATAAATCTCGTCCTCGAGATTTGCCCGGTGGTAACAGGGGAGTACGAGGGCACGGGTTTTGGGGCTGGCTCTACTTCTGAGGTCGTTGCTTCTTTAGTAAGGTCACCATGTGATATCTTGACAACTTGATGATGCGAGGCTCTCTTTGTCGATAAACTTCTGTGCTGAGTTCAGATCCTTGATGATGGAGTTGTCTCGACGATTTACTTGGATGGATAGTCTTGGTTGGCTGTTTCCAGATACTATAGGGCTAAGGCACAAGGAACTAATTATTAACACGTTCTTGTATACCCATTGCCGGTCTTCCCCCCTTAAAAAGGGGTTTTTGAACGGTCATGCTGAGGGTTGCATCTGGGGTTGACTTGGAGGCATTGTTCTTCTTGGGTAGCTTGAAAATCTTCGTCTTGGGTGTCATTCCTTAGTGCCTGGGGTTGGTGCAGATATCACTTCCTGATATTTTCTCCTTACGAGGGTCGCAGATGGGGATGCGTTGTTTTCAGGATGCGTCAAGTCTGGGTACTTGACTCTCTTCGGGATCTAGTTAGAAGAGGGAGGTTAAAACTTCTAGTTGCATCGGAGGTTGCTTGGTGGTTGATGTCGTCAACAGTAGGTGCTTCCGTCGTTTGATTCTTCTGCGTATTCCGTTGGTTGGCTGCCTTCACTCTGGTCCTTCTTCGATTGAGTAAGGGAGGCACATCGTTGTTGACTTCTTTGGTTATTGATCTTCGTGAAGCTTTGGTAAGAATTTCAAGAGGTACAGTCTAGGGTATCGAGCTTCTAGAGGAGTCTAAAAGTTAGTTCAAGGACCCTAAAGGTAGGCGGTTTGGTCGGCTGCTTGATGAGGGTGCAAGGGTCGCGTTCTCAGTTAGCCTTAAAAAGTTAAAGAAATGGCTTTATGTCAGCAGTCGTTGTTTGTGCTTTCTTGCATCCTCCTTCGGTGTGACTGGTTGGGGCAAGTTAAAAGGGATGATTGCTCGACAGGTAATGTTGATGGTGCTTGATTACTGGGTTCCGCGCAAATGGTCTCTGATGATGGTCGACTTCGGCTTTGATGATGGCGATCTTCTCACCACCAACTATAGGTGATTCTTCACAGGTCAGCTGTTAATGGACCCTAAGAAAGTTAGTGAAGAACCTTCGCACCAGCGGTTTTCCAAACGGGTACCCTTTTTCTCTTCTTGTCTCGGAGACCGTATCCTTGGGGAAACAAGCTTCCAATTAGTTAGTTATATAAGAATGTGGGTATCTTTTGTGACGTCAAATTGCCTTTGTCATACGAGAAGGATTTGTTAACAAGGTAGCTAGTCTGGTCATTAAACTACTTTTCATATTCCAGAGGCTGAGGTGGACTGGATTATCTGAGGTTCCGTTTATTTGTATATGACACTCAATTGTTTGAGCATACAAAAGCGATTTGTTAACAAGTTCATGAGGCTTGTTACCAAAATACTTCTATATAACACGAACATTAAAATATCACACTATTTCTAGAGAGATTTATAATAGTAGATTCTAATATATGAGTTTCCAAATACTCAAGGATAGTCTGGTATATTAATTACTTCCTTGCCAACTTAAGAAATCTCTCTTCAAAGTCTCCTTGTCACAGTTCCTCCTTCTTGCGGTCTCTGAGCTCGAATCTTCATAGCAACTCTCCTACACTCCTTGAGTTCTCCTAGTTACCGCTTCTAAATGGGTCTCCTTAAGTCCTCGTCTCTTTTCAAGGCTTGCAGTCCAAGAAGATTAGTTAGTACTATCGTGGACTTGAGTCAGATGTTAACCTAGAGTTAGATATGATACTTTAGTGTGGTTTTCTTGTATTCACAAGTTAATTTTGTGAGGTAAGACTCGTGTCTTCACGAGTTTGCCGTAACATTGCAGTTTCCTTCGAGATCTTGACGTACTTGCTCCAGACGGTGCTTGAAGGGCATTGTCTGACTGGCCGGTTAAGTCGCAAAAATCTCAGGCTATTTGGTTAAAGATCGGGGTCTTTTATACCTTGCAGAACTGTCAGTTCTTATCGGAAGATGGTTTAGATGAGAGGAAAAATATTTTCAGAAAGATTTTCCTAGGCGGGTTTACATTTGCAACAAAGTGCAACTATGGCGAAGAGGTCAAAAATGGTTTTGATAGGTGGCAAAAGGAATTTTATAAAAAGAGAATTTTGAGGTTACTTGTGTTGCTGACAAGGCGTGATTGTGAATCACACAGGAAAAACAACACACAAGTAGAGGACTCACACCAACAACACACAAGCAGAGTACACCCAAGCAAAAAGCACACAAGGTACATTTTCACCAAAGAACGTCTAATACTTGTGGTAGTCGGGTGGTATAACCAAGGTTCCTATCATTTTTATCCTATGGGTCTTGGTTAAACAGGGCTGTTGAAGTCTTCATTTTATCGCCTCAGTCTTCAGCTGGAGAAATTGAGATTGTCGAAGTTGCAACTTGAGTAGAATTGTTGAAGTTGAGCTGACATCTTTGGAGGTCTCTTGCGTTGGTTGATACTGACGATATTGGTATTTGCAGATCAATTTCCTTGATGTTGAATGTTGAGTATTTGAGATGGAAGCTTCTTCTTGTAGGTGCTAGCTAATTAGGTCTCACTTGGGTTCATCGTCAAGTATTTTGAACGGGTAAGAGATAATAGAAGAATTCTTGGAAAATCTTAAAATAGAGGGGTGAGTCTCGGAAATATTTGAGAAGGTGAGAAGAGTGGAAGTTATTTTTGGACTTCCTTAGATAAAAATATGTTTTTGGTAACAATATATGTTTAACAAAATATTCTTTCCTAACTAACGTCCATGCTAACTAAGTTCTGTTACAGTCAGGATGGCTCTGATACCAAGTCTGTGAGGATCCCGGATTAGCTATCCGAGATACTCGTTATGTTTCCTGCAACAATCCCATGATCAGTCTGTTGTTGCACATAACTCGAATTGGCATCACAGAACACCCATACATACCGAATGAATTTACTCACTTGATTGAAGCCATAACTCCAACAGGTACTTTCAGCAGAAATCACCAAACAACGTGGGGCCCAAGTCATTCGCCTTAACCCTTACAGGCAGCTGACTGGGAAGATGGCCTAGTTCGCAAAGACGTCATCGGTCTCTCGGTCTTCAGCATACTTCTTCTTGAACTCTGGACATGGAATATCCAGGGACACAGCCATGAGTACATTTACGTACTCGCAAAACTACCCCCGACATGAGCATGCAATAGCATCATTTTTATTATAACAAAACCCTTTATTTTGAGAAGACATCTCTATATCTTTGTTGAAAAGAAAAGAAGGCTTTTAGAACTTTTTCCGATAAACCTATCTTTGTAAGAATTCTCTTTTAAAACTTTTTCCCGAAAATCCATCTTTGTTGCAGAAGGTAAGAAGTCTCTTTTACAAACATTTTTCCCGGAAAATCCCCTTTGTTTATGTTTCAAAAACTCCTCCTTTTCCGGCCAAAACCATTCCTGGTCAAATCATTTTTCCAACAACCTTATACCAACCCCTTGGTATAGTTGCATAAAACATTTCCCACTTTCAGGACACAAAACTTTGCACTTCTCGATCATAGCCCCTCAGGGTCCTCCTCTTTTCCAGCAACCTCATACCGACTCATCGGTATAGTGCACATATACAACATCTCCATTTTCCTTTCAACATTTCCAAAACTTGCACATGGTCAGAGGACAGCCTCCCAACTGTCCATATCCGAGGACTCGGATATTCGAATAGTTTTATTACCCTTTGCAGAGGTAGCACGCTTTTCCCACACCCATCCGGTAACTCATCATGTCAGCCACGTCCCGCCATACAAGGTGTATGCGAAGTTGAGTCACCGACCGTAGCCTGTCCTTTGCTCATGCTAGTATAGGATCCTACCGCTACGAAACCGGTTCCATCGACACTTAAATCCAGCCTGTCGGAAACTAAGTGTGAGGACTTCGTAGTTCTGCCCGGCGAATTTTAATGGCCCTGCAAATCCTCTACTCCAATTCATACATACCAACTCAGCTGGCAGTCTTCTCTTTAGAGGACCCGGGTCAGGGGCAGGTCACCAAACCATCCCCTCCTGGAACGAGGTCATCCTCGTTGTTGAGGCTTCCAGTACTAATATGAGCAAACTATATGACTACGCCCTTTCCCATATCTTCTTAATGCCGGGAATAAAGTCAACACAAAACTCAATGACCTCCTCTGTTCCATACCCTTTGGAGATGCTTCCTTCTAGCCTAGCACGGTTATGAACATACTTCTTCAACACTCTCATGAACCTCTCAAAGGGGAACATATTGTGTAGAAATACAGGACCAAGAATGCCAATCTCGTCGACCAGGTGTACTAGGAGATGTGTCATAATAGTGAAGAAGGATGGTGGGAACACCAACTCAAAACTAACGAGACATTGAGCCACATCCTTCTGTAACCTTAATAGAGTGGTTGGGCTGATTGACTTCTGCGAAATTGCATTGAGGAACGCACATAGCTGAACAATGGATACTCGAACATTTTCCGGTAGAAGCCCCCGCAATGCAACCGGAAGCAGTTGAGTCATCAGCACGTGGCAGTCATGAGACTTTAGGTTCTGGAACTTTTTCTCTGCCATATTTATTATTCCCTTTATATTCGACGAGAAGCCAGACGGGACCTTCATACTGCTCAGGACTTCAAAAAATATCTCCTTCTCTTCTTTGGTAAGAACGTAGCTAGCAGGACGTAGACGTCCTTTATCCGTCCTCATTGGATGCAGGTTCTTTGGGTCTTTCAAAAGTTGCTGGTCCTCTCGTGCTTCCGGAGTATCTTTTGCCTTCCCATACACGCCCAAGAAGCCTAGCAGGTTCACGCAAACATTCTTCGTCACGTGCATCACGTCGATTGCAGAGCGGACCTTTAGGATTTTCCAATAGGGTAGTTCCCAAAATATAGACTTCTTCTTCCACAGGGGAACGTGGTTGTTAGCGTCCTTCGGAACAGACTGTCCGCCAGGACCCTTTCCAAAGATTACATCTAAATCCTTGACCGCATCATATATATCTTCACCACTTTGGAGGGGTGGCTTCGGCCGGTGATCTGCCTCACCTTTGAAATGCTGCTTGCTTTTCTTTCTTAGGGGATGCTGAGTTGTAAGAAATCGACGATGACCCGGGTACACATTCTTGTTACCTACATATATACTTTCAGTGCTATCTAAACATGTGTGCATGCATTGTATCCCTTGTTCGACTGTCCTGAAATGTTACTAAGAGCAGGCCAATCATTGATGGTTACAAACAACAACCCTCGTAGGTTAAATTCCGCTTGTTTGTACTCATCCCACACAGGTACCCCTTCATCACGCCACAACTGTAAAAGTTCATCAACTAATGGCCTCAGGTAGACATCAATGTTGTTACCGGGTTGCTTCGGGCCTTGGATGAGCACTGGCATCATAATGAACTTCCGCTTCATGCACAACCAAGGAGGAAGGTTATAGATACATAGAGTCACAGGCCAGGTGCTATGACTGCTGCTCTGCTCCCCAAAAGGATTAAAGCCATCCGTGCTAAGACCAAACCTTAAGTTCCTTGGGTCACGTGCAAATTCCTTGTACTCTGTATCGATTTTTCTCCACTGCGACCCATCAGCCGGGTGTCTCAACATCTCGTCGCTCTTGCGGTCTTCTTTGTGCCATCGCAACAACTTGGCATGCTCTTTGTTTCTGAACAAACGTTTCAACCGTGGTATTATAGGAGCGTACCACATCACCTTGGCAGGAACCTTCTTCCTGGCGGGCTGGCCCTCAACATCGCCAGGGTCATCTGCTCTGATCTTATACCGCAATGCACCGCATACCGGGCATTCATTCAAATTCTCATACTTCTCACCGCGGTAGAGGATGCAGTCATTAATGCATGCATGTATCTTCTGCACATCTAATCCTAGAGGGCAGATAATCTTCTTTGCTTCATACGCACTCTCGGGCAATTCGTTACCAGCCGGCAGCTTGTCCTTCACTATTTTCAGTAAACTCCCAAATCCCTTGTCAGATAAACCATTCGCTGCCTTCCATTGCAATAATTCCAGTGTGGTACCGAGCTTTGTGTTGCCATCTTCGCAAGTTGGGTACAACTTTGTTTTGTGATCCTCTAACATGCGCTCCAACTTCAACTTCTCAAGTGTAGTTTCTGCTAGGGTATGTGCATCAACGATGACCCCACGTAAATCATCATGTATGATGGGATCATCTGGTACCTCTTCATCATCAGCTTCCCCTGTTGGGTTACCAACGTATTCAGGGTACATGTAGTTGTCATCGTTCTCTTCTTCTTCGTTGTCTTCCATCATAACCCCTTTTTCTCCGTGCTTGGTCCAACAATTATAGCCGGGCATGAAACCAGAAGTTATCAGGTGGAGGTGAATTCTGTCTGTGTTAGAGTAATCCTTCTCATTCCGACATTTACTGCATGGACAACACATAAAACCATTCGGCCCCTTGTTATCCTTAGCCACATTGAGAAAAGATTGCACGCCATCCATGTACTCTTTAGAGCGTCGGTCAGCGTACATCCATGGATGACTCATCTGCAAATCACCGCTAAAACCCATTACGATAAACCAACATAATAGGAAACAAACCATATTCATTAATACAAGTTCATCACATTAAAACCAAAGTAGAGTAGTGACCAAATGTAATACATAGTTCTCATAAAACATAAATTAATTGAAACTAGCTAGAATACAACTATCTAAAGAATTTAAATCCAACAACAAATGCGATCAGAATCGCAACTAAGGTAACTATTGAACCAACAGCATAATGATACCAAGCCTCTTGACTAATGACATAATTTCTAATCTTTTTAAGCTTCAAGCGCATTGCATCCATCTTCATCTCGTAACAGCGACGACGTCGGTAAGCTCGACCCCGTGAGCATCAACGATGTCGGCAATCTTCAAGTCCAATACCATCTTCTTTCTAGGCATTGGAGACGAAGATCTTCACTTATCTTCAATTTTGCTTTCAAATCGTTGTTTTCTTTTTAAAAAACTCTACAATAGGGTCGGCTGGAATTTCCGGTTCAACTACCTCCTAAATAAAAATATATCTATGTCAAGTTGGTCGGCATGATTGTTATAAACACGAAACAAAATAAATAGTGATAAAAATATACCACATCCGAATCATAGACCGGACGAGGGCCAACGGGGACGGATATCAAAACCATGACACTTACATATAAAAAACATAAGAAAATTATATAAGAAAAATAATTATGCATTCAAATCATACAAGTAATTTTTAAAATAAAAGATAAAAAAGAGGCTCACCGAGGTGGTGCCGGTCACGGGACGGCGGGGGCTATCGACGGCGGTGAGGATCGAGACGACACTAAAATCCACAAATCATAAATTAATTTGAGCTCAAAAAAATATAAAAATGAACTACCTAGCTTAGTCATTTCATCAAACACCTAGGTAGCACGACAAAAATGAAATGAGCTAAACTTGTATGGAAATGGCAAAAAATCGGCCGCCGGGTGAAAGGATCAAGTGTTGCTAACCCTTGGAGAGATGGGTGCCGTCTATCTTGACAAATCTTGGAAAAAAATGGAGCTACACTTAAGATTGAGAGAGAAAACAATGGAGATGAACTTGAGAGTTCAAAAATGGTGGCCGGCCCGGGGTAGGAGATCATATAGCGGGACCTCTAGTCCCGGGTTGTACCACGGCCCGGGACGGCCCGGGACGAAAGGCCCACCCTCCAGTCTCCACCCTGCCGCTGACTGTCTTGGTCCCGAGTGATATCACAACCCGGAACTAGAGGTGCCCTACGACCCGGGACCGGACCTGCGCAGCGTCAGAGCCGCCGGCCCGGTACTAGTTCCCTCCTCTAGTCCGTGTTCGAACCATGCCCGGGACTAGAGCCCAACACCCCTCTCCACCAAAGGTCCGGTTTCCACTAGTGCACCTTCTGAACCGTTAGCATCGCACGATCTTGGCATCGTGATCTTGTTGCTGCTATTGTTTTATTAACTGTTTAAAAACACGTCAAATACTTATTTTTTGGCAATGCTGTAAAGAAACACTGTTTGCGGGGACTGAACTAAACAATGTTTCGTCCTCTCTGAAAAAACATTGTTTGTCCATCTGGAAGAAACATTGTTTCCGGAGCGAACTAAACAATATTTCGGCTTCTCTGAACAAAACATGGTTTGTCCCTCGAGAAGAAAACATTGTTTCTGGGGACAGAATTAAACAATGTTTTGTCTTCTCTCAACAAAGCATTGTTTGTCCCTCTGGAAAAACATTTGTTTCACGGGACAGACTAAACAATGTTTCATCTTCTCTGAACAAACTAGTCGAATAAGGGGAACCTGAGGACGCGGCTGTCATTCCCATTAATAACGATACTGAACTACTGAAGGAACATGAAATATGTATCTGTAATTCTGTCATGTTTATTTTTCACCCTTATCTATGGTACCAAAATCTTAAAAAAGAAAGAACTCATGTATAGCATTGTCGAAGAACAGCGTACACAGAAATAAAAATGTGTACACCATGCAGCAACAACATCCATAATTTTCAGAAACATTACCATGGAAGTGGTGTTGCTTTGTTGATTGACACATAGACCAGCATTATTTCACTTTCTTTTGCATCGTTTCACTTTGCTTACACTGGAATGTAGAGAAAGCATAAATTATAATTAAGATACACGTACCTTCTAAATTAATAAGAATATATCTAATGATTGTAATCTACTCGGACTGAAGGCTCGGTCGATACTCCGGGCTCCTCCAACTCAGAATCTTGGATCATCTTTGTGTTTACAAAGACAAGGCAAGTAGTCACATCATAATAGCGTAAAAGAGAGAATGCCATTGCAAAGTTATACAGTAGCAAATCCGGATTGCAGTATATTTGTCATCAAGGGAAGGGGCATATATACTTTTTGATAATTTAGGTTGTTTACGCATAGAGAAAAGGTAATTAAATTGAGGTGTGGTTATATGCTGATTGGTAAATGGGAGCAAGTAAATCAAATGCATGCAAATGAGGTGGAGTACCTCACGTTGAAGAAGAATGAAGTCAAACTCATATAAAATTTGCCTTTTTTCTTGATCCCTGTTTTCCTAGATGGGGACACAACGCCTTTCCATGGTAGCTTGACACATCCTTGGCCAAAGAAATCTGCATGTCTTCTCTTTTCACCTGCACTCAAGCATGATATTTATACCTTTCTCGGCCTTTTGGCTAAGATCAAGTGTAGTATATGTTAATATCAAAAACAAGTATAGGAAAGACACACATTGCAACAAAAATCGCAAGGTGGACAGAGAATGTGTAACTTGAAGTGCAAAAGAAGAGGGGTATAACATAGGGGCAGAATAAAGGAAGACATGCACATGCCGATCAATAAAGTGGTCTTGTAACATATACCAAGAACGAATAACACATATCTCCTAGAGACCCAGAAATGGAGAGCGAATAACTGCCTGCAAAAAGTAAGCCACTCTTTATGCGATTGGGAGTAAGAGATTAAAAGGTCTGTGAAAGGAGAACCAACAGATCATAGAACCACATAACACCGCGGAAATTAACCTTGAATTAATAAAGTCCTACACATTTAAAACGAAAACTCACATTCCTTTATTGAACAGTTAAGTTTCTATAGATATGCTTTTGTTTGTAGGGAGCACATAAATGTTCCAGGAACATGAAATCGTGTAGTATAACGAAAGATGTACTACTTATCTATTATATAATTAAAACACAAGATAATCAATGGCCCAGATTAAACAGTAATCAAGGAACGGCTCAGATTGAGTTAGATAAGTAACGTGCGTGGCAAAGTAATCGCGCGGATCGGACTGGAACAGGAAACGTCCGGAACTGAAGCTGTCCAAATAGATCACGACTCATAACGATCAAAATAAGGACAAAGCAAGGACATCTAAAAAAAACAAGCAGAGATATCACCCTAAAATAAGAAAGGAAACAATGTGATCGTCTTCCGAAAAACAGAAAAGTCAGATCGATTTCTCCGGCGGGCCTCCGCCTTCCTCCTCGATTTGGTGACGATGACGAGTTGAATCGGCCAACAATGTGAGCGTTTACCCTTCCTCCGGTTGGCTCAGAAATAAGTTGGAGAAGCGGCCGCTGCATCCCCATGGCGTCTTCACCGCATCGAATAGATTTCATGGCTCAGCGACGGCAGCACAACAAAGTCATCTTCCGACAATAACTACGATCTTCAGGTAACACCTTCAATCTTCGTGTGTGTGTTTAGATCTTCCCATTATGCAGTTTTCTTAAGAAGAAACTGCTTTTCATGTATCAAGTCACGCCATCATCAACTCTTGCTTGCATTGGAAAATCGACGGCATGGCCGAGCAGCAGCACGCAAGCACATCAAAGGCACGCCATCGACTTGAGGAATAACTCCAATCTTCAGGTACCCTGCAATTTTCGTTGTGTGTTGATCACACCCTCCCAACATGCAGTTTTCTGACATAGAACATGCTTTCATGTATCAAAAGGCACGCCATCGGCAACTCTTGCTTGCATCGGCAAATCGACGGCACAGCATGGCAGCAGGATGCAAAGCACATCAAAGGTACATCATCAAATTCAGGCAATAGTTGCAATCTTCGGTTAACCCCCGCAATCTTCGTGTGTGTTTAAATCTTCGCCTGCCAACATGTAGTTTTCTTATAAAGAACCTGCTTTTCACGTGAATTATTGGTCAGCTAGATCACTTATCACGGATGAAAATTAATAATCTTTATATTGTTTGCTTCCTATAGACAATCAGTTCCCACTGTTGCAATATCAATATTTAGTTAGATTACTTATTTCAGATTAAAGTATCAAATTTCATATGTACCTATGAATAAAATAACTATTTCTAAAATTGTAAAGAAGGCAAGAACTCAACTGAGCTAACCACAAGTGGGCAAGCATGTAACTTCAAAGTCAAAGTAATAAGAATGCGGGATTCCATCTGACTGGAGAAGCATGGACATGATCTTGAAGGACGAACAGGTATTGTTTTTACATATTTAACAATGGATTTCTTCTATTGCCTAAACTACTGCCAAGATTTTATTTTCCTTTTGTTTTTAAATTTCAACGGTGATATGATACGCTATATGGAAGAGTATTGTATATGTTATCAGCAACTTTAAAGTTGTACAATCGACAAAATATCGCCATATCAGTAACGAAATTAAAATTACTTTTGCATACAATACAAAGGTAAAGGAGGTGAAGGGAGCATCAGATAACTTTCCAGATTGCTACTTTGAGTTTTCTACCAAGTATACCCTACAAGAGAGGAAGAAAAAGACAAACAATGCTCCGGTATGTTGATAGTCGTACTTCTGCCTTCTAAATGGTTAATCTTTGAATATTCACGCATAGGTTGATTAATCATTCCAATTTTTAAGTCGTGATCTTTCATTTATAGATGTCATTGGATTGGATTACTTACCCATATGAAGCCGATAGAATCAAAGAAAACAAAGAGGAACAACTACGCACATCCCGCGAGTGGTGAGAAATACTATCTAAGGATGCTTCTAAAGACAGTGAAAGGATGCACATCATTTGAGAATATTAGGACCGTTGATGGAGTCAATCACCCAATATACAAATCAGCATGCCACACTCGGATTTCTTGACGACGAAAATGAATGGATTTATTGTATCAATGAAGCATCAAGTTGGGCATCTGGAACACAACTGCATCAGCTCTACACCACCACTCCCATTGTGAAGTAACAAGCCCAAAGATGTTTTCAGATTCAACGTGAGAGGCAATGTGCAAAGATATGCAGTACAAAAGAAAAACTATCCAACGCTTTAAGGTTCACAAAAACAGCGACGAAAATCCATTAGGTGGGATGAAGGTGGCACCAGGAGGTGACTTCAGACAAATCCTACCAGTTATAACAAAGGAGAGAGGAGATCAGATAGTTAGTGCTTCAATGAAGCGGTCGTAACTGTGGAAGCATAGAAATATTTCAGCTAACACAAAGCATGTGGTGAAGTGTTTGTCAGATGATCCGATACAAAAACAAAAGGTCGCTGAATATGCAGAGTGGATACTACAATTAGTAGATGAAGGAGAAAAATACCAAACGATCTACTGCTACAGAAAGGAAAAAAACGCAAAAGAAGAATAGTCCAAAGCACATACCCTAACTTGCTGCGAAATACAGTGAGCTGGAATTTCTAGAAGAAAGAGCTATACTATTTTCCTCGGAATGAAACAGTAAGGGAGATAAAAGAGTACATTATGAACTATATAAAGGCTGAAGAACTTACATGCCGAAGTCTCCATACCGTGTGCAAGGCAACAACAAACAACATCAGAATGGAAAACATGAGTCCTACTGAGTTCCTCAACAACTTGAAGTTCCCATGAATCCCAGGCCAAATGCTAAAACTCAAGGTAGATTTGCCTGTGCTCTGACAAAACATCAACCAAGCTGCAGGTTTAAGAATTAATAGTACAGGAATCACAATATTTCAACTTGGCAACAAGTACGTAGAGGAAAAAAATTACAGGAACGCACGTTGGTGAAAAAGTATACATACCTTGGATCATCATGTCACCCAGTGAATCAAAATGGCCATTCAAGCTGAAACGAAGGCAGTATCCTTTATCAGTCTGCTTCGCAAGGACCATAAATAAGAGCCAAGGTCAATCCTTTATGAACAAGGCAGAAATTTATTTTAATTTGAATAAGCAAGTATTCTGCTATGGGCAATTATATGTGGCACTATCAAGGGTCACAATAAAGAAGGGTTGAAGCTGCTGATCTATGACAATGAGTGTCAAGGTGAAGACGACGCAAACAATATTTGTCTATAAGGAGATATATATTAATTTGTAGAGGAGTAGAAGACATTTAAAATCATGGATTCCTGATGGAAAACAAAGAGTAAACAATCCAGATTTTTTTTGAAAGCTTACATGCTTATCGATAGAAAAATTGATATAAACAATTTCTCAATTCAGCAAATATGGTCATGCTTGCTTACATGCTTCACATGACGTGATTCTTTTTTCATAGCTATGTACTCACCAAATCTCTCTCATGCAAGACCTCATGAAGATAAAATCTGAAATAACATCTCCATGGATAGTCCCAACTTCTCATCTCTATTATATAAAACTCTAAAAAAATGTGGTACCCTGAAGAGAGGATGATGGGATTAGTTACGTGTGCCTCCTCATGCACCAAAGCTAATACAAACGTAATCATATCAAGGATTAAGTGTCGCTCGACAAGTCGCGACAAGTCGCACGACTTGTCTACTTGTCGGTACCCCAGCGACAAGTTCAAAACCTCGACAAGTTGCGACAAGTCACGACTTGTCGCGCGACTTGTCTACTTGTCGGTACCCGAGCGACAAGTTGCGACAGGTCGACTCGTAATCCTTGAATCATATAAACATGCTCTATTAATTATGTTATATTGCACTATGTGGCTAATTTCAGAACGAACACAAACTTAAATTACCGCTGAAATAGAATCAAATGCTACAATCAATGAAAAGAAAATACGAACTATCATGTATTCTCAATTGGGGAAAAACACAAATTTAGGACTAGAAGTGGAAAACTCAAATTTCCTGGTCTGCGGTGCGGAGCTGCCAATCAATCATCGCCGGTGTCGTCGTGGAACTTGGGTCCGTGGAGGTTCAGACTGGAGCAGCAGAGCGCGCACCCCCTGCCTTCCGGATGCTGGATGCAGCTGCCGCCAAACCACTACAAATCGATGAGTGAGACGCGGCCGCCGGAGTCGAGCGCCGAGTCGGGATCTTGGGTAGAGTGCGCTGGCGGCAACGCCATATCTGTGTCTATAGCCTTGGTCAATCCGCTCCGGGCATGGCCTCAAGATTTGGAGATGCACGGGAAAGCCAATATATTGGGACATGGGTAGAGTGGACTGGGGATTTTTCTTGCTGTACTTTGACGAGAGTGATGTAGAGATGACTATGGCTGCTCCGTGATTTATACTCTTATAGTTGTCGAATAGTGACAACAGTATTACCCGGTGGGATATGAGCATTTTCCAGAAATGAGAAAAAATGGTTGGATAAAATACAGGTATTATGTAGTATGATTTTTTCGAAATAAAATAATAGTGATCTATAAAAAAGTAAAATTGAGTGCATAGAGCTATTTCCATAAATGAATAATGTCAATAGAAAGATAGGAGGCTAGAGGAAAATATCAACTAATCCCTAAGAAGATCCAAAGTCAAATTGTGAGTTGAATAAAACTCGGTTCAGTGAACTGTAAAGATGAGGAAAAAGAAGCAAAGACGACGGAGAAAATAGAAAAATAGTTAAAGGAATCAACATAATATTTTGTTGGATGCAACTTCAGTTACAACAATAATCTACATAAATAAATATCAAGTATGAAAAAGGAGTAACAAAGAGCTTACTCTGCATTCCGAAATATGTCAGAATTGTTTTTAATGTTCCAGTAAATCTAATAGTTCAAATGCGTGTATTACATAAGATTGAAAATTTAAAGTATTATTTCTATAAAAATAATAAAGGTAATAAAAATTGTGATGATAAAATATAAACTAATAGTCTAGCCGCGCAATTGTGCGGGCCACCCCGCTAGTTACATATGAAGAACACTTGCATGTCATGACATTAAGAGAAGGAGAGAGTTACAAATTACAGATGTACTGCTCGCTCAGAACACACAAACCTACTCCTCACACCTCTCTGCTGGCTGCCTAGCTAAGACCCAAAGATGACACTCATCCTTAATCCTACGAACAATGACATCTTTCATCGACTGTTTTCGCTCAACATTCTGATCATTCAGCTCTAACCACAACCTACAACAGCAAGCAATAGCAAGAGAAGCCAATTCCTTTCTTCTATTCTTGGGTCGATAGGTTTGTAGCCTATGCCACTACTCTCGCATCGTAGTGTCTCCGCGAACCGAACGAAACCAGTCGCTATCAGGATCTGAAACCAAATGGACCTAGTGGTGGGACACTGAACCAAGAGGTGATCAATCGATTCAGCACACTGATCGCAAAGCAAGCACTTAGCAGGACCTTAAAGTCCTTTTGCCGCCAGCTGAAAGAACATTTATTGAACCCTTGTTTTGTGTGTTAGTTAACAACACTTAGGATACTCTAATCCATGTGTTAAGTGGTGCAGATTGAGTTATTTGAATCATGTGTGTACCAACACCAAAAAGAAGGAGAAAAGAGCAAGTTGGCTAATCTCCCAGAACCGAATATTTTGTACCGGAAGTTCTTCCAGAACCGGAATATCCGGTCCCTAGGAGTTGCTCATAAAACGGCTAAGGACAACCGGATATTTGTCACCGGAAGTTTACCAAGAACCGGAATATCCGGTCCCCAGGATTTGCTCGAAAAACGGCTAAATACTTGAGCCAAAACTGCCAAATCTTTCCTGCAATCCTTCGGATATTTGGGGCCGGAAAGTTGCTCCGGACCGGAATATCCGGTCATGACTTGAACCGGAATATCGGGTCCCCTGTTTCTTCAACGGGCAGAATTTCTTGAGGGGTATACCCCTCCACCTACCGCTAGCCAGCTAGCTCGTCCAACATTGAAGTCCACCATTATTGCAAGCTCAAGATTTGCTAAATCTCCCAATCCCTCCACCCAAACTCATTGATCTTTGGAGGATTGAAGGAGAAGGACTCGATCTATATCTTCACCAAGCCGTTCTTCATTTCCCCCTCATTCACTCGAGGAATTTGAGCCTAGGGTTTCCACTAGGAAAACCTAGGCATCTTGTTGTACTTGCTTGCTACTTTTGTGTAGTGAACTTGTGGTGCTTGGAAGCTCCCAATCCTTTTGTGGGTTGTGCTCCAAGATTGTTGTAAGGGCTCCGGACTCCGCCTTGAAGGATTCCGATAAAGAAAGGTGAACCGAGCTTTCGGGCTAGGTTCATCGGAGAATAGGGTGAGGCCATTTGTGGCGTCTTGAGTATTGAAACTCACACCCCTCCAACGAGACGTACTCCCTTAACAAGGAGGAACTCGGGAATACATCCTTGTCTCCGCGTGCTTCCTGATCGGTTACTCCTTCCTTGTTATATACGTGTATCTTATCGTGTTTAGGCTTAACTTGTCATATAGGTAAATTCACCATAGTTGCATATCTAGAGAATTTACCTTTGTGTCAAGCCTTAATCGAAAAAGAATTAAAATTTGGAGTAGCACCTATTCACCTGCCCCCCCCCCCCCCTAGGTGGCCATGCGATCCTTTCAATTGGTATCAGAGCCTCGGCTCTTTATTCGGGCTTAACCGCCTAAGAGAACTATGGCCCTCGATGATGAGGGAAATGAGGTGCCCGAGCAACCCGTCGTTCACACTACGGTTTCCATTGAGGACTTCACCTCCATGAAGTCCTCCTTGGAAGCTAAAATGGAAAAGATGCAAGAGATGATAAATCAACTCTTGGGAGCAAAGGACACCTTATCTCCTCTTCCCGCTTCTACTTTGGAGTCTCATAAGAAACTCCCGGAGGAAAAGGAAGATGGGAATATGGGGGAGAACTCAACTAAAAGTGAACTCCCTAAGAAATCACCTAATGGGTCGGGAATTGCTCCACCGCCAAAGGAGCATGGGATGCTCTCACAGATGCGTTCATTGGAAATAAAAGCATGAGGAAAAATAAGTTCAATAAACTAAGCAATGAAATTGAAGGCTTCTACAAGAAAGATGATGAAGGCCATGAGGTGATGTATCAAAGGCTCAAGGCTCGGTGTACCGCATTTAGAGACCTTGGTGCTATACATGTGGATGATGAATACATCAAGAGGAAGTATGTGAATGTCCTCTTGCCATTTGAAGAAGCCGACTTGAAGAGTCTCCAAGGAAGACACAACTATGACAAGTTGACCTCAAATGAAGTGATGCAAGAAATGCAAGCCTACAAGGTTCAAGCCAAAATTGCCAAAGACACTCTTGCCCGAGCTCGTGGACAAGCCCAAGGTTCCTCCTTACTTGCTTTGAAGGCCAAAGTGGTGGAAGAAGATGAAGACCAAGATCTTGAAGAAGGAGGCTACTTGGCTCCCGAAGATCTCAAGCTTGCTCATAGCCAAAGCTCAATTGGACAAAAAGTACAAATCAAGTGGTTCCAAGGATGGCAACCCAAATATGAAGACTTGCTTCAATTGCCAAGATAGATATCATTATGTTGCCTATTGTCCTTATGAGAACCGTGAAGAACATGGAGGAAGACTTATTCTCAAGAAGGAGGCTCCTAAGGAAGCTTCAAAATCTCCTAGCAATAAACCTTACTACAAGAAGTCCACCTCCAACAAGAAGTCACTCTCAAGGATTGTATTGGTGACAAGAGAAGAATATTCCTCCGAGGATGATAGTGAGGAAGAAACACCCTCAAGTGGAGTGGCCGCTCTAGCCATTGCTTCATCGACATCTACTTCTCTCTTTGAATCCCCCAATGAGGATGTCCCCATCAAATCCGCTACATGTCACATGGCCAAGGGCCCCGAGGTAATATCTTCCGCTCCTACTAAGACTATGAATGAAAATCATGAACTTATGAGTCTTAGAGTAAAGGAAGAAAATGTTGCTTTGGATTTCTTGTTGACTAACTTGCAAGGTGAATGCAAGATTCGATTTGAGATTCTTATGAGTCAATACAGCATAGCACAAGATCTCCTTGAGGAAAAGGCGAGACTTGAAAGAGAAAGTGCTAATGAAATTGCTTCCCTTGCCATTGCTCTTAGGGAAGAGCAAGAGCTTCAAGTTTCTCTTGAAGAAAAGCTTGATGATATTGATGAATCTCAAAATGAAATTCTTTCTCAAATCATTAAAGAACGTGACCATGCTATTGCTAAATACAAGGTTTTAAAGAAAGAAAAGGTTGAATTTGGTGTTGGTCATGTTGGACTAACCGATGAGATAGAGAAGCTCACCAAGGCTCACAAGGCCTTGGAGAGTGATTACTCTTCCCTCACCAAGTCTTTTGAACAACTTCAAATTCAACCCACTAAAATTGATGTATCTAGTTCCTCTACTCCTTGTGATCATGCAAATGTCATTGAGAAAAATGCTATTGGGTTGCGCGTACATTAAATTAAAATTTTCACGTATTGCTACGCAACCCTTATTCCAGGATCTACTATCAAGATACATGCGAATACGAAGATCCGAAGATCTAGTTTAGTATACGTTACCAACACCGCAGATTGCGGAAGAACGTGTTGATGACGTAGTCGATGTAGCCGTACGCGGTCTCTTCTCAACCAAGCCTAGTAGAGAGATTTCAACGCCTTCTTCTCCTTCGCTTCACCACCTTGTTCAACAGCTGAAGGGTGCAACGTCTATGACGAGGAACCCCTCCGAGAGCTTGCACACGTACACTGGAAAGGTTTAGCAGGGCTTCGCCATCCAAGATTGAAGTCAGCTGGTGTATATGAAGGTGGAGATCTCAACACATGAGAAGAGAGAGAGATTAGATCTAGTCTAATCGGATAGGTCGCCTCTAATTAGAGGTCCCTCTAATCCAACTAGAAGAGATCTAAACTTGAGAGCTACTTGTGTCTCAATTGCTTCTGTCTAAATTGTGTCTCCACAACTAGAGGGGTGGGGTTTATAAAGGAGCCCAAGGGGTAGGAAACTTGGGCAAGGGGAAAAACCTTTCCTTGTCCAACTCAACTTGGACAAGGGGAAAGTTTCCCCTTGCCCAATTCGGCATGGGAGGGGAGTTGGAGTGGAACTCCAACTCCTCCCCTCCCTTTCCCTCTCCTTGTTCGGCCTGCCGGGTGGGGCCCACCCCTAGGCCGAACCGACCTAGGGCGGGTGGGGCCCACCTGGCCCGCCTCCTGCCTTGCCGTGTGGTGGGGCCCGCCTTGGCCAGCACCGACCCGACGGGTGGGGCCCGCCTGGCCAGCACCGACCTGGCGGGTGGGGCCCGCCTGGCCGGCCGCCACTTGGCCGCCGCCTCGCCCCTGTCGTGGGCCGCATGGCCCACCAGGGTTTGGCCGACGTCTTTGGCCCACCACCACTTGGTGGTGTGGCCTTTTTAATATTGTCCCGTAATTATATTATCAATTAAATAAATGAATATTTAATTAACACATAATTAAATAATACTTTGTCATATTAATTCTTATTTGAATATTTCCTTTTACAGAATATTCACCGAATTAATTACCTATCATATGAAACACCTTTCATATGATCCGGGACACCTAGTGTCCGCCGACAAAATACTCCGGACAAATATATCCTTCCTTATAAACCTCCTCGGAATAAATCGGACCGTGATAGTAACTTCTAGCACAAACTTTCTCTCAAACTTTCTCTCTTGACAAGGTATGTCATATCACGCAAGCACCATGCCGATGATACTGTCTCCATGTTCCAGACCAACCATATAACACAACTAACCAATCCTAGCTTAAGTGTGTCCACCCTACAGGTCCGATAACTAGGAAAAGCCGTGTCATCTAGCATTAAGAATTAGTCCATAAAAGAACTAGGGTACTTTTTACGTATTCATATTCTCTACACGTGCAGGTGAGCTTTTCCCTAAATCACGCATTTAGAAATCACTGCAGTTATAGCATAGAGAATACGAATCAATAATGTATGAATCAGATATACATATGTATAAATACATTGTCACATGTATAAATACATTGCCTTTTGGGCATATATCCAACAGTTTCCCACTTGCACAAACTGGCAATGTTTAGTTTGTATAAGTTTAACATCTATATCGATGTTCGGTGTTTCTCATGCTCACCCTTCTGTGGTTGACATTTGTCTGTTTAGTTCCTAATGGTGACTATGTGAACTTTATGTTTCTTATGCAAAAAGATACACATATTTTCATGCATAACCTCAATTGATCATATGATCACTTGTAGCCTGGTTATTCTAGGTGAAACCCTGGAACCTTTAATAAGAATACAATTTCATTGTTTTACCAATTAGTTGCCTTCTTCGTAAAGAACCACACCTAGACATCCCTTCATCATGGAAGCTTTGCGCTCCCACTGTCTTTGCCACTTGTTGCAGATTTCGTAATATAGCCTCAATGTTTTACATAAACATACCCATCATTTGTGATGCACAAAATTTAGAAAATTCTGTCATCTAATCCTTGTCTTAACCTTTATATTTATCTCATAAGATTTTCCAATGCAACTCTTACATTATGAGTATTTCTCACTTTTGAAGCAACTTCTTCAAAATAGACCTTATGGAGAATACTCATCTTAATTGGAGTCAATTGATCTTTTAGTAAATTCAACTTGTCAACAATCAAGTTTGACTATTTTGTTTTAATCTTAAAATTTCACATTTTAAGAAATTCCTTTATGATTAAGATTTCAAATCAATTGATCATGCTCACCACCGTACGAAACAGCCATGGTTCTCGCACATGAATTTCCTTAAACTTTATGAGAATTTTTATTCTCACGTATTTTTGAATAATATTCAAAACACCCTCAATGAAATTTCCGCAACATCATATCTCATCCTTATATGGAAACTTCCATATGTGATGTGATGAATATGTTCCAAACATGTATGTTATTAATTACCTTTAATAACACTACACATTGTATCAAAACAAAACAATCTGTAAAATTACATTATTCAAACTCGAATAATATAACTAAGCTCCCACTGATTTAAATGAAACTATGACTTTCCTTTATTTCTTTGAAACTCAAAACAAAACTTTGTTTCTCGTTTCCTTCTTTTAATATCATTTATTTGTCCTAGACAAATATGTTCCTTTTATGATTTGATTTATATTCAATTAACAAAAGACCCTCGAGCTGTACTAAGTACACAACCTCGATCCATCTTTCCTTTTGAAAAGGAATATGTCTTTGTCAATATCTCATATAAACTTCCTATCATAAAACTTTCCTTTGATCAACACAACTTTGCGATCATCTTTTCATCTAATAAAAAGATCCTTATTGAGTTTCTCATAACTCAACAATAATGATATTAATTTCTAAATGACATCTAAGTCATAATCTATTGGGATCTTATTCTAGCACAATCCTTTCTTTATTTTGTTTTGACATATGAAGTTTCCTAGAAACTCATATGTGTCGGCCCGGTGAATACCAGGGTGCACAGGGCCATGTCCTCCACGACCCTCGACACTCGGTGGCCAATTTCCACTAAGGACCAAGCCTACGGCTTGGAGAGACTCGCGAGGCAAAACACCTCGCGGGGTCTCTAGAGGCAGCGGAGGCCTATGGAGGCCCTATCCACCGCTGGCCCCTCTTCAAGGTGATCTCCCCTGGAGGGAGGTCAACGCCAAATCCTCCACAGGGCACCCTAGACCTCGTGGGGATTGCTTCACTGCAAAGCAACCTCTGCAGAGCGCACATGGAATCTGCAGCGGCCGCAGAGTGACGCGCGCCTCTGCGCGCGGTGACGACGACGCCGCAGTTGCCATTCTGGTGATTAAAGGAGTCAACAAAGCTGCGCCACGCGCGCCGGACTACAAGAACTTCCTCTTTGGTGATAAGGGGACCGGCCGGCGCTACGCTCCAAGGCTGACGTCACCGTGGGCGCCCCCACGTTCCTCTGCAGCCCCAGCTGGCCATCCTGTATGGACGGTGGTTTCTCTGCCACAGGCATCAGCTTTACGCCCATGGACCGCGTCCATGGATAGCTGGGCTGCGGTGCACCGTGCTCCCCCTTCTGTCGCCATGTGGTAGCCCTTCCGCGGCGCAAGCGCAGGGAAGAGGCCCGTGGTGCCTATAAAAGGAGGAGGTGCACCACCGTAGCAAAGGATCGCATTCTCATTCTAGCATAGCTATTCACGTGCAAGGAGAAAGAACCACAGTTCCCCTCCCTTGTGCACACCACTGCCAAAAGAGAGCCCTCGGCAAGCTCATTGTACTGTAACCTCCATAAGCAGTGCAATACAGACAAGCAGGAGTAGCAGTGTTACCTCCACACGAGGGCCGTGAACCTAGGTACGGGCTGGTGTCCATCTCTGCCGTGATGTCCCTCCTCATGTTCGACGAGCACCGTCGCCGTGCAGGTTGAGGGTTGTTTGACTAACGTGTTCAGCCCCTTACACGAACTCTCTTCGTGAGCTTGACTATCCCTGTTTCGTGGAAGTCATTCTCCGACAATTGGCGCGCCAGGTAGGGGGCTGAGGCGCGTCTTCAACCTTCACCGACCTCTGCACCATGGCGGACACTCGCGCAGCTCGCGCCACCCGGCGGGCGTCAGGCAGGGCTACAACCGAGCCCGCTGCCAATGCCACCAACCCACGCGGCCGTCCACGTGCCAGCCGTGCTTCGGGGCGCAACACCACTGAGCCGCGTGTGGAGCACCCCGAGGACGACGACGGCCACCAAGACGACCGCTTCGACGAAGACGTCGACCACGGGCACGGCGAGGAGCTGAGTCCTCACATCCGTCCCAGCGCCATAGCGCCTCCACTCTTGGGCGTCCAGCGCCCAGTCCGAACACCGCGCTGCTCATGGCCGCGGAGCTCTTCCGCTACCGCCCCACTGCCGAAGCGCACGACAACTGGCTCGGCTGTCTCCAGCACCTCGTCGACATCGCGGCTGCGCCGCGCGCAGCTCCAGCGACGTCGCGCTCTCTGGTGCACCACAACTCCGGACGTGCAGGGACTGCCGCGCATGGCGCACCTCCGCCGCCGCCTCCGCCAGGTCCGCCTCCAGCTGCGGCCAACAAGGCTGCCTCCCACGCGTCTTCGCCGCGCGATTGCCAAATCGTGCAGCGGACTCCTCCAGACGCGAGGGTGGAAATGGAGCGCCAGAAGGACCTCCAGAAGCGCATCGTCGAGGAGATCGGCCAAGCGGGGCGGCAGAACTGCTGAGCTCTTCAGGGCGGCATTGCCTCGTACGCCACGGGATGCGCGGCCTTCACCCGCAACCTGCGTCACATTGTCTGGCCACAGAAGTTCAGGCCTGACCTGCCCAAGGGCTACGATGGCACAAACAACCCCATCGAGTTCCTGCAGCTCTACACCACCTCCATCCAGGTTGCGGGGGAGACGACAAGGTCATGGCCAACTGGTTCTCCCACGCCCTCAAGGATTCTGCCTTGTCGTGGCTCCTGAACCTCCCCGAGGATTCCATCGACTCGTGGGAGGAGCTCTGCCAGCAGTTCGTCGCAAACTTCAAGGGCACGTACGAGCGCACCCTCACCTACAACGACCTGCGTGCGGTGCGCCAGATGCCTGGCGAGACCCTCCGCAAGTACATCCAGCGCTTCAGCCAGGTCCGCAATAAGATTCCGAACATCCCGGACACGCACGTCATCGCTGCCTTCAGAGAGGGCGTCACCAACCACAGGATGCTCGAGAAGCTCGGCATCCACGATACCCTCTCCTCCGTGGTGAAGCTCTTCAACATTGCCGACAAGTGCGCCAAGGCCGAGAAGGCCTCCTCTTCATCAAAGTGGGCTCGGCAGACGACCCTGCCGAGGGATCCAAGGCCCAGAAGAGGCGTGATGAGACAAAGCGCAAGCCTACAGCTGTTCTGGCAGCCGAGCCCAACGCCAAGCAGCTTCGCGAGGACTCTCCTGAGGCCACCGAGAAAAAGGTGGACAACCGCCCGTTCTGCATCTACCACAACAGGCGCGGCCATGCGACAGAGAACTGCTACGACCTCAAGCAGTTTAGCAAGAAGCGCGAGCAAGAAGAAGGCAGCGGTGGCCGCGGCAGGGGCCGTGGTTACCGCAAGGGTGGACTCAAAGGCAACTACCAGAAGCCACAGGGGACTCAGGCGAACGCCGCCGAGAAAAACAACAACCTCCCCGACGAAGAGCCCGGGGGCTATCAGGCCCCTAGGGGTGCCATGGCATGCATCCTCGGCGGATCCCAAGCGCCCAAGTCGAACAATCAGTTCAAGCAGTTCGCTCGCGAGCTCAATGCAGCGCTTCCCGGGGTCGAGACGTCCTGCCCCCTCAAGTGGTCCCAGTACACCATCGCCTTCGACACCAAGGATCACCCCAAGTCGACCAAGACTGTGGGCACCCTCCCGTTGGTATGCACCCCCACCATCAACAACATCGCCGTCGGCAAGACGGTCATTGATGGGGGTGCAGGGCTGAACGTCATCTCTGTCGAGACACTTCAAGTGCCCTACGAGTGGCTCATGCCCTCCAGGCCCTTCACCGGGGTCACCAGCGGCTCAATCTCGCCTCTGCGGCAAGTGAGGCTCGCAGTCTGTAATATCCCAAAATTATTAACAAGTATTATTAATTTCAAAAATGAGAGCCAACAAAAACTTTTGTTAAATTATGTGTGTTGATCTCATATTCTTGCTTGTGTTGTTTAATTCTTCTTGTTTGTGTGTTGCTTGCTCTAATTGAGAACATAAAGAAAAGAAGAGGAATAAAATAAAAGCAAAACAAGAAAAATAAATGTGGCAAGTGCCACACAAATTCTCCAAGTGAGGATCTCATTTTGTTTCCAACAAAATTTAGTGGAGTGGTAGTACAAACCCTCCCATTTCATCCTTACTACTTATCTCTCTCAAATAAATATTTTGAACTAGTTTTAAAATTCTAAAGTAAATTAAATAGAAATAAAACCAAATTTCCATAATTAAAACCTTATGAAAGAAAATGTTTCAAAACATTTTATTATTTTATGCCAATTTTTGTGGAGCTTCTGTACATTATGAGAAGACCCCACAAATTTTGCCAAATTTTTATAAATTGATTTAGTGCCTCAAATTAAATCAAGAAGTGCTTCTGGATTTAAACAGAAGGACTAAAAAGTAAATAAGAAAAAGAAGAAGGAAGTTTGGCAGCAGAGAGGAGGCAGGGGGCTATCTGCAAAAGTGTCATCCCCTACCTCTCTCCCTAGCTCGCTGTAGCCGCCGTGTCGCCGTGGTCGTCGACGCCGCGCCAGGCCCCCCAGGACCCCCCTCTCCAGCTCGCTCCGAACCTCTGCGTCCACTGCCCCGCAGAGGAGAGGAGTTAAGCGCCACCCCCTCTCCTACGCTGCCCTGTCCCCCATTTCTCCGTCGTGGATGAACGGACGGCGCCGGCCAAAATTCGTCCCACCCGCTGCACGCCGACACGCATCCGTCGCCACAGCTGCTCCCAGCTCACTCCCGGACCCCCCAGACCTCTCACCCTTGCGCTGCTTGCACGCGTCGCCGTTGAATCGGGAAAATCTCGCCGGAGGCTCCATGGACGCTGTCCACGCGCTCCGTCCACGATACGCCGCCCCTGCCCTATTTAACCACCCCGAGCCTCGCCACAGGCACCACACCGCACCACCACCACTCCACTCCCCTCTGTGCCCCTCCAGGAGGGCGTGCTCGCTGCCGCGTCGGCCTCGCCGTGTCCGAGGTAGAAGGCGACCGTGGCCACGCCGTTGGGCTGCCCCATTTCCTTCCCAAACCCCTGCACCATGTTGCTCTCTCTCCCCGCACTCACCCCATCCCTTTTTCCCCTTTGATTAGTGCCCAGACGCGACCGTTGGACCTCGCCGGAGTTGCTGCCCGTGGCCGTGGAAGAGCGAGAGCGCGCCGCCGACGAACCAGCCCACCCCAGCAAGTGTAACTCGGCCAGAAGCTTCCCACACGCCACCGCCGTCGATCTGCATCATCTCCGCGACCTCCCGAGCCCCCTAGGTGAGAGATCCTTCCACCCCGCCGTCGCCGGCGCGCAGCGCCGCCGATTTTAGGTCGCCGCCGATGCTTTTGATCGTGGACCGTTGGATCTCGATCCAACGGGCGCGTACCGCTTCGGTTAAATGAAAGAGAGAGAGAGACTGACGGGCGGCCCCGCTCGTCAGGATTTTATTAATTTCCAACCGCACACTGTGTCACTGACACGTAGGTCCCACCTGTCATAGCTTTCAACATTATCCAGAAATCAATTAAATTCAAATTCAAACTTCTCTGTCAAGACAGTACTGGATCCAACTTTGAAATTCAATATCTCGAGATTTAGGAATCCAAATAAATCAAACTCAATTGTTCTGGAAAGCTTATAAAAATGTTTAACTAACCCAATTGATTCATGTCATTTAATTAAATAGATAAAAAGTGTTATTAAAAATACTACAGAAGGTTTAAAATCTAAACTTGTTTGTTTCTGATACTCTGTTAGTCCAAATAATTCCAAACCAATTTTTCTAGCTTAGTACTGCCTTGTATTAGCTCCCCTAATTTTGGTAGAATTAATTAAGCATTATTAATTGTTGACTTTAAGATAAACCCTTCTGGACTAAAACAAACAAATATATTTATTGGTTGACCCAAATGGGTTAGGACCAATTTTGTTAGCTCACATATAGCCATGTTTACTTACCCCTAAAAGGATTTAATTTTTGGAACTACAGAACATATTTGGTAACCAAAACTTGATTATTAAGCTACTGGATTCAAACCAATGTGTAGGGAGTTTGGTAACTCCAAATGATCCAATTCAAATTGGGTTGTCTTCTACACATCAGTAGCTTTCTATAGAAATTTAGTTTGTATTTTTGTGACCAACAGAACTCAAGTTGTGGAATTAAACATGTTTAACAAGTTTCTGCCATATTTTGGACTTAACAAATAATGTTTAATTCAATTATTTTGAAATTAAATTGTATTGTTGATGAATGCAGTGGCTATTTAGAGCATTTAGGATTGTAATGATGTGATGTTGTTTGAGTAGTTTAGTGATTGCTTGTATTTGTTTGTTTATCGATTAGACGAGAACGTTGCTGGATTTATCGAGGAGGGGAATTTTTGAACCTGAAGATCAAGATCAAGCCACTTTGCCGAGCAAGGCAAGCTACTCTCTGAGCTTGCACCTAAATATATATGCATCTACTTTGATCAAATGATTTACTCTTAAAACCAATGGTTTACAAAACCTTTTCAAAAAGTGTATGGAAATTATTTTGCCACCCTATGTAGTAGTTATATAAACTTTAGGATGGAAAACAATGTTGTTTATTCAAAACTCCTTTGGAAATACTTGTGTGGTTATGGAATACCGAGATGTCGGTATTGAAGTGGAGAAATGGAGGATGATGATGTTTATGAAAAATGCACAGTGTCCTAGTACTATGACAACCAATCTTAATCTGTGCGACCACATTTACCCCCATATGGGAACGGGGCTTAGTCATATAATTTGCTCTTATTAGTATGGGATACCTCATCGACGGAGATGACTCCGTTATGCATGAGGGGATGGTTTGTGAACTCCCCTGACCTGGGTCCTCGCTCAAACTCTATGGAAAGATAAGGAGGAGGATTGAAGACTTCATAAATGTGGTCGCCGGGAAAAACATATGAGTCCTCACACTTAGGGTTGCCGACGGGGACCGGACTGAGTGTTGGTGGGAATTATCATATGGGTAGGATCCTATACTAGCATGAGCAAAGGAGAGGCTAGGGTCGGTGGCTCAACTTCGCATACACCTTGTATGGCGGGACGTGGCTGACACGATGAGTTACCGGATGGATGTGGGATAAAAGCGTGCTACCTCTGCAGAGGGTCAAAACTATTCGAATAGCCGAGTCCTCGGATATGGACAATTGGGAAGCTGTCCTAAGATCATGTGCAAGTTTTTGGAAAAGCTTTTAAGTTTAAAGAACTGAAAATGGTGATGGTGTTAAACAACTATACCAAATGGAGTGGTATGAGTTGTGGGAATAAATGGACCATGGTGAGCCCTGGTCAGGAAAAGGAGAAGTTTTTGGAGAAACAAAAGAGATGGTGACTTCTTTTAAAAACAGTTATAAAACTCTTCTTACCTTTTTCAATAAAGATATAGAGATGTTTTAAAAAATAAAAGTTGTAAGTTAAAAAAAACTAGTGCATACTCATGTTGGGGTAGTTTGCGAGTACATTCAAATGTACTCATATTGGTTTCGTCCCTGGCTATTGTCCTAGCCAGACTACGAGGAGGAGCACTACGCCGAGCAGGAGTATGGTGACTTCTATGCGAACTAAGGATCTCCACAAGTCAGCTGCCTGTCGGGTCGTCGTCGTTAGAATATGATGTCTACTACGCCGTAGCTTCCGCTGATATTTTGGTTTGGCCCATGAAGGCACCTATGTAAGAACTTGGTCTAAATGACCATTTATGTAAGACTTTTTATTCGGTACTGTAATGGATGTAAACTTTGGTATCCAATTCGGATTATGTGCAACGACAGACTGATCACGGGATCGTTGTGTTAAGCATAATCGGGTATTTCGGACAGCTAGTCCGGGGTCCCCACAGACTTGGTATCAGAGCCATCCTGACTTTAGGAAACCTTAGTTAGCATGGTCGTTTGTCAAATGTTACAAAAAGATGAATTTCTAAAAGAAAGGAAAGAAGTATTTTTGAAAACTGCTTATCTCCAATCCTCTTACTTATACAAAATTTTACTCTCATTAAATATTATATTTTCTTTGTATCCTTAAAATTGTGCACACTTCTCATTAAACTTAAATTTGACTCACTTGTTGCCCACTACATTAAAATTTTGGTACCCTTATCATCCACTAACTTAAAACTTGCTTAAAAATTTGTAGATGGCACTCCACTGGACCGAGTTCGTTCAGCTTGAGAAGGATAGCAAGCTGACGTTCGAGAGTGACTTGTTCGAGTTGACCAAGCTGTTAGGTCGCCCCGCTCCAGAGTTTGAGGGAGCTCAGATTGATGTTCACGGTGTCGGAAGGCTGAGCTGGCTCATCAGGTCGTCAGTTCGCAGGAACATCAAGTCTCCCAGTTCCAGGACGCTCGTCTTCACCACCAAGGAGGCCACCTGGGTTGACGGTCTCTGTACTGCTACACAGAGGATGCTAGCCCGACTTTGTGAGGAGCACAAGGCGGAGTTAGTAGACTCCCGTTTCCGGTTCTACGGGAGGCGCAACTGCGATGGACACCCTACTCCTTCCCCTTGCCACCCGATGTTTGGGAGCTACATCATGGACATGGAGCTCTTACTTCAGCACACTCAGGATGATCTGTTGCGCACTAGGATTCAGCTTCGCTTTGACCGCGAGTCGCTCGTTGAGCTTCGCGAGAGTGAGGAGAAGCTGCTGGAGGAGAAGGTCGCTCTTCTCGGAAGAGGGCCCAGCTGAGGAGGACCATCTGAAGCTCCGCAAAAGGTGGCGGAGCAGGACCAGCTGATCGAGGATCTAGAGCACCATACTGACGAGATGGAGGAGGAGGGCGATGATCTCCGCAAGGAGAACAACGCTTTCCTCAGTGACGATGATGACTTTGTGGAGGAGATGGACTGTGAGGAGGAGATGATGAGGAGGAGTTAGTTGACGAGGAGGAGGAGCCACTCGAGGCAGTTCTCGAGGACGAGGAGGAGGATCCCGAGGAGCCACTCTACCAGTCAGATGCTGACGTGTTAGAGCTGGAGGTTCCACCTCAGTAGGCGAGTGACTTGATCACTACCGCAGGATTAGGTTGAACCCTATCACTAGTCGAGTAGAAGTAGTGGTTCTTTTGGAAACCAGATGCTATGTATCTTAGATGTAAGGTGATGTTGTAAGCTTGAGGTTGTAAGCTTGATGTTGTTGTGAACTCCTTGATGTGATGTTTGTGAAATATAAGTATGTTTGTCTTGTTAGATCTGTGTAAATATTTTCATATAATCCTTAAATTAATCAACCACTTGCGAAATCGTCTTTCCCTTAGTCGAACTTTTCTTGCCTTGCCTCTTATACCCGGTGTGCTTCAGGATGCCGCCCCGTCGCAGCAATGCGGAGGATCAGGATCAGCACCACCACCGGACCCAACCCCCCCCAACTTCTCGCGCTTATCATGGAGGAACGTGAAAATGCCCGGCAGAGCGCCAGCTCATCTCGCTGCCTTACAACAACTCGCAGCCGCTTACAACAACAACAACAACAACAACAACAATGGTGGTAATGGCAATGGCAATGAGAACCAGCGATCCACCTTAGGCGATTTCCAGAAGACCAACCCACCTACCTTCTCCAAGGGACTTCACCCGCTGGAGGCCGATGATTGGCTTCGCACCATCGACAACAATCTTCAAGTTGCTGCTGTGGGAGAAAATGAAAAGTGTTGTATGCAACCCACTATCTCGCTGGACCTGCAAGAGCTTGGTGGGAAACTACCAAGACTCTCCAGCAGCTGATCATGTCATCAACTGGGCTGAGTTCCAGGAGAAATTCCGCAAGAAGCACATTCCCTATGGACTCATTGAAAGGAAGAAGGATGAGTTCCGCAAGCTGAGGCAGGGAAGTAGAGATGTGGTCGGTTATCTTGAGGAGTTTACCGACTTATCTCGGTATGCTCCTGATGACACCGACAAAGAAGAGAAGAAGATGGAGCGTTTCATGAGTGGACTTCATGATGAACTGCAGTGTGCTCTGGTTATCCATGACTTCCGTGATCTGGAGTCACTTGTGGACAAAGCCATCCAGCTAGAAACCAAGCGCAAGTCTATGTTTGAAGGTCGCAAGAGGAGGATGAATGCTCAGGAAGGTTCGAGCAGTCAGAAGCCTCGTATCTTTCAGCAAAACCCCAAACCTGCCTATCGACCACCCCAAGCTCCACGCCCCAATTTCCCTAACCGCCCAAACAACTTCAACCGCCCCAATGACAATAACCGTCCCAGAGGAAACTTCAACAACTTCAACCCCAATGCCAATGTTGTCTGCTTTGAATGTGGCAACAAAGGTCACTACTCCAGGAATGCCCCAATCCCAAGAGGAATGTTCAGCGCCCCAATGCCCGGCACCGAACAATGGTCAAGGCCGCAATGGAAATGGTAATGGCAAGAATGCCGCACCCCGCGGAAATGCTGCTGTTGTCAAGGGTCGTCTGCACCACATCAATGCTGAAGAAGCTCAGGATGCGCCAGATGTTGTGCTGGGTACGTTCCTTGTCAACTCAGTACCTGCAACTGTTCTGTTTGATTCTGGTGCAACACATTCATTTGTTACCGAGGAGTTTGTTGCTAAGGGAGGTTTAGTAGAAGGCTTCCTAACTAAAACCTTGAGTATACAAATCCCTGGTTCCACCCTAGAAACCAAGAGATTTTGTCCAAATACTGCCATAGAGATTTCAGGCGAAAAATTTGCAGCCGACCTAATTGTTTTAGGAACCCAAGGCATAGATGTCATACTCGGTATGAATTGGCTAGCCAAGTACCATGGTCGAATTGACTGTGCCAGAAGAGCTGTATCCATCACCACCGACAAAGAAGTAGAAGTGGAGTATGTGTCTGAACCCAATCACTCCCAACCAGGCTGCCATGAGAGCATAGCTCGACCCACCCTAGATGAGATCCGTGTTGTTCACCTATTCCGAGATGTTTTCCCTGAGGAATTACCTGGTATGCCGCCAGACCGGGAAATTGAGTTCATAATTGAGCTTATCCCAGGAACAGCCCCAATATCCCAAAGGCCTTATCGGATGAATCCGGAAGAACTGGTTGAGTTGAAGAAGCAGTTGGCAGATATGCTCAGCAAAGGTCTTGTTCGTCCAAGCGCTTCACCCTGGGGATCACCCATTATTTTTGTGGACAAGAGAGACGGTACCACACGACTGTGTGTGGATTATCGCAGGCTAAATGACGTGACCATTAAAAACAAGTACCCCTTCCCAAGATCGAGGATCTGTTCGATCAGATGAACGGAGCCCGAGTCTTTTCAAAGATCGATCTTCGGACAGGATACCATCAGTTGAAGATCCGAGAGACAGACATTCCCAAGACCGCCTTCACCACTCGTTACGGTTTGTTTGAATACACCGTGATGTCCTTTGGTCTGACCAATGCCCCAGCCTATTTCATGAATCTCATGAACAAGATTTTCATGGAGTACCTCGACAAGTTCGTGGTAGTTTTCCTTGATGACATCCTTATTTATTCCAAGACCGAAGAAGAACATGCTGAACACCTGCGTCTAGTTTTGGAGACCCTCCGAGAGCACCAGCTGTATGCCAAGCTTAGCAAGTGTGAGTTTTGGCTCATGAAGTGGCATTTCTCGGACATATAGTATCTGCTGGAGGAATTTCTGTTGACCCAGAGAAGATCCAAGCCATTATTGACTGGTTATCCCCAACCAGTGTACTGAAATCCGAAGCTTTCTCGGACTCGCCGGTTATTACCGCAAGTTCGTTGAAGGATTTTCCAGTATAGCCAAGCCCTTGACCCAACTGTTGAAGAAGGACAAGAAATTTGAATGGACTCAGAAGTGCGAAGATAGTTTCCAAGAGTTGAAGAAGAGACTAACCTCCACCCCAATCCTGGTTATGCCAGACGTCACCCAGAGTTTCGACGTGTATTGCGATGCATCACGCCTCGGACTTGGTTGCGTTCTGATGCAAGAAGGCAAAGTTGTGTCGTATCTGTCCCGGCAGTTGCGACCGCATGAAGAGAATTACCCAACCCATGACCTGGAATTAGCTGCTGTGTCTTGCTCTTAAAAAGTGGCGTCCCTATCTTGCGGGACATCGCTGTGAGATCTATACGGATCACAAGAGCTTGAAGTATATTTTCACCCAGAAGGAGTTGAACCTGCGACAGAGGAGATGGATGGAATTAATCAAGGATTATGATATTGGAATCCACTATCACCCCGGAAAGGCTAATGTAGTTGCCGATGCCCTTAGTCGCAAACCCTGCACCTGAATGCCCTGATCCAAGCCGAACAACCAGCCTTGTTCAAAGAGTTCGAAGATTTTGGACTAGAACTTGTTAGCCATGGATATCTCGCCAATTTGGAGTTAGCCCCAACCCTGATGGATCAAATCAAAGAAGCCCAAAAAGGTCATGAAAGCATTGAAGGAATTAGGAAGAAGATCTCCCTCGGCAAAGCACCCGGTTTTACCGAAGATGCTGAAGGAGTGCTGAAATTCAATGATCGTATCTGTGTGCCCAATGTCACGGAACTTAAGGAGTTAATCCTGAAGGAAGCCCATGAGACCCCTTATTCAATCCACCCCGGCGGAACCAAAATGTACCAAGACCTTCGAGAAAGATTTTGGTGGCATGGAATGAAACGAGAGATTGGTTCTTTCGTAGCCAAGTGTGATATCTGTCAGCGAGTCAAGGCTGAACATCAGCGACCCGCTGGATTGCTTCAACCTTTGAAAATTCCCGAGTGGAAATGGGATGAGATTGGAATGGATTTTATTACCGGACTTCCAAGATCCAACCGAGGCCATGATTCAATCTGGGTCATCGTTGATCGATTGACCAAGGTTGCTCATTTTATACCTGTCAAGACCACCCATACCGGAGCTCAGTTAGCAGACTTGTATATTTCCAGAATAGTAAGCCTGCATGGTGTGCCTAAGAAGATTGTATCTGATAGAGGTACGCAATTCACCTCAAGATTCTGGAAATCCCTTCATGAAGCCCTCGGAACCAAGTTAGCATTTAGCACAGCTTATCATCCCCAGACCGATGGCCAAACTGAACGAGTGAACCAGATATTGGAGGACATGCTTCGCGCATGTGTTCTATCCTATGGTTCCAAGTGGGAAGATTGTCTTCCGTTTGCAGAGTTCTCATACAACAATAGTTATCAGTCCAGTCTGCAAATGGCCCCTTTTGAAGCCCTTTACGGCAAGAAGTGTCGTACACCCCTGAATTGGTCCGATACCGGAGAGAGCAAATTGTTTGGACCAGATACCCTCCGTGAAGCTGAAGAGCAAGTTCAGCTTATTCGGAACGCCTCAAAACTGCCCAATCCCGTCAGAAGAGTTACGCTGACACCAAGCGCCGTGACCTCACTTTCAGTGTCGGAGATTATGTTTATCTCCGAGTGACACCCTCAAAGGAATGCAGCGTTTCCATGTCAAAGGAAAGTTAGCGCCAAGGTATATTGGACCCTTCAAGATCATCGCTCGTCGAGGAGAAGTATCCTATCAGCTGGAATTGCCACCGGAGTTAGGAGATTATCATGATGTCTTCCACATTTCCTTGCTCCGGAAGTGTCTTGAAGTTCCTGACCAGCCTGATGTTTTCAAAAACATCGACCACCTCTCCATCGACCTGAACCAAGATTTGACTTATCGCGAGAGACCCCTCAAGATTCTCGAAGAAGATGTTCGTGTTACCCGAAGACGTGCGATCAAGTTTTACAAAGTCCAGTGGACTAACCACTCTGAAGAAGAAGCAACTTGGGAACGTGAAGATTATCTTCGAGCGAATTCCCAGGCCTCTTTAGTACCTAAGCCTAGCAAATCTCGGGACGAGATTTATTTTAAGGAGGGAAGGATTGTAACATCCCAAAATTATTAACAAGTATTATTAATTCCAAAAATGAGAGCCAACAAAAACTTTTGTTAAATTATGTGTGTTGATCTCATATTCTTGCTTGTGTTGTTTATTCTTCTTGTTTGTGTGTTGCTTGCTCTAATTGAAACATAAAGAAAAGAAGAGGAATAAAATAAAAGCAAAACAAGAAAAATAAATGTGGCAAGTGCCACACAAATTCTCCAAGTGAGGATCTCATTTTGTTTCCAACAAAATTTAGTGGAGTGGTAGTGCAAACCCTCCCATTTCATCCTTACTACTTATCTCTCTCAAATAATATTTTCAAACTAGTTTTAAAATTCAAAAGTAAACAAATAAAATAAAAAAATTTCCATAATTAAAACCTATAAAAGAAAATGTTTCAAAACATTTTATTATTTTATGCCAATTTTTGTGGAGCTTCTGTACATTATGGGAAGGCCCCACAAATTTTGCCAAATTTTTATAAATTGATTTAGTGCCTCAAATTAAATCAAGAATGCTTCTGGATTTAAACAGAAGGACTAAAAAGTAAATAAGAAAAAGAAGAAGGAAGTTTGGCAGCAGAGAGGAGGCAGGGGGCTTTCTGCAAAAGTGTCATCCCCTACCTCTCTCCCTAGCTCGCTGTAGCCGCCGTGTCGCCGTGGTCGTCGACGCCGCGCCAGGCCCCCCAGGACCCCCCTCTCCAGCTCGCACCGAACCTCTGCGTCCACTGCCCCGCAGAGGAGAGGAGTTAAGCGCCACCCCCTCTCCTACGCTGCCCTGTCCCCCATTTCTCCGCCGTGGATGAACGGACGGCGCCGGCAAAATTCGTCCCACCCGCTGCACACCGACACGCATCCGTCGCCACAGCTGCTCCCAGCTCACTCCCGGACCCCCCAGACCTCTCACCCTTGCGCTGCTTGCACGCGTCGCCGTTGAATCGGGAAAATCTCGCCGGAGGCGCCATGGACGCTGTCCACGCGCTCCGTCCACGATACGCCGCCCCTGCCCTATTTAACCACCCCCGAGCCTCGCCACAGGCACCACACCGCACCACCACCACTCCACTCCCCTCTGTGCCCCTCCAGGAGGGCGTGCTCGCTGCCGCGTCGACCTCGCCGTGTCCGAGGTAGAAGGCGACCGTGGCCACGCCGTTGGGCTGCCCCATTTCCTTCCCAAACCCCTGCACCATGTTGCTCTCTCTCCCCGCACTCACCCCATCCCTTTTTCCCCTTTGATTAGTGCCCAGACGCGACCGTTGGACCTCGCCGGAGTTGCTGCCGTGGCCGTGGAAGAGCGAGAGCGCGCCGCCGACGAACCAGCCCACCCCAGCAAGTGTAACTCGGCCAGAAGCTTCCCACACGCCACCGCCGTCGATCTGCATCATCTCCGCGACCTCCCGAGCCCCCTAGGGAGAGATCCTTCCACCCGCCGTCGCCGGCGCGGCAGCGCCGCCGATTTTAGGTCGCCGCCGATGCTTTTGATCGTGGACCGTTGGATCTCGATCCAACGGCGCGTACCGCTTCGGTTAAATGAAAGAGAGAGAGAGACTGACGGCGGGCCCCGCTCGTCAGGATTTTATTAATTTCCAACCGCACACTGTGTCACTGACACGTAGGTCCCACCTGTCATAGCTTTCAACATTATCCAGAAATCAATTAAATTCAAATTCAAACTTCTCTGTCAAGACAGTACTGGATCCAACTTTGAAATTCAATATCTCGAGATTTAGGAATCCAAATAAATCAAACTCAATTGTTCTGGAAAGCTTATAAAAATGTTTAACAACCCAATTGGATTCATGTCATTTAATTAAATAGATAAAAAGTGTTATTAAAAATACTACAGAAGGTTTAAAATCTAAACTTGTTTGTTTCTGATACTCTGTTAGTCCAAATAATTCCAAACCAATTTTGTTAGCTTAGTACTGCCTTGTTTAGCTCCCCTAATTTTGGTAGAATTAATTAAGCATTATTAATTGTTGACTTTAAGATAAACCCTTTGGACTAAAACAAAAAATATATTTATTGGTTGACCCAAATGGGATAGGACCAATTTTGTTAGCTCACATATAGCCAGGTTTACTTACCCCTAAAAGGATTTAATTTTTGGAACTACAGAACATATTTGGTAACCAAAACTTGATTATTAAGCTACTGGATTCAAACCAATGTGTAGGGAGTTTGGTAACTCCAAATGATCCAATTCAAATTGGGTTGTCTTCTACACATCAGTAGCTTTCTATAGAAATTGAGTTTGTATTTTTGTGACCAACAGAACTCAAGTTGTGGAATTAAACATGTTTAACAAGTTTCTGCCATATTTTGGACTTAAGCAAATAATGTTTAATTCAATTATTTTGAAATTAAATTGTATTGCTTGATGAATGCAGTGGCTATTTAGAGCATTTAGGATTGTAATGATGTGATGTTGTTTGAGTAGATTAGTGATTGCTTGTATTTTTTGTTTATCGATTAGACGAGAACGTTGCTGGATTTATCGAGGAGGGGGAATTTATTGAACCTGAAGATCAAGATCAAGCCCACTTTGCCGAGCAAGGCAAGCTACTCTCTGAGCTTGCACCTAAATATATATGCATCTACTTTGATCAAATGATTTACTCTTAAAACCAATGGTTTACAAAACCTTTTCAAAAAGTGTATGGAAATTATTTTGCCACCCTATGTAGTAGTTATATAAAACTTTAGGATGGAAAACAATGTTGTTTATTCAAAAACTCCTTTGGAAATACTTGTGTGGTTATGGAATACCGAGATGTCGGTATTGAAGTGGAGAAATGGAGGATGATGATGTTTATGAAAAATGCACAGTGTCCTAGTACTATGACAACCAATCTTAATCTGTGCGACCACATTTACCCCCATATGGGAACGGGGCTTAGTCATATAATTTGCTCTTATTAGTATGGGATACCTCATCGACGGAGATGACTCCGTTATGCGTGAGGGGATGTGTTGTGAACTCCCCTGACCTGGGTCCTCGCTCAAACTCTATGGAAAGATAAGGAGGAGGATTGAAGACTTCATAAATGTGGTCGCCGGGAAAAACATATGAGTCCTCACACTTAGGGTTGCCGACGGGGACCGGACTGAGTGTTGGTGGGAATTATCATATGGGTAGGATCCTATACTAGCATGAGCAAAGGAGAGGCTAGGGTCGGTGGCTCAACTTCGCATACACCTTGTATGGCGGGACGTGGCTGACACGATGAGTTACCGGATGGATGTGGGATAAAAGCGTGCTACCTCTGCAGAGGGTCAAAACTATTCGAATAGCCGAGTCCTCGGATATGGACAATTGGGAAGCTGTCCTAAGATCATGTGCAAATTTTTGGAAAAGCTTTTAAGTTTAAAGAACTGAAAATGGTGATGGTGTTAAACAACTATACCAAATGGAGTGGTATGAGTTGTGGGAATAAATGGACCGTGGTGAGCCCTGGTCAGGAAAAGAAGTTTTTGGAGAAACAAAAGAGATGTAGACTTCTTTTAAAAACAGTTATAAAACTCTTCTTACCTTTTTCAATAAAGATATAGAGATGTTTTAAATAAATAAAAGTTGTAAGTTAAAACAAAACTAGTGCATACTCATGTTGGGGTAGTTTGCGAGTACATTCAAATGTACTCATATTGGTTTCGTCCCTGGCTATTGTCCTAGCCAGACTACGAGGAGGAGCACTACGCCGAGCAGGAGTATGGTGACTTCTATGCAAACTAAGGATCTCCACAAGTCAGCTGCCTGTCGGGTCGTCATCGTTAGAATATGATGTCTACTACGCCGTAGCTTCCGCTGATATTTTGGTTTGGCCCATGAAGGCACCTATGTAAGAACTTGGTCTAAATGACCATTTATGTAAGATTTTTTATTCGGTACTGTAATGGATGTAAACTTGGTATCCAATTCAGATTATGTGCAACGACAGACTGATCACGGGATCGTTGTGTTAAGCATAATCGGGTATTTTGGACAGCTAGTCCGGGGTCCCCACACAGTCACCTTCGCACGCAGGAGAACTACCGCACCGAGCTAATTGACTTTGACGTCGCGCACATTGGCCTGCCCTACAACACCATCCTCGGCTACCCCGCCCTCGCGAAGTTCATGGCCGTCACGCACCACGCCTACAACATGGTCAAGATCCCTGGCAGCGGTGGCACCATCACCATCCGTGGTCACATACAGGACGCCACGCGCGCTGTCGAGATCGCATACAAGGCCGCTGCCATGGCATTCCCCGCTGATGAGGACATGGAGCCTCTCGAAGGCCCAAGAAGAAGAAGCAGCTGTTCTCTCAAGAGGAGGCCTCTACAAAGAAGGTGTCGCTGAGCACCAGTGGCTCGGGGCTAAGGGCTCGGGGGTTAGCGTCACCATAGGCACTGGCTTGCCTCCCAAATAGGAAAGCGCGCTCATCGCCTTCCTTCGGGCAAACTCTGACATGTTCGCATGGACCCCGTCAGATATGTCCGGCGTACCAAGGGAGGTGATCGAGCACCACTTAGCCGTGTGTCCAAACACACGCCCTATGAAGCAGAAAGTGCGTAAGCAAGCCCCCGAGAAGCAAGCATTCATCATCAAAGAAGTAGAGAAGCTGAAAGCAGCAGACATCATTCAAGAAGTTTCCCACCCCACTTGGCTCTCCAACGGCGTGGTTGTTCCCAAACCCGCTGGAGGAGGCCGGCTCTGCATCGACTACACTGACGTAAACAAAGCCTGCCCAAGGATCCATACCCCATGCCAAGGATAGACCAGATTGAGGACTCCACCGCCGGCTGTGATCTCCTCTGTTTTCTGGATGCCTTCTCAGGCTACCACCAGATCAAGATGGCCAAGGAAGACGAGGAGAAAGCAGCGTTCCTCACCCCTTGTGGCGTGTATTGCTACACTTGCATGCCTTTTGGCCTGAAGAATGCCGGCGCCACCTTCCAGAGGCTCATGAGGATCGCCTTGGGGGCTCAGATGGGAAGAAATGCAGAAGGCTACATCGACGACATCGTGGTCAAGTCTCACGAGGGAGACACTCTCTTGAAGGATCTCGAGGAAACATTTGTCAGCCTGCGCAAGGTAAACATCAAGCTAAACCCCGCCAAGTGCGTCTTCGGGGTACCTTCAGGCAAGCTCCTCGGGTTCCTCGTGTCCCACCGTGGCATAGAGGCAAACCCTGAAAAGATCAAGGCTATATAAGACATGCAGCCACCTCGCCGCCTCAAGGACATACAGCGCCTAGCAGGATGCATGGCCAGCTTAGGCTGCTTCATCTCCAAATTCGGCGAGAGAGCTCTGCCGTTTTTCAAGATCATGACGAAATCTAGCACCTTCAAGTGGACTCCAGATGCAGACAAGGCATTTGAGGATCTGAAGAAGTACTTGGCTAGCTCACCAGTCATGGTAGCCCCAGGACAGGCGAGCATCTGAAGCTGTACCTAGCAGCCACTCCACAAACCGCAAGTGCCGTCCTGGTGGTTGAAAGAGAAGAGCCAGTCTCCCCAAGAAAAGCACTGCCACACCAAGTCCAGAACCTCCCGACGAGGAAACAGTCTCTCCAGGCCCAGAGCCAGACCCACAGCCTCAAGTCGAGCCCACTACAAGCACCCCTGCCGAGGCCCCTCCGCAGGAAAACCTCGCCAAAGGTCCTGAGGAGCCTCTCAAGGGGCCGACGCAGCAGCACCACCGACGACTCTCGTCGAGCATCCTGTCTACTTCGTCAGTACTGTACTGCGAGATGCTCCGAGCGCTACCCAGTGCAGCAGAAGCACCTCCTCGCGCTCCACATCACCTCCAGGAAGTTACGCCACTACTTCCAGGGCCACCCCATCACGGTGGTCACGTCGTTCCCCCTAGAGCAAATCCTGCGCAATCCCAACGCCACTGATCGCGTCGCAGGATGGAACATCGAGCTGCAACCATTCAACTTGCGCTTTGACCCACAAGAGTCATAAAAGGGAGAGTGCTGGCGGATTTCGTCGCCGAGTGGACAGACCCAACTCCTGAAGAGCCTCGTGAGAAGAAAAACCGCGTCATCTGGAGAGACAATGCCAAGCCACTGGACCATGCAGTTCGACGGAGCTTTTGCCTGCCGCAATGGTGGGGCTGGCGTTGTCCTGACCTCACCAAAAGGTGACAAGCTCTACTATGTCATCCAGTTGTGCTTCACCATAGACAAGACCTCCAACAACATCGCCGAGTATGAAGGCCTCCTCGCTGGGCTCAGAGCCGCAATCGCCCTCGGTGTCAAGCACTTACTCATATAGGGTGATTCCCAGCTCCTGGTTTAACTTCTCCAACAAGAGCTACACGCCTAAAGACGACCACATGGCCGCCTACCTTGAAGAGGTCCGCAAGCTCGAGAAGCACTTCAGAGGCATGGAACTCATGCACATCCCGCGGAAGGAGAACCAGGAGGCAGATGACATCGCCAAGCGAGCATCACGAAGGCAGGCCCAGCCGGCCGGCGTCTTTGAAGAGAGACTCTCCAAGTCATCCATAAACAGCCACAAGAAGCAGCAGCCACAAGCGCAGACGAAGTACTCCCACCACCACCTGTAGGTGGGCACCCAACTGCGGTTCATCCTCAGGGGAGCGTCTGCTGCTGGCTATGGTGCATCAAGAGACAGGTTGGGTCGACGAACTCAGGACTACTTGCTGAAGGGAGTCCTTCCCGAGGAAACGCGGAGCGGAACGAGTGGCTCGACAAGCCAAGTCATACTACATCCTCGAGGGAGACCTATATCGCACGCGCCCAAATGGAATTGCACTTAAGTGCGTTCCCCTCGAGGAAGGCCGCATGTTGATCAGAGACATCCACAACGGAGAGTGTGGCCCCATTCCTGCACGCACCCTGGCAGGCAAGGTCTTCAAGAGCGGATTCTACTGGCCCCAAGTTCTTCAAGACGCTACTACCATGTCCAGTCTTGCGATGCGTGCCAGTTCCACGCCAAGCAAGTCCATCAGCCTACACAGGGCTCCAAACCATCCCGCTCTCATGGCCTTTCGAGGTCTGGGGGCTACACATCATGGGACCCTTCCCGAGATCGCAAGGGGGCTACCGTTTCCTCTTCGTCACCGTCGACAAGTTCACCAAATGGGCAGAGGTAGAAGCAGTGTGCAGCATACCGGCCAGAGCAGCAGTAAAATTCATCAGAGGCCTGGTCTGCCATTTTGGCGTGCCAAATCGCATCATCACCGACAATGGCTCACATTTCACCAGCGGCATCTTCAGGGCCTACTGCGAGCCTCGGCACCAAGCTTCCTTCGCCTCGGTGGTTCACCCTCAGAGCAATGGCTAAGCTGAGCGAGCAAATGCTGAGGTCCTCAAGGGCCTCAAAACAAGAGGCTTCAATCGCCTCAAGGGCTACGGCAAGGGCTGGATAGACGACTCCCTTCTTGCTTTGGTCCATCCGCACGAACCCCACGAAGCCCACTGGTGAGACGCCATTTGCCCTCGTATATGGAGCTGAAGCAGTCCTCCCACAGAGATCAAGCACGGATCCGCACGGGTCCTCGCCTTCAACGAGGATGATCAAGCAGACCTCCACAACGACGACCTGCTACTCCTTGACGGGTTGCGCCGCCGTGCCGCCCTCAGGGCAGCAAAGTACCAGCAAGACCACGACGCTACCACAGCCGCCACATACGTCCACGCACTCTCGAGACAGGCGACCTCGTCCTCAGGAGAATCCTCTCCAGGGAAGGTCTCCACAAGCTCTCGCCCATGTGGAAGGCCCCACAGGGTCGCACACATCGCCAGGCCCGGCGCGGTACGCCTCGAAATGGAGGAAGGCATCCCGGTCAAGAATCCATGGAACATCCGCGCACCTACGCAAGTTCTACCCGTGATCATAGTCACGCCAGACATTTTTTGTCTCTAGAGGGAAGCACACAAATTCACCTCCAAGCTTCAAAAAAACTTCTCCCCCCGAGGGCCATCCCCTCTGAGCTCTCTGATAACGTGCCACCGCAGGCCGTGAAGAGTCTCAGCACTGAATGTGGTCCCCATGCCTCGACATGGAAAAACTTTCCCTTGGCAAACCCCAAGTGTAATGAACTATTTCGTTTCTCAATGAAACTACGCGCTGCGGCGCCGCTATGTAACATTTTGGTGGTGAGTTTTATCTTCTATCACTTTTTTTGGCTCATTTGTGCTCATATTTTCCCATGCGCACCTTGCGAGCGGGGGCTGAGTACGGTGCATGTGCCTCAAGAGCACCCCAGCAGCACTGCAAAATCCAAGGGATCCGAGCTCTAACACCTGAGCATGGCTCACGCTGTTAAACTCACCAAAGAGCTCTGGCTCAAGGGCTTGCTCCCGAGCACGCCACCACACCAAAGGACCTTGGTACTTACTCTCCTCGCGAGATACATCATGAGGAAACCTATAAGCGCACGTGATTTGTTATCATCGTGTATCGGCTTTGGTTTTGCCTCTAACCTACACAGGGAACAAGAGTCCCCCCAAGCTCGTGAAGCTACGCTGACCTCAAGAGGGAATCGCACCATCAGGAAACCAACACCCTCCACGAGGCCTCAAAACCTCGCGAAGCTAAGTCTAGCACTCACGCGTTAGGTCTTTCATCTCTCTCACGAGCGCCTGTGGCCCCTGGGCGGACTTTTCCCTCTCGCGCTCATGGACGGCTTGTGTGTCAAGGGGGGCCCTCGAGCACCGCTCCGAGAGCCCTTACCTCTCTAAGCCTAATCCCCCTCGGCCTTGCTGAGTCATAGCTCCGGCATACCGCAGCGGCGGAGTCATAGCGCGAAGAGATGGGTCCAAAACGAATAGAGTGAAAAAGACATGAAGCAGGAGCAAAAGGCCCTTCGAGGGACACACGCATAGTAGCATAGATTTAAATGTATTACAAGCCATAAAGAAAGGACACAAGTCTTTAAACAAGATAAATAAATGCGCCTCAGGCACGTGTTGTCGCAGGAGCAGCTCAGGCAGAGAAGTCGCCATCATCATCCTCCACGTCAGCCTCATCCTCCGGCGTTTCTTCCACCTCTGGAAGCGGCGGTAGTAGTCCTCGACCTCCTCTCGCGAACCGAGTTGGAAATATCCACGGCTTGGTTCCCCTCGAGGGGCTCGGTCACGGTGCTGTAGTCAAAGCCAGGATGGAGGCGCTGGAGGTTGGCGAAGACGCGATCAATCGCCACCGTCAAGAGCCCGCTGTCGGGGGAATACTTTCTGGATTAACCCGCGGCCCAGTGTGACTTAACTTACTCGCACGGATGAAGGCCCACTTGGGAACAAGCCCAATATTGAACCGCCATAAGGAAAAGATCTAGAAGACAAATCCCGGAGGATGTGAAGACCAAATAGTCTCCGAGTAGGCCTCTGTGGATGTATTCCTTATGGGGAAGATTCCTTTTGTAACCTAGCGAGCCTCTGTGTATATAAAGAGGACTCGCAGGACTTAGAGCGGGTTAAGCTATCAAGCCCCAAACCCTAGCTTATACGGCGAGTACCAGATCGGATCGCCTCCATTGTAACACCTCGATTATCATATCAACTAGCTGGTGGCCCGCGCAATTTGCCCGGCTAGATGATAAAACGCTTCACATCACATTTTATAACTGGGAAATGTGAGGCTTCAAAGTAATGTTAATTGATGCATGTGCGAGAACTTGCTTGAGGCAAGTTGTTAGGACGGTGGTTGTACCCCAACACTTCAGAGTTCAATCTCAGGTTTTTCACATTGATGTTTCTCATTTAGGCGGAATATTCTTCAGTGGGAGGTGACGTTCCCGTCGACAGCGAGTCCCCCCGAGTGACTTCGTGAATTTCAAAACTCGAGCCGCCGGCTCGGTACTTTAGAGGTGCTTATAGGGTAGAGCGTGCGTGCGTTCATAGACATGGGTGTGTGCACGTGTATGCGAGAGTTTGTGTATGTACTTTGTTTTGAAGAAAACAAATGATGCACGTGCGCACTCTACCCTTGAACTCTATTTTTTTCCTTACGCTCCTTCAATTGAAGGTGACTACCTAATTTCTGCTCCTTCTCAATCAATCGCTAGTACTATAATACTCAAGTGGAATAATTTTATATATTGTAGCTATGAAAGCACAAAATGAACCTATATATTATGAGATTGACTTTAGTATATAGGACAAATCTATTTATTCAATTTATATAGAACATGTTAGATGGCTGGCTCTATTCCGCCTCCGCCTCAAGAATGATGTATCATATTTTGATTACACGGAAATAAAGCTACTGGCATGCAGTCCATTTACCGATATTCTATTGTGATGTGTTATATAATCATCATTTGCTGAAAAAGGATCAATTGGCTGTCAAAATGAAAACAAATGACATATATAAAGAAAAAGCTACATGACGTGACAAAGTTAAGATCTCTTAGTGGTTGTTTTGAGCAGAGATAGCATCACCAAACAGTCCGTGACAACGTAGAGAAAGTATACAACATAAAACAAAGCAGTTAGCTATACACCTATATGCAAGTAAGGAAAAAAGAAACCATATAAACTGAATCCACTAGATCACAAATATAGAAAGTATGTGAGGAGCACTAATTATATACGTTGATAGCTAGCTATGGCTCTCTGCAATAATTAAGCCAAAACATACTTGTGAGTGTTATATAATCATCATTTGCTGAAAAAGGATCAATTGGCTGTCAAAATGAAAAACAAATGACATATATAAAGAAAAAGCTACATGACGTGACAAAGTTAAGATCTCTTAGTGGTTGTTTTGAGCAGAGATAGCATCACCAAACAGTCCGTGACAACGTAGAGAAAGTATACAACATAAAACAAAGCAGTTAGCTATACACCTATATGCAAGTAAGGGAAAAAAGAAACCATATAAACTGAATCCACTAGATCACAAATATAGAAAGTATGTGAGAGCACTAATTATATACGTGATAGCTAGCTATGGCTCTCTGCAATAATTAAGCCAATAACATACATGAAGCATGCATCAACAAACATGACATCAGAGAGTCGGGAACTCAGATTCTGTCCATTATTCAGATTAAGAGACATAAATACTTGAATCGTGAATATAAGTAGATCGGGACATGAGGAGTATATACGCAGTTACCAACAAAATTTCTCATGCGTACCACACAATTTGACGGTGGATAATGAATTGATGATTCCGCCGGCGTCTCGACGTGTCATCAACCTGTAGCCATCCTAACCTCCTGGCCAAAAATATACATCTAGCAGCACCGATTTTGGTAGCTCCCTGCAACAAAACACATGAAGCATTAGAAAAGCAAGCAAAACTACCCCTACAAAATTAACTCTCGTTTTTTAAATACTAATAAAGAACATAAGTCATAAGTGAGAAAACGAAAAGAGATGTATATGATTCTTATAGCCCAAAGTATGCAGCAAATCCTAAGTAAATATACTTTAAAATTTTGACTAATGAAGACAAAACATCAGTTCTTTATGTGCTTGCTATTTGGTGCATTTGTTGGCATCAAGTTTCTGTCATATTAACAATTCAAGATAAATTTAAAGCCTGCTCTTAAAATTCAGGCCTCCAAGTAATTTAAGCTTCATTCTACTCATCTCTACTACTCATTCTAATGATGTCTATGTTGAGAACAATTTCAGGATAAAAATATAGACGTATCATTGAGAAGAATGTTCAGCATTTTTTCCTATTCTTGATGTATAATACGCCAAACCCAACAATATTAATCTGTTGAGTTAATCTCTTTTATCATTTATTATGCTAATCAATCCATTATAAGTATCAATTGATAGATTGAAACAGTAGATTTATATCATTCTTGCCATATGTTAGGTCTTTATTATAACGTTATTTGGTTTAATATGTCTCTCTAATAGAGTTAATATGCACTAATTTTTTTTTACCATAAACTGTACGGAAAATCCCTACAGTGTCAAAACTTTTTATAGAATTTAAAGGAATGGAGTATTTACAATGTAATATATACAAAGACGTGATTGTAGCTAAAGTTTTGCACCTTGACAATTAAAATTTTGAATTTGGTACATATGAATCTATAAACCATATCGTTACATTTTTGGTATAATATTTAATTTCTACTTCGTGCTTCATATCAAAGTAAATTTCATATATGAATCCAACTACAAATTTAAAATCCCGATTTATTCACAAATTTTGTATATATTGATTTCATCACGGCGTGCTTTGGCTAAATCATGCAAAGAACTTACTTTGCAAGCTTCACATCTACGTATGAGGCCAAGAGTTTACATCTATCTCTATGTTGGTGACCTGCGTATTTGTGTGTACAGGTCTATCACATATTACGATTTTCATTATAAATAAATATCTGAGATATTATGTTCATATTTTAGTAGAGATGCACACAGAAGCATGTATAGTAAGAGATCGTGCTGCCGAGCCCAGGAGGCCAGTAAGGATAGTCTTTAACAGATACATACCTTGAACGTGCGTTTTACAACAAAAATAAACTGAGCTGCTCGTTTTTCTCTTTCTTCCTGGTGTTGTATAAAATATGCTTCCCTGCGGATGCTAACGGTCGTTAGGTAAGATCACCATGGTGTAACATTGTTGAACTCATTGCTGTACGACTCTCCTTAGCTAAGATTACCATGCATATCTGACTAACTCACGTTATAATTAAGATATATATTCTCGGTCACATGCGCATTCTAGTCTCTCTATCCTTTCTAAGTCGATATTGCTTGGCGCGTCTCTGGATTTCTGCCCGGTAGATCGCTTCCTTCTTGTGGGAACCTGGCGCTTGCTATCTTGCACACATCATTGCAAAAGGGCATCGTTGGACTGCTAATTTCTGATTAAATGCAAGTACTTAAGTTCATATCATGAATCATATACATACACACATGCTCTAGCTGATCAAATCTTGCACAATCCAAAAAAAAAAATTTGAAGCGTAAATCCAAATTTCTATGTATGTTACCTTGTGCATGTTAGATAATTACATACCTCAAGAATAAGACCGACCACAACTGAAACCTTTGGTCCTGTAACCAACATGTTCTATCGCTTCCTTCCCGACTCAAATCAGAACAGCACATAACTACAAATTGTCTTATGGCCCACTACTCAATGTCTAATCTAGAAAACAATATGATATCAACCCAAGTAGAAAACATTACTGGCCTCATCAGGGATGTGCTTGCCGTGACCAATTTCCAGAAAAGAATGCTGAACTCTGCTTCATTGTCATGATCCAACCATAGCTCGACATAAATTTTCGTCATCCTCATACACGGGACAATGATCTTGTACGGCCGGCAATACGCCTCCAGCCCCTGATGTTATTGCACGCTGCAGTAAAAAAGATCCGGGTTCCAGTGATGGATCTATAAGTACAGCTAAGATTTGCTTGAATTGGAGAAGAGGACGCACCACCGCGAGTAATACCGTCGAGGTTCCACCTAACCGATGGAGAGCCGCAAAACGGTAGGCGTGAAATAATCCGTGGCGGCCGGCCGGCCGGCCGGCGCTTGCTGCAAAGCCCTCAACACCATCTACGTCGCTGCAAGGTATGAGGAACACATCTCGCATAGATGCAGCAACTTTATTACGTCTCGCAGCGGCCGGCCGCCGAAAACACCTGGTGTCTCGTAACCGTGAGATGCAGCGACTTTGATCAATCGATCAGATGCATATCGCGCCTCCTCCATCATCAACGTACGTGGGTTGGCTAATATACACGTACGTGGACTGGCTAGTACTTTATCTCTCTTTTGGTGATTGGATAAGAACTCTCTTCTTTCCATGGTGACGCTGTAGTTTTGAGACGTGGAGGAGATGGACACCAAACCGGCCGATGTTACGAAGTATAAATCTTAGCCGTTGTTTCAGACATGGCTAATCTCCACTGTTAATTGTCTTGTGTTTTAATTATATAATAGATAGATACCAATCTAGGTAGGCAGGAAGTAGGTCTTTTACCTCACATTGAGGGGGCCGAACCTGGGTAAATCTGTGTTGATCTTTGTTCCTGCGATCCCAAGCTCGGAGATGCTTGACTCGCGTAATCCCACACCTACGAAGTCATCTATGACACCTGACGTGACAAACCCACGACAGTTGGCGCCCACCGTGGGGCCTGCGGTCAAAGCGTCACGTTCCGCGCAGGATCCATGAAGGGAGCTGAAGATCTTGTTGTTGGCCGTATCATCACGGTCAATGGCACACCCCTCATCGACGATTCAAGCTGGGGGCCGGAAGCAGATTATTTGGAGACCGGCCACGTCATCCCGTTCGGATCCATCAACGTCTTCGTCGGCTTCATCGGTGGCAGGTCCGTTAGATCGGTCCAGGAAGGCGATTCAATAGAAGAAGTCGCCGATGACGGGGAAGAATCCGTGGAAAGCATGGACTCGCAAGAGTTTGGGTCCATCATACCTGCCTTTGAAGAAAGTTGCTGGGGTTACCCACCAGAAATCACATCATCACCAGATCAAGAGATGGCACAAGTCGCGGTTTACATGGCCGGAGGAGCAGGTGCGTCAGGACTGCTGGAGAAACCGAGGCATCGGCACCCCCAAGCAACCCACTTCTTGTCCCTGTGTCAGCCACGAACGCCGCCCTCCGTGCAACAGAAATTGAGGCCGCCAGGGCCGAGCTCCTGTATGAGGTTCGAAGGATGGAAGAAGAGCGCCGCAGGCTCGATCAGATAAACCAAGGAATCCAACAGGAGCGGCAGAGAGTAGCCGCGCTGGCTGCGACTCAACAACAGGTTGACCCGCAAACACAGCTGCGCGCGACTCAACCAACAGTGGAAATCCCGCTCACTCCAGCCGCGGGACGGAATCCAGACGACTGCGGAAGGAAGGGTACCAACAAATCAAGAGACCCAGCAACAACCAAGGAGGTTTCACACCCCACAGGGCCATTACCAGAACCCTGTCGATAATATGTATGCTGCGGCTAATATCTTGACACAGATGGTACCAACAGGCGATGACCCGGTCAATGCTGAGGCGCGGCGCGCGATTCAGATGTTAAGTACGGCAGTCCTGCAACAAGCCAATAGGGCGGAAGCCGAAGCACAGCTGCCCCTCGTACCAGCCAATCACAGGATTACGGCAGAAAGAAGCGTCCAGAGCAGGCCACCAGAGGACGTGTCAGGAGTCGCACAGAGGCAACAGGAGCGAGTCGCAGAAGCGCAGGCGAATGCCCATTGATGCAAAAGCGGCCCGCAGATAACCCCGCAGGCGCACCCACAGCCCTGTCCTCGCGACTCAAGGGACCGCGTGTTTCACTGAAAAGATCAGATCGGAACCTTTTCCTGAAGATTTCAAAGGGCCACGCAAGGTGGCAAACTATAACGCCAGCATGGATCCAACCACTTGGCTCAACAATTACGAGATGGGCATGAGCATCCTAAACGCATCTGAAGAGATCTGCGCACGCTACCTAACATGATGCTAGAAGGAGCAGCGCACATATGGCTGCAAAATTTGCCTCCCAACTCTATAAATACTTGGGAGGAACTGAAGGATGCCTTCATTAAGAACTTCCAAGGAACTTGCAAGCGACTCTGCAATATAGAAGATTTAGAGCGTTGTGTCCAGAAGGAAGGCGAGTCAAGTCGCCATTGGATGAAAAGGGTGGCAGAAATAATACACTCCTCAGATAATATACCACCAAGCTCAGCCGTCCTGGTGATGGAGAAAAACTGCAAGTTTGAGCCGCTGATTCATAAGCTGGGTCGCATGAAGGATAAAGTCAAGAGCCTCAGCGAGGTGATGGCTGCGGCTAACAAATATGCCAGCTCAGACAAAACCAGAGACGCGTCAGACGGAGAAGAAGAGGAGGTTGCTGCAAAAGGAAAGAAAAACTCCAACAAGCCCAGCAGCAGCAAACGAGCCACAACAACACGAGTCAAAACAAACGCAAAAGCGAAGATGGTCACTCAGGGCTCGTAGCCAATGCGCGTGGAGGATTCAGAGGCCAGCGTGGAAGGGGTCGAGGATACGGCTCCCGTCCAATCAATATGCAAGAAGTTTCAACCGGCCATGCGACCTTCATGCGACAGGTGATGGACGGCCAGCGGACCATACCAAGGCGCAATGCCATTATTACAAAAAGTGGAAAGAAGAGAGCCAACACAACGGGGGGAATTCCCATGAAGGAAACCCTAGTGCGGCTCATAACACAAACATTGGGCAGCACGGCGCGAGTAACCCCAGAGACGGGGCAGTATCACACAATAGTTATCGATACCTCCAAAAGAGAAGAGAAATTGAGCCGGAGAAGTCAGCAGGTGAACGCCGTGATACCAACAACACCCGCTTGGTTAAGGTGGTCAGAATACGCGGTAACCTGGAGTCGCGACGACCACCCGCCACAGGTACGGGAACCTGGCAAGTTGGCACTGGTTGTGGCACCATACGTTGCAGGATACAAGCTGACCAAAGTGCTTATGGATGGAGGAAGCAGCATTAATATCTTGTACTACGATACTTTCCAGCGTCTAGGACTCAAGATTCCAGCTGCAGCCCACGTCAACAGTATTTCACGGCATTGTCCCAGGAAGGTCCGCACGGCCAGTGGGGAAAATAACCCTAGGGGTAACTTTTGGAACAGAAGAGAACTTTAGAAGTGAATTCCTAAGCTTCGAAGTAGTAAAATTCCAAGCCCATATCACGCCTGTTTGGAAGAACGGCCTTTGCTAAGTTTATGGCCAGCCATGCTACGTGTACCTACAGTTGAAGATACCAGGACCAAAAGGGGTCATCACAGTGTACGGAGATAGAGAAAAAGCAATAGAATGCGAGAAAGGAGATGCGGCTTTCGCAGAATCCGCCTGTGCCGCGGAAGAACTAAAAGGTTATAAGTCGCAGGTGGACCCAAACGATATGAGTGTGGTTACCACGCCATCTGCCGAGCCACCAATGAAATTCAAAGCGGCCCAGGACACTAAGCAGATAAATCTTGTTCCTGGCGACTCATCCAAGCAAACTAGCATTGGAGCACACATGGAAGAAGAACAGGAGAAGGCCCTCGTTGCTTTTCTCCAGGAAAATAAAGACATCTTCGCATGGAAGCCGTCAGATATGCCAGGGGTACCAAGAGAATTAGCAGAACATAGCCTCAAAGTGAACCCTGCGGCTAAACCAGTGAAGCAGCCACTACGGCGTTTTCATGATGACAGGAGAAAGGCAATAGGAGAGGAATAGCTCGCTTGCTGGCTGCAGGATTCATCACAGAGGTATACCATCCGGAGTGGGTGGCAAATCCAGTATTGGTTATGAAAAAGAATGGTACGTGGCGAATGTGCGTTGATTACACCAGTCTTAACAAAGCTTGTCCAAAGGATCCATTTGCTTTGCCAAGAATCGACCAAGTAATTGATTCAACTGCTGGGTGCGAGCTGTTATGCTTTTTGGACGCCTATTCAGGCTACCATCAAATCAAGATGAAGAGGGAAGACCAAGAAAAGACGTCCTTCATCACACCCTTCGGAGCTTTTTGTTACGTCAGCATGCCCTTTGGGTTGAAGAACGCAGGTGCGACTTACCAAAGATGCATTCAGAATTGCTACATGAGCAAATAGGTCGCAACGTTCATGCCTACGTGGATGATATTGTGATTAAATCGCAAGTTAGCCAGGATCTTATTGGTGATCTGGCAGAGACATTCACAAATCTCAGAAAATACAACATGAAGCTCAACCCCACAAAGTGCGTCTTCGGAGTACCAGCAGGAAAGCTATTGGGATTCATAGTATCAGAAAGAGGCATTGAGGCCAATCCTGACAAGATAAAGGCCGTGATGGATCTCCAAAAGCCAGAAAAGATAAAAGATGTACAGCGGCTTACTGGTTGCGTAGCAGCTTTGAGTCGCTTTATATCAAGATTGGGAGAGAAAGCACTACCTTTGTACAGACTGTTGAAAAAATCAGACACCTTCGTTTGGGACGCAGAGGCTGACGAAGCTCTGACAGCCTTGAAACATCAATTGACAATGCTCCAGTTCTGGCGGCTCCAAAAGATAAAGAGCCAATGTACTATACATAGCGGCAAATTCCCGCGCTGTGAGTGCTGTCATGGTTGTGGAGAGACAAGAAACAGGAAAGGAATACCCTGTCCAGAGGCCAGTATACTACGTGAGCGAAGTCCTCACAGCTTCCAAACAGCGTTACCCACAGTGGCAGAAGTTGGTGTTTGGAGTGTTCATGGCGAGTCGCAAGCTGAAGCACTACTTCCAAGAGCATCCAATAACTGTGGTGAGTTCAGCACCATTGGCAGATATCATTCGTAATCGAGAAGCTACTGGAAGAGTCGCTAAGTGGGCGATCGAGTTGGGACCACATCACATCAGCTATGAGCCGCGCACATCAATTAAGTCGCAAGCCCTTGCAGATTTTATTAACGATTGGACAGAAATCCAAGTTGCCCTAGCATGGCAGAAACCAAATACTGGACCATGCATTTTGATGGGTCAAGACAGTTGCAAGGCTCGGGGGCTGGAGTTGTTCTGACATCTCCCAAGGGAGACAAGCTGCGGTATGTGTTACAGATACACTTCAACTGCACAAATAACGTGGCGGAGTACGAGGCACTGCTTCATGGTCTACGTATAGCAAAGGAGATGAACATCAGTCGCATACGCTGTTTTGGCGATTCAGACTTGGTGGCACAGCAGGTCTCCGGAACGTGGGACAGCAAGGACGAACATGGCTGCATATAGGAGAGAGGTGGACAGAATTGCTGGACATTTCACTGGATACCAAGTTGAACATATTGATCGGAGACAAAATGAAGCTGCGGATGCCCTGTCTCGGCTTGGATCCAATAGACAGTCAGTCCCACCCAATGTTTTCCTGGATGAACTGCACAATCCATCAGTCAAGCCTCCAGCAGAAATTGACATTGCAGAGCCAGAGGATGATTCAACTTTAGTCGCAGCCCTGCATGAACAGCCAGGATGGACAGAGCCATACATGGCATATTTAAGTCGCGGAGTGCTGCCGGACGATGAAATTGAGGCGCGCAAAATCATACGACGATCAAAGGCCTATACAATCATCAACAATGAATTATACAAGCGCAGCGTATCAGGAGCATTTCAAAGATGTGTCTCACCAGAAGAGGGACGAAAAATCTTGCACGAAATTCATTCAGGCGATTGTGGCCATCATGCTTCGTCAAGATCTTTGGTGGCAAAGGCGTTCCGACATGGATTCTTCTGGTTAACAGCATTAGCAGATGCAGAGCAAATTGTCAGAGTGTGCGATGGATGTCAAAGATACGCTAGGCAAGATCATATGCCAGCCCAAGCACTTCGCACAATACCCATCACATGGCCTTTTGCCGTATGGGGTTTTGACATGGTAGGGCCTTTCAGACGGTCTTCAAACGGAAAAACTCACCTCTTAGTCATGGTGGACAAATTCACAAAGTGGATAGAAGCAGAACCTGTGGGAGATTGCGAGGCTGAAACAGCAGTCAAGTTCTTGAAGAAGGTCATATTCCGCTTTGGTTACCCCCATAGTATCATTACAGACAATGGGAGCAACACCTCTGAAGGGGCTACACAGATATTTTGCGCAGACAATGGGATAAGATTGGACCTCACGTCAGTAGCACACCCGCAGAGCAATGGACAAGCTGAGCGAGCTAACCAGGAAATTCTCCATGGAATTAAGCCGCGCCTTATTGAAAAGGTCGAAGCATCTCCAGGATGTTGGGTGGAAGAACTGCCAGCAGTACTGTGGAGCTTGAGAACAACCCCTAACAGATCCACAGGATTTACACCATATTTCATGGTCTATGGAGCAGAAGCAGTCATGCCCAGCGATATCATACATGATTCACCAAGAGTTGCGGCTTACATCGAGACAGATAATGAGATAGCTCGGCAAGACTCGGTGGACACATTAGAAGAGTTAGAGACTTGGCAGCATCAAGGTCAGCAGTATATCAACAAGACTTGCGACGCTATCATGCCAGACGCATCAAAACCGCACCTTTCAAGAAGGCGACCTAGTGCTGCGACTTAAACAAGATCACAAGGGAATGCATAAGCTGTCCTCTCCATGGGAAGGACCCTACATCATCAGCAAGAAGCTAAACAATGGGTCGTACTACCTGCTGGATGTAAGGGAAGAAAGCAGCGAACGCCATGATTTCGAGGATCGTCTCGAGGCACCTCGCCCTTGGAACGTCGCACACCTGCGACCGTACTATACATAAGAAAAGGCTAATCAGAGCCAAGCATCATCCTTTCCAGCTTTATAGCTGAGTATCATCACAGCCACTCAGGGCTAGAACTTCAACTTTGGTCGCCACCTAGGCGCGACCTATGCAACATCTGATCGCCACCCAGGCGCGATCGACCCTTGTATCAGAAACGGCCGCCACCTAGGCGCGGCCGTAAACTTTGTATCATCTCTGGTCGCCACCTAGGCGCGACCGACCCCATGTATCACCATGGATCGCCACCTACGCGCGATCCAACCCTATGTATAACACTCGGTTGCCACCTAGGCGCGACCTTATGTGTCATCATAATCAAAGCTTATCATAGCTTAGCCTATCATGGCAATATCATTATGTTTCTTGGGGTCTTTGTTACCCTGAAACAGCCGATTTATTGGCAATTATCAAATTTACCTTAAGTTGGATTGCTACTCGCATTATGTGGCCAAAGTACTGGGGTGTGGCGTCAATCGAGCTTGATTGCCTATCATGGCCGCTCTCGACCCTGAACACACATATTCCTGGGAAATACTGAGTCGCGCGAGTGCCCACTTAAGGATTCAGATGGCCTAACTAGAGGTCGATGTACTGCTTATAGTACGGCAACACCAATTACAATTACTTGTAACTTAACAATTGTTTTATTCATGATATCAAGTTACAGGTGATGACCTTCAGAGTTCTCTGAGAAGAATTGAGATGATTACCACATAACATCCTCTCAATCCTTGGGGGCTATACATATTATCATCAAAAATTTGAAGATAGATCGTCATCAAGTTTGAAGCTATCAGGATACTCTAAAGCTCACGAAGTCAGATGATCTTCCAGGTGCGAGTCAAGGCCAAACTGTGCAATTATAAGCCGCGAAACAAGGAAAAGCACGGCCTAAGCATTCAAGATCAAGAAGTACTATGAAGTTCAGGCCATGCTTGGGGGCTAATGTCGGGGGAATACTTTCTGGATTAACCCGCGGCCCAGTGCGACTTAACTTACTCGCACGGATGAAGGCCCACTTGGGAACAAGCCCAATATTGAACCGCCATAAGGAGAAAGATCTAGAAGACAATCCCGGAGGACGTGAAGACCAAGTAGTCTCCGAGTAGGCCTCTGTGGATGTATTCCTTATGGGGAAGTTTCCTTTTGTAACCTAGCGAGCCTCTGTGTATATAAAGAGGACTCGCAGGACTTAGAGCGGGTCAAGCTATCAAGCCCCAAACCCTAGCTCATACGGCGAGTACCAGATCGGATCGCCTCCATTGTAACACCTCGATTATCATATCAATACCAATCTAGGGTAGGCAGGAAGTAGGTCTTTTACCTCACATTGAGGGGGCCGAACCTGGGTAAATCTGTGTTGATCTTTGTTCCTGCGATCCCAAGCTCGGAGATGCTTGACTCGCGTAATCCCACACCTACGAAGTCATCTATGACACCTGACGTGACAAACCCATGACACCCGTGGCATTGTTCATCAACAACATCGCCCAGCTCCGCCACGGGGCTCTCAAGCGCGGTAAAGAGCCGGTCGAAGTAGGCGATGTACGCGGCGGCATCGGAGTTCCCCTGGACCGGGACAGCAGGCGCTTCCACACCAAGCTTCACCGCGAGAGCGTTCCCCGGGTCACTAAGGACCGGAACATAAGCTCTCGCTGCTGCGTCAAAACTCACACTGCCTGCACGTTCTCCTCAGCCTCCACGGCACGCTCCACGGCAGGGCCAACCTGCGCATTCATCTCCTCCATGTCAGCCACCAGTTTGGCAAGGTCTTGCTCTGTGTCTTCACGAGCCTTCTCCGCGCGGCGACACGCGTCCTTGGCGCACCTCGCCTGGGAGTTCAGAGTAGCGTTCTGCTGCTCCAGATAGCGGATGTGAGCCCCGTCCTCGCCGCGCTTCTTCTTGAAGCGATCCTCCTGCTTCTTGAACTTCTCATCGTACTCAGCGGAGACTTCGGCGCGGTATTTCCTCTGCCTATCGGCCAAGTCCTTCTCCAGCTCCTCCTTCCTCTCAGCAAACTTCTTGTTGAATCTCTCCACATGCTTGGCGTGACTGGCCACATCCTCACCATGCTTGCCGACGGCATCGGCCAAGTTGCCTTCCCGGGCCTCAAGGTCCACGCGCTGCGTGGTCAGCTCTTGCTCGGCCTGCAGCAGCTGCTCTTCACGCTTGAGCACGTCCACCTCGCGCGTCGCCAGTGCCTGCTTGCGAGTGCCCAAAGCCGCGCGGTGCTGGTCCAAGGACATCCGCACTGCTTCAGAATCGGAGATAATCTTCGCCTCGAGAGCGGCGAGCTCCTCACTTCGGCTAGCCAGCGTGGCTTCAACGGCCACACGCTCTAGGGCCACCGCTTGGCGCTCCGCCATGGCTGCCGTAAGATCTTCTGCCGCCGCTTGGCACTCAGCTTGCATCGGCTGCAAGAGCTCCTCGGCTTCGCGCACGGCGCCCTCGCGGACCTCCTTGGCGAAGCGCAGCGCCTCCTCTCGCTGCCCCTGCATGGCCTGGTCGCTCTGGCGGCGACGCTCCACAGTCTCGTGGAAGAGGGCTCGGGCTTGCGCGAGGGCTTCATACTTTTGGGTGAGCGCAGCCTCCTCGAGAGCGAGGTGAGCTTCAAGCCCGTCCAGAGAGTCTCTCGCCAGGCGGAAAGCAGCGCCGCGGCGAGCGCCGCTCCAGTTCATGCCGCCCAAGACCAAAGCCCGAGAGCCCCCGCGAGGCGTTGAGGCCCCCACGTCCGCGTCACGCCCTAGGAAGTGGACCTCCGCGCTTGGTCCAGGGTCTGCCCTGGCCTGAGGGCTCAGGGGCTGGCGATCACTGCTGCCGGCGCCATGGGCCCCAATATCTCCGCTCTCCGGCGGCGCCTCTTCATGGACTTCAGGGGCAAGGGGAGCCTGCCCTGTCAACGTCGTGTCCTCCGCTGTCACGCCAGCGGTGGCCTCAGAAGAAGCCATCTCCCCTTCAGCCTATGTGCTTGGCGGGGGCGGCGGAGGAGCGCCCTCTTCCATCCCAGCATCGGCGTTGCCTGTCGACCTCCTGCCGCTCCGGCGGAGTGGCAGGGCGTGGCGGAGTTGGTGCCCTCTCCTCCTCTTCAAGATGCTATTCCACGATGGGGGCGGAGCAGTAGCCTCGTGTTAAGGCTAGTCAACCACATGCCATGTGGCCTCCTCTTCCGCGGTCGACGGGGTGGCGCCCTTCCGCACCTCCACGGCCTTGTGGAGCCTGCGGCGCTTCGCCGGCTCTAGGTCCCTGACGAGCATGCAGCAAAGGCTTTCAAGAGGGGAACAAGCAGATTCCCTTGAAAAGAAAAGACAAGTTAGGAAGTCGGCACTTACCCGGATTTCTTGGCGCGGGTGTCAACCCACGCCGTGCCTGATGACCGCCACGGCCTTGATGGTGCGGCACCGGCGCCAGACCCCTCAAGAGCCTTCTCGCTTTCCTCTTGAGGGGGTGCCCCCTGGACCTCCTGTAACATCCCAAATTTTGAAATTAAGAAAAACTTAGTTTTACCAGACCCAAAATCCAGAACCAACAAAAACTTTTTCAAATGTTTCATTGATGATTGTGTTTTCCTTCCCATTGCTATGTTTGAACTTGTGTGATCTTGGTTGTGTTGTTGATCTTTTTGTGTATGTGACTTGTTGGTCTTGAATGCATCATCCTTGTGATTGTTGATCTTGTTGTGATGTTTGCTTGTGTGGGAAATTAATCAAATTCTGCTTGAACATTATTTAGAACACACATGACAACAAATTTGGAGTGTGACTTGAATAAGAACCAACCCTCCAAAATTATTCACACCTAAGTTAAAATCCTAAATTAAGGGAAGTGATCTTATTAAAATTCCATCTCTGTCTATTCCTCTATGTTATGAAAACAATTATATTTTCTTTATCAAAATTCTAGGAATGAGATGAAATAATAATCATCTCAACTCCATACCACTCTCACCTCAAGTAAATATACTTTTCAATTTAAAGCAAACTCCTCAAACTATTCAATAAATGGAAATTAAGATCATGAATTAAAGAAATGATCTTAATAAATTACTTTCCCTACTTAACTATCTATTTCCTTCAAACAAATATTTTCTCGTCGTCTGAGACCTCCCCGAGCAAAGTGAAGACCGTCATCGACGCCGCCTCGTCGTCCTCTGCATCTCTGTCCAAGGAATCGAGGAGGGGCGCCCGCGTTCGTCTTCTCCGAGTTCATCCTCTTCCGCTCCGGCCGTCAGCTTTCCAGGAAGCTCGCGAGCAGCTCCGTCCACCATTCCCTGCCATTCTTGCATCTCCGAGATCCCCTCCTCGTGAGCTAACTCGTGGACATCACTATTTCTTTTTAGGACCACCGGAGCAGCCGCGTCGACCTCGCCGTGCTCCCTGCTGCCTCGCCGTCTCTGCGTGTCCAGAGGAAGAAGAAGCCGTGTACCCGTTTGCTCCGCTCGTGGGCCGCTTGCTGGGCCGCCATCTGCGCCGCAAGGCACGGATCTGGGCAGATCTGGCTCATCCATCTTTTTTTAGTAGATCTATTTCTTATTTAGTTTCCTGTGATTTTTGTAGTGTAGCTTTAATTCAAATGTGATAGATCTATGATAGATATTTGAGTGGTTCCAATTTTGTAGAGTTCCTATGTGTTTTCTTAATCAGGTAGAACTGGTTGCTTGCTAAAATATATTTTTAATTGTTGTCTAGATTAAAACTTGTAAAAAGTATCGTTTTCACTAAATATTTAATATCTAGAGTTTTATAACTCCAAATATTGCAATCTAAAATTCCCTGGATAGCCGGAAGTGATAACTTTCTAGATATGTAAGCCTTGCTTGCAAATGAAACCTAAAACAAAAGTTCTATCCAGTCTTGTAAACACACCAGTGGCCCTTTGGTGATTTTTGTGAATTTTTGTGTGAGGATTTTTGGAGTAAATCCAATTGTGTTAGCTTCTAATACTAATAGAGAACCTAGATCTAGCTCTGTTTGAATTTTGGATCAAGATAACAGTCTAGGTGTACTAATCACTAAAAATGATGTTTTCTGTCTCTAATAAAAGGAAAAATAATTAAGTGCCTTTATTAGGAAAATGTTGTTTGTATTGGTTGTTGCATGTTTAGGTACTGTTATAGATTTGCTATTGCTGTTTAGTATGTTAGTACTGTTAGTAACTTGTGTTAAGATAGTATTGAGTAAAGTATATGTGGTTAAATGATGCTTAACAAATTTCAACAATTGTTTAATTATACTTGTGTGCTTAATAATCTTATATTTACTAATTGGAGGCACCACGTTAATCCTCACGAATTAACAAACTACTTCCGTCCGATATTCCTCTCATTCATTAATAGCCTTTGGATTAAATAACTGAACGCAGGACTCCAGTTTCTCCACGCGCGTACCTCCCTAGCGCTCAAAGCCTAAAACCAATCTTTCCCTAGCGCCGCCGCATGTATGATGCTGCCGCCGGACGTTGATTTCACCAGCCAGCGATCGGGAAACATCAATCTCGAGTTACTTTGCCTGCCCTAATCCATCGCTTTAGCATCAGCAAATATTGCATCCGTCCTCGAGTTGATTGACTAAAGAGGTACGATCCAGTATAGCATGTCATGCTGTTTCCGATCGTGTTCCTCTCCCAATTCGCATAATGGAGCTGTGTACGATTAATTATCGGATGGAGATTGGAACTTCTCCCGGCCGGCCGGCCGGCCGATCGCGACTTCCTAGCCCTACAAGATTTTAGCCTTTCAGGTACGGTAGGATTTGGGTTTGCTGCATGCCATCTCAGTCAGATTTATTTCTTTCTTCCCTGAATTAATAACAGCTCTCGGTTAACAATGTTCTTTTGGGGAATCAACGTCAATGAAGATACGAGAGCTGATCGTTGTAGGTGAAGATAGGGGAGGATGGCAAAACATCAAGAGGATTAGCCCGCACGCTTCTGATGACGGCGATGACAACGTCTCCTGGCACACTGAACGGAGATCAATAATGCACAAGTAATATCAACCATGTTTGCACCTCAATTGTGGATTCATATGCATCAAGTTTTGCTGGTACTAAATCCATCATTGCTCATATTCCTGTATGCAGTTTGGCATAATAGCCAGGTCTTTCAGTTTACAAGCTGTCTCTTATTTGTGTTTACAGTAGTTCTCTATGGTTTCCTTATTCCAGCGATTACATTTATTGAAACAGCCATCTACGTGCTGAGCGTTGCTTATCCTTAAGATCAGAACTGAGTCTGATAATTTTTCCTTGGTGATTATATATAGAGATACTACAGAGTAACATTTTTTATAAACAGATGGTACACAGGGAGTAATTGCCATGCTGCACATTCACTTGCCGCCCTATGCATGTTCCAGGACAAATTTTCTTCTCTACTGATCAATCCAGTCAGCCTTGCTTTGTATTAACTTTTTCAGACTCTCTAAGATGGCTGTCAGTAACCAACCAATTGTTGCCATGCAAGAAGAACTGAAAAGTGATACTCTACCCATGGACTCACGTTATGGTGCAGATCCGAATTTGGTTTGCTGAGCTGACAACCTTCTGGGCTTCGTTGTTGTACAATGGTCCAAGTACTGCTGATAACCAAATTCTTCAAACTTAATCGAGAAATATCCCAGTGGAAAAAAAAGATTTATCTATTCATTGTCAGACCTAACGTAATTTACCAAATAATGAATATATTTTTGTTCTTCTAAGGATAAGTACTTCTGAACATTCATATGCTTATTTTTTCTTAACTATTTTGTCACGCGAGTATTGCTGCAACTGAATCAAATTTTGATATATTGTAGAGCCATCAAGTACTAACTACCTACCATTTTCTTATTCTCCACGTCCTGTAATCATTGTTGAATAAATTGGATGGATAATCCCTATTTTTTGCTGCAGAGAACCACGGCGTTTGATCACGTAGAAAAATAGAATATCAGCCAATTAGGGGCATGCTATTTCTGTGACAAGTTTTACTTCAGAGGAGGTGCATATTGGTACCCTTTTAGTCGATCTATTTTTGTTCTTCGAAGGATAAGTACTTCTGAACATTCATATGCTTATTTTTTCTTACCTATTTTGTCATGCGAGTATTGCGGAAACTGAATCAAATTTTGATATATTGTACTGAGCGATCAAGTACTAATTACCTACCATTTTTCTTATTCTCCATGTCCTGTAATCATTGTTGAATAAATTGGATGAATAATCCCCATTTTTTGCTGCAGAGAACCACAGCGATTGATCACGTAGAAAAAAATAGAATATCAGCCAATTAGATGCAAGCTATTTCTGTGGCAAGTTTTACTTCAGAGGAGATGCATATTGGTACCCTTTTACTCGATCTACTTATAATTGTACTCCTTCGCATTACAAATTATAAGCCTGGTAGCAAAAGTATTTACTCGGCTACATCTCATACATCCCAATATTTTGGTTTCTCATATATGCTTAGGTTTTAGTTCGCTGACAATGGATATTAGTGTGAAAATCATAACTGATTCTCCTAGATTATTCTCGCACGTAACAACCAGTGGATTCTTCCCGACAATAATTTAAGTTCTAAAATGACCTGTAAATTTGGACCCCCAAAATCTTGAATTCCACTATAAACGTGTTTGATCAACGACGATGCATCGATGGAGACTAGGACGATGAATCGATGGAGACGCTGCTATGATGCAGTCATCAAGAGAGGTCATGCATCATCTCATGTCCTTACCATCCATGGAGTTTGGTACGTTCTGAATTTTTGTCTAATTGCATCCTCATCGAATTTTCTGGTGCGCGCATGTATTGTTTTTTCGACAGGCCATAGAGGGACAGGGATGCACCACGAAGGGAATGAATATTCAGTGCCAATTTAAGTAAGAAAATGCAATTTTTAATGTATTATCTGGAATATACTTCCGTACATGCACCAAATTAGGTCTAAATTGTTTTGTCACACTACCTCTTACACTGTCTATGCAGGTACATCATTAAATCATTGCATGCAGTTAAATTTTTGACTCTCTTCGTATGTGCCTCTTGGATGGGACGAATAGGGAACATATAACTTCGTAGCTTCTTTCGTGACATGCTTTTGCAATTATATGGCCAGCTAAGAATGCTTTCCTGACTTGGTGAGTTGACAAAGAGGCAGACATTTGATGACAAGGCGAATATGGTGAAAGGAATTTTGGGATGGGTTGTCCCCTGTGGAAGGGACATAAATAAAATATTTAAGTGCTTCATCAATATTTACTCATATCGAAAACTAAATAATGTTGCAGAAGACCATGATGCATATACACTCGGAAAAGATAGATAGTTCTCAACCTAGATACAAATGTCTACTTGCGTGTGATAGTATTGTTGGCACTTATCAAAGGAAACACAAATGTTTCCATACACAATGGTATCAAAAAAGTTAGGGTGTTTAAAGCAATAAACATTCACGGCTTATCACAAATCTTTTGTATGCATCCCTCATGCATTTTCGGCCGAAACTAAGTAATATGTTGCTCAAATTCCTAGCCCGTGCAGGTGCACGGGTTGCTGACTAGTTCATATAAGCTAAATAGCCACTTGCAACTAAAATTGTAAGCTACTGGTTGATTAAGTTTGTTAATAAAAGTAATCCCTAAAGGTGATTTAACTTTTGTCTGGAGTATTTCCTGATTAGGGAAAAATGGTTGTTAATTACCTCTAGTTGAGGGTGTCTTTGTGCCCTCTTGTTTTAGCATGTTTGTGGTGTTATACTCCTGATTAGTATAATGCCCTTGTAAATGTAGATCTTAGTTTGTGGCTTGAGTGATTAGTTTGATACTTGTGGTTTGTTCCTTGTTTGTATACCACTTGTGGTTTGGTTTGCTTATTGAGTGTTGTTTATTTTTCATGTTGCGACGCTAGATATAAACGCTACCAGAGTGGTATTCGGAGAGGATTTATTGAAGAGGAATCGGAGTTTATTTCTTTGATCAGTGAGAAGAAGTCCAGGGACATTATGTCGGAATCAGGCAAGCTACTCTCTGAGCTTGCATCTATATACATCTATTTTGGTTCACATGGTTTACTTATAAAGAGCATATGTGATTTATGTGGTGTTTGCCACTAAAGCTATGATTTTGAAAACCCTTTTTCCAAAATACAAGTAGATTATTTTGACACCCGATATGGAGATATTAGATGGAAATTCTTTTTCAAACTATAGGATGGGAAAAATACTGTTTACTCAAAACTCCTTTGAAAATACTTGTGTGTGGATATGGAATGCCGAGATGTCGGTGTTGAAGTGGAGAAATGGAGATGTTTATGAAAAATGCACATTGTGTCTTTGTACTATGACGACCAGCCGATAACCTGTGCGACCACATTTACCCCGTTCCATGAGGGGATGGTCTGAGGACCTACCCCTGACCTGGGTCCTCTTAAGAGAAGTCTGCCAGCAGGGTTGGTATGAGTGTATTGGAGAAAGAGGATTGAAGTTTCCACCATAAATCGCCGGGCAGAACTACGAGTCCTCACACTTAGATTCCGACGGGCTGGGTTAAGTGTGTTGGGAAAGTTTCGTAGCGGTAGGGTCCTATACTAGCATGAGCAAAGGACAGGCTATGGTCGGTGACTCAACTTTGCATACACCTTGTATGGCGGGACGTGGCTGACACGATGAGTTACCGGATGGGTGTGGGAAAAGCGTGTTACCTCTGCAGAGGGTAAAACTATTCGAATAGCCGAGTCCTCGGATATAGACAGTTGGGAGGCTGTCCTCTGACCATGTGCAAGTTTTGGAAATGTTTTAAGGTTTGAAAAGAAAATGGAGATGTTTGATGTATGCAACTATACCGACGGGCTGGTATGAGATTGCTGGAAAAGAAGAAGACCATGACGGGCTATGGTCGAGAAGTGCAGAGTTTTGTGATTTGAAAGTGGAAAATGTTTTATGCAACTATGCCAACGGGCCGGCATGAGGTTGTTGGGATTGAATGACCATGAAGGGTTATGGTCGAAAAAGGAGGGTTTTGGAACAATAAACCAAATGGTGATTTTTGGGAAAATACTTATAAAAGAGACTTCTTACCTTTTTCGACAAAGATGTATTTTTGGGATAAAGTTTTAAAAAGAGACCTCTTACAAAGACAGATTTATGGGAAAAATTCTAAAAGTCTTCTTTCCTGTTTCAAATAAAGTTATAGGAATTTCAAACAAAGCTTTATTAAACAAACGTCTATCCTTCTCTTTTCCTCAAGGATATAGAGTTTTCAAAGCAAACAAGGTTTCATTTAAACAATAAAAAGAGTAGTGCATGCTCATTTCAGGGGTAGTTTGCGAGTACATTCAAATGTACTCATATTAGTTTCGTCCCTGGCTATTGTCTTAGCCAGGTTTGAAGAGGAGCAGTTCGAAGAGAAAAAGGGCATTCACTGACGTCAATGCGAACTAGGGCGCTTCCCAGTCAGCTGCCTGTAGGGTTGGCAAATGACTTGGGCTCCACGTTGTTTGGTGATTTTCGCTGCAAGTACCTGTTGAAGTTATGGCTTCAAACAAGTAAGTACATTCATTCGGTGTTTATGGGTGTTCTGTGATGCCAATTCGAGTTATGTGCAACAACAGACTGATCATGGGATTATTGCAGGAAACATAACGAGCATCTCGGATAGCTAATCCGGGGTCCTCACAGACTTGGTATCAGAGCCATCCTGACTGTAACAGACCTTAGTTAGCATGGACGTTAATTAGGAAAGAAATATTTTGTTAAAAATATATTGTTACCAAAAACATAATTTTTATCTGAGGAAGTCCAAAAATAACTTCCACTCTTCTCACCTTCTCAAATATTTCCGAGTTTCATCCCTCTATTTTAAGATTTTCTAAGGATTTCTCTACTCCCTCTTACCCGTTCAAAATACTTTACGATGAACCCAAGTGAGACCTAATTAGCTAGCACCTACAAGAGGAAGCTTCCATCACAAGTACTCAACATTCCACATCGAGGTGATTGATCTGCAAATACCAATATTATCGATATCAACAAAGCAAGAGACCTCCGAAGACCTCAACTCAATATCAACAAATCCACTCAGTTACTACCTCGACAATCTCAATTTCTCTAGCTGAAGACTAAGGCGACAAAGTGAAGACTTCATCAACCATATTTAACCAAGGCCCGTAGGAAAAACATATGATAGGAACCTCGGTTGTATTACCCGACTACCACGAGTATTAGACGTCCGTCGGTACTAAAGGTACCTTGTGTGTTGTTTGTTGGTGTTCTCTACTCTGGTTGTGTGTTGTTGTTGGTGAGTCCTCTGTTTGGGTGTTGTTTTTTCTTGTGCGTTCACAATCACGCCTTGATGGCAACACAAAGTAACCCAAAAATTCTCTTTTTTACAAAACTCCTTTTGTCACCCAACAAAAAAAAACTAATTTTGACTTCTTCGCCATAGTTGCACTTTGTTGCAGATGTAAACCCGCTTAGGAAAATATTTTCAAGATATTTTCCTCTTATCTAAACCGCCTCCCGATAAGAACTGACAGTTTTGTAAGATACAAAAGACCCCCGATCTTTAACCAATAGCCTGAGATTTTTGCAACCTAACCGGCAAATCAGATAATGGCCTTCATGCACCATCTGGAGCAAGTGCGTCAAGATCTCGAAGGAAACTGCAATTTTACGCCAACCTCGTGAAGACACGAGCCTTACCCCGCAAAGTTAACTTGTGAAGTTACAAGAATACTACACTAACTTGTCGTATCTAACTTTAGGTTGAACATCTGAATCAAGTACACGATAGTACTAACTAATCTTCTAGGACTATAAGTCTTGCCAAGAGACGAGGACATAAGGAGACCCATTTAGAATCGGTAACTAGGAGAACTCAAGGAGTGTAGGAGAGTTGCTATGAAGATTCGAGCTCAGAGACCGCAAGAAGGAGGAACTGCGACAAAGAGACTTTGAAGAGAGATTTCTTAAGTTGGCAAGGAAGTAATTAATATACCAGACTATCCTTGAGTATTTGGAAAATCATATATCAGAATCTACTATTATAAATCCCTCTAGAAATAGTGTGATATTTTAATGTTCGTGTTATATAGAAGTAGTTTGGTAACAAGCCTCATGAACTTGTTAACAAATCGCTTTTGTATGCCCAAACAATTGAGTGTCATATACAAATAATCGGAATGTCAGATGATCCAGTACATCTCAGTCTCTGGAATATGAAAAGTAGTTTGATGACAAGACTAGCTACCTTGTTAACAAATTCTTCTCATAAGACTAAGGCAATTGAGGTTATAAAAGACCTCCACAATTTTATACAACTAACTAATAGAAAGCTTCGCTCGGACTAGTGGAAGTCGTCACCACAAGGGTGAGGGAATTGGTGTTAGAACAAAAATCAAGGACAATAATAATTTTCTTAAATCGATTGTATACCGTAGGAATTACTCAAGTTCTAAGTAAGAAAATTACATGAAGATTTATAGTGTTTCCCCAAGGATATGGTTTCCGAAAACAAGAACAGAAAAAGGTACCCTTTTGAAAAACAACTGATGCGAAGGTTCCTCACCAACTTTTTCTAGGGACCATTAAGAGGTGCCAGTGGCCGACTCAAAACTAGTAGGTGGAAAGGAGACTTTAGGAAGATATAAGGGTGTTGAATTGAAAGTTATTAGCCAAAAGTATCTTGGTGAGATCAAAATTTGGTGGATGATGTTGGTAATATCAAAAATTTGGGTTTTATAATAGCAGTGAAAACTTGGAGTGGATCTATATATTAATTGGGTTTGGACGGATGATATATTGGATTACTACTCTAGGGGCTAACCAGTTGTGGTCCCCACCATTGGTGGTTATCTAGAGCTATAAGACGTGACCCTTGATTTAAGGTTTAGAAATAACGGTGAAAGTTATTGGATTTTTAGGAAGCACTTGCTGATAAAATGATGTTTGGATTGGTTAGAAGCAAGTAAATTAAGGAGAATACTCCGGTGTTGGAATGTTTAGAGTGATTCTTAGCGCAAGAGACCCTTGTATTAAATTCTTATAGAATTATAGGAAGTGGTCAAAGATGAGTTAGCAAATGAGTAGATCGTGGTATGCAAGAAATAATTGGTGGGGATAAGTGAATGTTTATCGGATTCTAGGAATCAATAGGACTTGGTCTAGTAGCCCGACATTCTAAGTGACAGTAGTTTTCAGAGCTTGTCACGCTTTGTTTGGATTATTCTTACAAAGATCATTTATCTTTGATTATGAGATCAAGGCCCAAAAGTGTTGAGGAAAAATCAATCAGGAAATAAATGGGTGGACCACTACGATTTTTTGTGATAGGATGTAATGGTAAGACTATGCCTAAAAGGTTTGATGGGTATCCGATAGATTGAACGATACTATGATAAAGAGTTTATGGCCGAGGAAGATGATGGTAGATTAATAACTTTAGCTTGGGCAGAGGCTATGATTCAATTAACTAGTTGATAGTAGTGGCCTTACCAGAGATGCTGGAATGGTATTATGAAGATTCGAGAATTAGAGGCCTATGTAAAGTCGGTTGTTTGGATCCTAGGTATAAAAAGATTGATGTTCAGAATATAGCACCCAACTCCCTTGAAAAACTAACTTAAGCCCCTCAACCAGGAAGTTTTCCCGAAAACCCTAACTATTCTGGTGCACACTAACTTACTTGTGAAGACCCAGAACCAAAGAAGTGTTTCAGGACAACCTTTTTCCCGCCAAGCCGAAGGAAGAACAGCGTGAGGAAGATCTACCGGAAGTCACTAAGAAGAATCAAACAATAGAAGCACCTGCTGTTGGCAACATCAACCACCAAGCAAGTCCAGACGCCCTTAGAAGTTTATAACATCCCTCTACTAACTAGAAACCGGAGAGAGTCGAGTGCTCAGACTTGACGCATCCTGAGAACAACGCGTCCCCACCTGCGACCCTCGTAAAGAGACAATATCAGGAAGTGATATCTGCACCGACCCGAGCACCTAGGAATGACACCCAAGACGAAGATCGTCAAGCTACCTCGGAAGAACAATGCCTCCAAGTCAACCCAAGATGCAACCCTCATCATGATCGTTCAAAACCCCTTTTTAAGGGGGAAGACCTGCAGTAGGTATACAAAAACAACAGGGTAATAATTAGTTCCTTGCGCCTTAGCCTTGAAGTGTCTAGAAACAGCCAACCAGGACTATCCATCAGCATCGATCGGCAAGTAAACCTCATCATCAAGGATCTGAACTCAACACAGAAATTTATCGACAAAGAAAGCCTTGCATCATCAATTTGTCAAGATCCCAGAAGGCCACCTCACTGAAGAAGCAACGACCTCGGAAGTATAGTCAGCCCAAAACCCATGCCCTCGTACTCCCCTGTACCACCGGGCAAATCTCGAGGACGAGATTTATTTTTAAGGGGGGAAGAGCTGTAATATCCCAAATTTTGAAATTAAGAAAAACTTAGTTTTACCAGACCCAAAATCCAAAACCAACAAAAACTTTTTGAAATGTTTCATTGATGATTGTGTTTTCCTTCCCATTGCTATGTTTGAACTTGTGTGATCTTGGTTGTGTTGTTGATCTTTTTGTGTATGTGACTTGTTGGTCTTGAATGCATCATCCTTGTGACTGTTGATCTTGTTGTGTTGTTTACTTGTGTGGGAAATTAATCAAATTCTGCTTGAACATTATTTAGAACACACATGACAACAAATTTGGAGTGTGACTTGAATAAGAACCAACCCTCCAAAAGTATTCACACCTAAGTTAAAATCCTAAATTAAGGGAAGTGATCTTATTAAAATTCCCTCTCTGTCTATTCCTCTATGTTATGAAAACAATTATATTTTCTTTATCAAAATTCTAGGAATGAGATGAAATAATAATCATCTCAACTCCATACCACTCTCCTCAAGTAAATATACTTTTCAATTTAAAGCAAACTCCTCAAACTATTCTATAAATGGAAATTAAGATCATGAATTAAAGAAATGATCTTAATAAATTACTTTCCCTACTTAACTATCTATTTACTTCAAACAAATATTTTCTCTATGAAAATATAAACTATTTGAAGTTACCATATTTTTCAAAGAAGTTCCAAGATGCTCAAAACAATATCTCTCACTTGATTTAAAAATATTAAAGGAGTAACAAATTTATTTTAGCAAAAATGACATATTTAAACCCTATGAACAAATGTTGTTCAAAACATTTTATTTTCAAACACCAATTGTTGTGGAGCTTCTACATGTATTGGAGAGCCTACCCAAATATTTCCAAATTTTTATAAAATGTTTAAGTACCCCCAATTAATTCCCTAAAATGCTACTGGTTTTAAAAGGAAAATAAAAAGAAGCAGACAGGGACTTGTTTGTGATGGAAAAACTTGTGCCAGGGGGCTATCTGCGAAATCTCCATCTTCTTGTAGCTCCAGTGCGCCGTGCTCCTCGTTCCCGCTCGACGCCGCTCGCCTCCCGGACCCCCCCCCCTCCTCTCCGCTGCCCTGCGAGGAGATAAGGAGGCCCCCAGGCGCTCCTCTGCTCTCCTTCACTCGCTCACTCTCCCTCCTGCTTTCTCTATCTTTTTCCCCACCATGGCCGAGCCCGAGCTCGCGGTTAACGCACGCATCGCCATCGTCTGAGACCTCCCCGAGCAAAGTGAAGACCGTCATCGACGCCGCCTCGTCGTCCTCTGCATCTCTGTCCAAGGAATCGAGGAGCGGCGCCCGCGTTCGTCTTCTCCGAGTTCATCCTCTTCCGCTCCGGCCGTCAGCTTTCCAGGAAGCTCGCAAGCAGCTCTGTCCACCATTCCCTGCCATTCTTGCATCTCCGAGATCCCTCCTCGTGAGCTAACTCGTGGACATCGCTATTTCTTTTTAGGACCACCGGAGCAGCCGCGTCGACCTCGCCGTGCTCCCTGCTGCCTCGCCGTCTCTGTGTGTCCAGAGGAAGAAGAAGCCACGTACCCATTCGCTCCGCTCGTGGGCCGCTTGCTGGGCCGCCATCTGCGCCGCAAGGCACGGATCTGGGCAGATCTGGCCCATCCATCTTTTTTTTAGTAGATCTATTTCTTATTTAGTTTCCTATGATTTTTGCAGTGTAGCTTTAATTCAAATGTGATAGATCTGTGATAGATATTTGAGGGGTTCCAATTTTGTAGAGTTCCTATATGTTTTCTTAATCAGGTAGAACTGGTTGCTTGCTAAAATATATTTTTAATTGTTGTCTAGATTAAAACTTGTAAAAAGTATCTTTTTCACTAAATATTTAATATCTAGAGTTTTATAACTCCAAATATTGCAAACTAAAATTCCCTGGATAGCCTGAAGTGATACCTTTCTAGATATGTAAGCCTTTCTTGCAAATGAAACCTAATACAAAAGTTCTATCCAGTCTTGTAAACACACCAGTGGCAATTTGGTGATTTTTGTGAATTTTTGTGTGAGGATTTTTGGAGTAAATCTAATTGTGTTAGCTTCTAATACTAATAGAGAACCTAGATCTAGCTCTGTTTGAATTTTGGATCAAGATAACAGTCTAGGTTTACTAATCACTAAAAATGATGTTTTCTGTCTCTAATAAAAGGAAAAGTAATTAAGTGCCTTTATTAGGAAAATGTTGTTTGTATTGGTTGTTGCATGTTTAGGTACTGTTATAGATTTGCTATTGCTGTTTAGTATGTTAGTACTGTTAGTAACTTGTGTTAAGATAGTATTGATTAAAGTATATGTGGTTAAATGATGCTTAACAAATTTCAACAATTGTTTAATTATACTTGTGTGCTTAATAATTCATATGAGCTAAATAGCCACTTGCAACTAAAATTGTAAGCTACTGGTTGATTAAGTTTGTTAATAAAAGTAATCCCTAAAGGTGATTTAACTTTTGTCTGGAGTATTTCCTGATTAGGGAAAAATTGTTGTTAATTACCTCTAGTTGAGGGTGTCTTGTGCCCTCTTGTTTTAGCATGTTTGTGGTGTTATACTCCTGATTAGTATAATGCCCTTGTAAATGTAGATCTTAGTTTGTGGCTTGAGTGATTAGTTTGATACTTGTGGTTTGTTCCTTGTTTGTATACCGAGTGGTATTCGGAGAGGATTTATTTTTCATGTTGCGACGCTAGATATAAACGCTACCGGAGTGGTATTCGGAGAGGATTTATTGAAGAGGAATCGGAGTTTATTTCTTTGATCAGTGAGAAGAAGTCCAGGGACATTATGTCGGAATCAGGCAAGCTACTCTCTGAGCTTGCATCTATATACATCTATTTTGGTTCACATGTTTTACTTATAAAGAGCATATGTGATTTATGCGGTGTTTGCCACTAAAGCTATGATTTTGAAAACCCTTTTTCCAAAATACATAGATTATTTTGACACCCGATTTGGAGATATTAGATGGAAATTCTTTTTCAAACTATAGGATGGGAAAAATACTGTTTACTCAAAACTCCTTTGAAAATACTTGTGTTGGATATGGAATGCCGAGATGTCGGTGTTGAAGTGGAGAAATGGAGAATGGAGATGTTTATGAAAAATGCACATTGTGTCTTTGTACTATGACGACCAGCCGATAACCTGTGCGACCACATTACCCCATTCCATGAGGGATGGTCTGAGGACCTACCCCCTGACCTGGGTCCTCTTAAGAGAAGTCTGCCAGCAGGGTTGGATGAGTGTATTGGAGAAAGAGGATTGAAGGTTCCACCATAAATCGCCGGGCAGAACTACGAGTCCTCACACTTAGATTCCGACGGGCTGGGTTAAGTGTGTTGGGAAAGTTTCGTAGCGGTAGGGTCCTATACTAGCATGAGCAAAGGACAGGCTATGGTCGGTGACTCAACTTCGCATACACCTTGTATGGCGGGACGTGGCTGACACGATGAGTTACCGGATGGGTGTGGGAAAAGCGTGCTACCTCTGCAGGGTAAAACTATTCGAATAGCCGAGTCCTCGGATATAGACAGTTGGGAGGCTGTCCTCTGACCATGTGCAAGTTTTGGAAATGTTTTAAGGTTGAAAAGAAAATGGAGATGTTTGATGTATGCAACTATACCGACGGGCTGGTATGAGATTGCTGGAAAAGAAGAAGACCATGACGGGCTATGGTCGAAAGTGCAGAGTTTTGTGATTTGAAAGTGGAAAATGTTTTATGCAACTATGCCAACGGGTCGGCATGAGGTTGTTGGGATTGAATGACCATGAAGGGTTATGGTCGAAAAAGGAGGGGTTTTGGAACAATAAACCAAATGGTGATTTTTGGGAAAATACTTATAAAAGAGACTTCTTACCTTTTTCAACAAAGATGTATTTTTGGGATAAAGTTTTAAAAAGAGACCTCTTACAAAGACAGATTTATGGAAAAAGTTCTAAAAGTCTTCTTTCCTATTTCAAATAAAGTTATAGGAATTTCAAACAAAGCTTTATTAAACAAACGTCTATCCTTCTCTTTTCCTCAAGGATATAGAGTTTTCAAAGCAAACAAGGTTTCATTTAAACAATAAAAAGAGTAGTGCATGCTCATTTCGGGGTAGTTTGCGACTACATTCAAATGTACTCATATTAGTTTCGTCCCTGGCTATTGTCTTAGCCAGGTTTGAAGAGGAGCAGTTCGAAGAGAAAAAGGGCATTCACTGACGTCAATGCGAACTAGGGCGCTTCCAAGTCAGCTACCTGTAGGGTTGGCAAATGACTTGGGCTCCACCTTGTTTGGTGATTTCCGCTGCAAGTACCTGTTGAAGTTATGGCTTCAAACAAGTAAGTACATTCATTCGGTGTTTATGGTGTTCTGTGATGCCAATTCGAGTTATGTGCAACAACAGACTGATCATGGGATTGTTGCAGGAAACATAACGAGCATATCGGATAGCTAATCCGGGGTCCTCACACCTCCAGAGGGCTTGTCGTGGACCATCTTGGCCTGGGGCTCGCGTCGCCCCCCCCGGCCTCTCGGCCGCTACTTTCTTCCTCCTCCGCGACAGAGCGCGAAGGAACCACCAAAAATCGTCATCCCCGTCGGATGAGATCTCCACAACCTCCCCTTCGGGAGCCGCGGGCTTCGAGGAGCTCGCTTCCCCCCCGCGGGATTCGCCTCTCCAGCCGCTGCGCCTAGATCGGCGTCGGATGTAGCGGGAGACTCCGCGGCCCCGTCCTCTTCCACCATGGGCACCGCGGCCTCTTTCTTCTCCTCCCCCGCCAGGCCTAGCGGGGTGAACTCCGGCATCCGCTCCAGCACCGTGAGGCGCTTCTTCATGGAAATCTGATGAAGAGGCCTCGTATCATCATTGAGCGGCACTGGGACGTCGGGTTGATGAAGAGGACGCCCATGATGGTAGCGATGACCTCAGGGGCGTGGTCGTTGCAGTGGAGTCGCATCGGGTCCATGGGCCAGAATACATCCACATCGGCTTCGTGTGCTTCTGGAGAGGAGCGATGCGGCGCCTCACGAAGTCTTCGGTGACCATCTGCCCCGTGAGGCCGGCATCGCGGACAAACCTCAAGCGTGCCACCAAGTCGGCAATCTTCGGGCTCTAGAAAACCGCCTTCGACCAGTGGGAGTTCTTCAGCGGAGGCGCCACAGGAACGTCGAAGAAGGAGCTCTGCGCCTTGGCGTCAAAGACGAACCACCGCTGGCGGAAATCGTCCACCTTCTACGTCACCCGAGTGACGGGCCTGTCGCCGTCCCAGGACATGGGGATGTAGATCCCCCCCATGCCATCCGCGATGCGAAAGGACACGCACCCGGACCGCTCGCTTTGCGCCGAGGACCGGAGCGCGTAGAAGCTCCGAAAGAATGCCACTGACGGCTTCACCCCCAATATACCGCACAAGTACACGAAGATGGAGGATCAAGATGGAGTTGGGGTGGAGATGAAGAAGCTGGATCTGATAGAAGTCCAAAATCTCCTCCAAGAAAGGGGAGAATGGCGGCACCAGACCGGCGAAGATAGTACGGAGGAATATCGGGTAAAAACCAGCTGCGCGGCTGCCGAGGCGCGCCACCTGGTGGACGCTGGCGCCGTGCTCATTGTTTTTGCCAGCGACCAGATGCCGGATCTTGTCCAGCGCCACGTCCGTGCTAATGCGGTCCCCAGCAGTGCCGGCCCGTATTCTTCCTCCTCCTGCGCGTCGGCGGGCGGATTCGTCATCGGTGCCTTGTTCTTCTTCGGGCTTATGGTCACAGAAGAGGAAACGACGAAGAAGCTTGGTGAGCAAGAAGGGCGCCAGAGATGAAGAATCTTAGGAGGAAAGAGCTAGAAGATGGGCGCGAGAGTGGTGCAGTAACTGCTACCCGAACCAGCGCCGAAGGCTTTATGTCCTCTCAGGGCAGTTACCGAGTGTGGTGGGCCGGACACTTTGGGCCCATGACGCTTCGCCTGCTCCAGTGGACTCCATCGTGCCATCATGGGCCCGGGGGCTACTGTCGGCCCAGTGAATACCAGGGTGCACAGGGCCATGTCTTCCATGACCCTCGACACTCGGTGGCCAATTTCCACTAAGGACCAAGCCTACGGCTTTGGAGAGTCTCGCGAGGAAAAACACCTCGCGGGTCTCTAGCAGCGGAGGCCTATGGAGGCCCTATCCACCGCTGCCCCCTCTTCAAGGTGATCTCCCCTGGAGGAGGTCAACGCCAAATCCTCCACAGGGCACCCTAGACCTCGTGGGGATTGCTTCGCTGCAAAGCAACCTCTGCAGAGCGCACATGGGCTCTGCAGCGGCCGCAGAGTGACGCGCGCCTCTGCGCGCGGTGACGACGACGCCGCAGTTGCCATTCTGGTGACGACGACGCCGCAGTTGCCACGCCACCGGACTACAAGAACTTCCTCTTTGGTGATAAGGGACCGGCCGGCGCTACGCTCCAAGGCCGACGTCACCGTGGGCGCCCCCCACGTTCCTCTGCAGCCCCAGCTGGCCGTCCTGTATGGATGGTGGTTTCTCTGCCACAGGCATCAGCTTTACGCCCATGGACCGCGTCCATGGACAGCTGGGCTGCGGTGCACCGTGCTCCCCGTTCTGTCGCCATGTGGTAGCCCTTTCATGGCGCAAGCGCAGGGAAGAGGCCGGGGCGCCTATAAAAGGAGGAGGTGCACCCACGTAGCAAAGGATCACATTCTTATTCTAGCATAGCTACTCACGCGCAAGGAGGAAGAACCACAGTTCCCCTCCCTTGTGCACACCACTGCCAAAAGAGAGCCCTCGCAAGCTCATTGTACTGTAACCTCCATGAGCAGTGCAGTGCAATACAGACAAGCAGGAGTAGTGGTGTTACTTCCACACGAGGGCCGTGAACCTGGGTACGGCTGGTGTCCATCTCTGCCGTGATGCCCCTCCTCATGCTTGACGAGCACCATCGCCGTGCAGGTTGAGGGTTGTTTGACTAACGTGTTCACCCCTTACACAACTCTCTTCGTGAGCTTGACTATCCCTGTTTCGTGGGACATTCTCCGACAATATGTACACTATTCTGGTTAAGTGAATTTATCTTGACAAGACGTCATGCATTAAATGCATAGACTCTCGGTATTAGTTTAAAAGACTTGTCAATTGGAATTGCTTCCGCTTGCGCAACATCTGATAACTATTTCCGAAGATTCAAATAATCTCTTCAAGATTTCACTATCCTCCCACTAGAATTCTTTAGAAGAATAAATTCCTCAAGAATCACATATATCTTAGTGGCAAAACATTGTCACTTATGTGGTGGTTACAAAAGGATTTCCAATTAACTTATTGGAACAACCAACAAAATAAATCTCTATTTATCTTCCTCCTTTAGGATCAAGTTTCAATCTTTCATAAAACTTTAAGGTCCCAAATTCTTTGTGTCTCTTATGTTTATCTTTCAAAACTATGACACAACTCATAAGATAAATATTCCTAAGTCTTCTTTATTTTAGGACCGAACCTCTTTTCAGAAATTCCAAGTACCTAAAATTATCATGTCCCTTTATGTCTATCTTTCAAGACTATGACATGATTTCCTTTAAAGACTTTACTTTGTGCTAAAACTAAAACAATGCAATAAATACTGTAATTGGATTTCTTGGAATAATTCTGCAAGCAACAATTTCTTAGCAATTATTTAAATCATTGATCAAATACATGAATCGAAATAAATTTCCATTCATCATATTACTAAGACAATATTTCTAAAACAATATTGTGTAGTCCCAAGATATCAAATAAAATATTGACTATCTCAAAACATCATTGATTAACTTCACTATGTGCAATATCTCAAAATCCTTCCATCATATTACTATGATCTATTTGAGACAATAGTGCCACACGAAGGTGGTATCAACATCTTCACAATATATCTTAGAACAAATGATATTTCCATAATTCAAGAGATTTGTAACTTGATCATCCACGAAGGGATTGATCCAAAATATTCTTTGATAAACGAGAGATAAAATCTCACAAAATCACAAGAGTACTTTCATCGCCATAAATGCGATCCTATTACAAAATAACCTTAGGGTAAAACCCTCAAATCTCTTAAACTAAAACTTGAAAAGTAAATTGGAGATGCCTTCATCTTGTGGATGAAACTTCATGCGCCGAGCTTGACGCACATCACCACCTTTACTCCTCCGTCATCTTACTTGCCGTATCTCCTATATCATTGCATAATAAATTAGCAATCGATATTTCCAGAGTTACTATTAAGATTGACAAATATCATTTAGGTATAATTCTTATACCTTTCTTGCCCTTAGAAGGTTTCTTCTTCAGAGCCAGGAATTTCTTGCAGTTCCTCTTCCAGTGTCCCTTCCCTTTACAGAAGAAGCACTCGGATTCCTCTTGAGTTGAGTAGTAGTCTTCTGATGCCTTAGCATGCTTAGACTTCTTTGTTCTCTTCTTCTTGAACTTTGCGGTTTGGGTAACCATCAATACTTGATTGTTCTCCCTCTTCACGCTAGGTTCAGCAGTTTTCAGCATTGCAAGCAGCTCATTTGGTGTCTTCTCCAACCCATTCATGTTGTAATTCATGATGAAACCGCTGTAAGACGGGGGGAGGGAAGCCAACACCAAATCTATACTTAGCTCGGCCGGAATTGGAAATCCCAGCGCCTCAAGCCTCGTACCATAACCAAACATCTTGATTACATGCTCGCTCACAGAGCCTCCTTCTGCCATGTGACATGACCACAATGCCTTCGTTATTTCATAACGCTCAGTCTTAGCCTGAGTCTGGTACATGGCCTTGAGTGCGACAATCATGTCGTATGCAGAAGTGTTATCAAACTTCTTCTGCAACTCAGGGTCCATACATGTCAACATGAGACACTGAACCGATATGGCAGTATCACTCTTCAAGGTGTACTCCTCGAATTCAGCTGGTGGCCTCCACCGCCGGCATGGGCGGTAGCCCATCTAGAACATACTCACTCTTCGCGTTCCTAAGAACAATCCTTAGGGCGCGAATCCAATCAGCATAATTGCTCCCATTTGCAGTCAGGGGTTTCTTCTCAATCAGTGGTCCAAGGTTAAACGTGGGTGCTATCTTAGCCATTGATCTACAACAATTAAGTTCACTTAGACATGTTCATAATTATTTTCTGGCACTAAATTTAAAACTAAATGTAAAGTGCTCCCACTAAAATTGATATTCCTCAGATCAACTTAGTGTATTACGAAATCCACAATCCTCAGTAGTGAAATCATGGATACATGTCTTCACTACGACGAAGGGTAGGTCAACAGACCAATCACTTCCTGCCGTGATTTTCGTTTCATCTTTCGATGTAGTGCTCCGAACTCATAACTAGTTATGCCTGGACGTCAAGACAACCAATCGCTATTGCTGCTAGGACGGTCCGTGCCCGCCTCCCGAACCCTTGGTGCACATTACTCCTGGATACAGGTCGCACGGCAACAAGCATCCGGTTTGACGGTGCAGCGATTGGATGAGCACGAACTCCTTGATATTTTCAATTTTAGCTTTAAGTAATTAAACTTTGGAAGCTACCGAGGAATCTCCCTAATAATCACACTACTGCGCAATCAAGGGAAGAACAAGAAAAAACACATATAAAACATCACTAGTAAATTAACACTTGTGTGATGTAGTATAGTCTTTCTTGCTCCATCCGCCGGTGGCACCTTCCATCGGCGTGGCCACGTCGAGGTTCACGACACTTGCATGCCTTCTCCTATCCTCCACTACCACCATGGCTCGATGAATAAGAACGGCACGCCGGCCACAACAAAAGGTTAGTCAACAAAATAATATTTTATGACTATACCACATCACATGTCCTGCAAAACAGAGTTAGACGTTCCTCTAACGTTTGTTTGCAAATTTTAGCGTGGCTTGTAGGATCAACGGGACAACCGGAAACCTACGGTCCTCACCAAGCATGTTTATTCATGTTGCTAGATTGACTTTACGAGGTGACTGAGGGCCCAACGTTATGAAAACGTTCCAGCTCCCAATCTAAACTTCACTGGTGCGCGTGACCCCCGTGTGGACCTAGTCCACATGCCCTTTCCACCACCAAGTCAACGAATCCAACTATAGATAGACCCGAAGCTACTGAAGCACTTCGTTGGCGCCAACAAGCATACTAGGAGCAGCCGGAAGGTCCGCGGATTGCCAGAAGTTCGTAAAGATCTAACTATGCCATCGGAAACAATCCTTAAAGTGATATATTGGGAAGCATCCATAAATAAACTGAATGTTAGAAGCAACTCTTCAATAACATACCCGCACAAACTTATGCGGTGCCGCACATACCATGTGCTCTAGATCAAATCATGTATCTACGCATAGATCGGCTCTGATACACTATTGGGTTGCGCGTACAAAGATCTAAAGATCTAGTTTAGTATATGTTACCAACACCGTAGATTGCGGAAGAACGTGTTGATGACGTAGTCGATGTAGTCGTACGCGGTCTCTTCTCAACCAAGCCTGGTAGAGAGATTCCGACGCCTTCTTCTCCTTCGCTTCACCACCTTGTTCAACAGCTGAAGGGTGCAACGTCTATGACGAGGAACCCCTCCGAGAGCTTGCACACGACACTGGAAAGGTTCAGCAGGGCTTCGCCGTGCAAGCTTGAAGTCTGCTGGTGTATATGATGGAGATCTCAACACATGAGAAGGAGAGAGAGAGAGATTAGATCTAGTCTAATCGGATAGGTCGGCTCTAATTAGAGGTCCCTCTAATCCAACTAGAAGAGATCTAAACTTGAGAGCTACTTGTGTCTCAATTGCTTCTGTCTAAATTGTGTCTCCACAACTAGAGGGGTGGGGTTTATAAAGGAGCCCAAGGGGTAGGGAAATTTGGGCAAGGGGAAAAACTTTCCTTGTCCAACTCAGCTTGGACAAGGGGAAGTTTCCCTTGCCCAATTCGGCATGGGAGGGGAGTTGGAGTGGAAACTCCAACTCCTCCCCTCCCTTTCCCTCCTTGTTCGTCCGGCCGGGTGGGGCCCGCCCCTAGGCCGAACCGACCTAGGACGGTAGGGCCCACCTGGCCCGCCTCCTGCCTTGCTGCGCGGTGGGGCCCGCCTTGGCCAGCACCGACCCGACGGGTGGGGCCCGCCTGGCCAGCACCGACCTGGCGGGTGGGGCCGCCAGGCCGGCCGGCACTTGGCCACCGCCGCGCCGCTCGCCCCTGCTGTGGGCCGCATGGCCCACCAAGGTTTGGCCGACGTCTTCGGCCCACCACCACTTGGTGGTGTGGCCTTTTAATATTGTCCCTGTCCCGTAATTATATTATCAATTAAATAAATCAATATTTAATTAACACATAATTAAATAATACTTTTCATATTAATTCTTATTTGAATATTTCCTTTTACAGAATATTCACCGAATTAATTACCTAACACCTTTCACATGATCCGGGACACCTAGTGTGTGGGGACCCCGGACTAGCTGTCCAAAATAACCCGATTATGCTTAACACAACGATCCCGTGATCAGTCTGTCGTTGCACATAATCCGAATTGGATACGAAGTTTACATCCATTACAAAACCGAAATTAAAGTCTTACATAAATGGTCATTTAGACCAAGTCATATATAGTGCCTTCATGGGCCAAATCAAAATAATCAGCGGAAGCTAAGGCGTAGTAAACCACAACTTCTAACAACGACCCGACAGCAGCTGACTGATGAGATCCTTAGTTCGCATAGAAGTCGCCATACTCCAGCTCGGCGTAGTGCTCCTCCTCGTAGTCTGGCTAGGACAATAGGCAGGGACGAAACCAATATGAGTACATTGATGTACTCGCAAACTACCCAACATGAGTTATGCACTAGTTTTTGTTTTACTTTCTCATAGTTTATTTATTTAAAACATCTCTATATCTTTATTGAAAAAGAAGAAGTTTTATAACTATCTTTAAAGAAATCATCATTTATCTGTTTCTTCAAAACTCCCCTTATTCCGACCATAGCCCTCATGGTCCACCTTCCACAACAACCTCAAACCGATCCGATGTGGTAAGGTGTATGGAACATTCTCCACTTCATTTTCTTTTTAAAACTCAAAGTCTTCAAAACTTCACATTGGTCAAAGTAGGGCCTTACAACTGTCCATATCCGAGGACTCGCTATTCGAATAGTTTTACACTCTGCAGAGTTAGCACGCTTTTCCCACATCCATCCGCAACTCATCGTGTCTGCCACGTCTCGCCATACAAGGTGTATGCGAAGTAAGCTGCCGACCATAGCCTGTCCTTTGCTCATGCTAGTATAGGACCCTACCACTACGAAATTATCAACCTTTCCATCGACACCCAGTTCCAGATTCCCCGTCGGGAAACCTAAGTGTGAGGACTCATAGTTCTGCCCGGCGAGCGAACCCTTCAATCCCCCATCCTCAGATGCCAGGACCAGGTCAGGGGGTAGGTCGCCATGACCATCCCCTCATGGAACGAGTTCATCCTCGTTGTTGAGGCATCCCATACTAATATGAGCAAATTATATGACTACGCACTTTTTCCCATATGTGGGTAAATGTGGTCGCATAGGGTATCGGCTG